>CM052704.1:75476344-75503336 GCA_028551405.1 Uromys caudimaculatus | reverse complement strand
CTGCAGGTCCTAAGGCACCTGGGTGTATACTGAGATCGAGCCAAAGGGAAACACATGCTTTGGAGACTTGAACGAGATGATTATAAGATGTGGGCCAGGAAGAGAGAACAGGGACCCTGGCAGTGCCCAGTGTGGGCTGGTCAGCTTATGCAGCCTCCTAGCAAAGAACTGATTCCCTCCTGGCCTCCACATCCCACGATGGAAACCGGATCTATGTGTCACAGCATCCTACATGCCATCTAAGCTGTTCCTATAAACCATTTATTCATTAAAGCCCCATCTTTATCTCCTATCCCTTCAAAAAGTATCATTGTCATTTGGAGACCTTGAGCGGCTTTTTGGGAGTACGAAGACAGACGGAAGCCTAGCAAGGTGAAAAGACATGTTCAAGGTCAAACGGTTGTTTAGTGACAACAGGTGCTGAACAACCTGTTGCTCTCAGGCTTACATGTAATGTCTGCCTCTGAAGCATCATTTTGTGTGCAGAACTTTAAAATTATCCTCCAGAAGAAATTGGGGTGTTTGTAATAATAAATAATCTAGGAAGGCGTTTAAGTCAGAGTTATGCCTTAGGCCTAGGACATACGAACTGAAGTGGTACAATAACAGTTCAACTGAGAATTTAGACAAGTTCAACCTAAGTGTTTTATGGACCCTAACAGATGTCTAGAGTACTTAGTATTTGGAGTACTATGATAAATTGGATGTTAGGTTGCCTGCATGCATTCATGTATGAGTATATATCTTTCTCAATGACTTACAATGGCAAACTGTCAGAGGAATATTTCATACTGAAATGTTGGGATTTTTCCACATGGGGATTAAAATGTGGGTGGAGCGATGACTAAAGCCCTGTTGATAATTGGTTAACCAAGAAGCTTAAGGGCAGCTAATTTTTAAGGTCATTGTGATCTTCCCCCCACCCCCACCCCTTTTCTCAAGTGCCATCTAGGGTCTAGGTGTGAGTGATATTTCCAGATGATTTCTTCCTAGCTTTCATAACTGGGGTCCTGAACATTTGGTAAGAAAAATGAAGGACCAGCTTGCTGAATCATTCCTGGATAAAATAGGATTTTGTTCCTTTTTTCTTATTCAGTACTTTTGCCAGTGACTCGGCTTAAATCCTCATGAGGCCTACCACCCACAACTGTTTAGCTCACCAAAGGTACATATCATAATTGTTTAGAAATTCAGGAGACTTGGTTTGTTTGTTTAAAGTTTATAAAAGGTGGGAGAAGGGAGGGTCTCCCTAGCCTTTCATTTCAGTTCTTGATTTGGTTTAATATTAACTTAAATGCTGAGAAAAGAAATCCTAGCTATGGCTAGTGATTTAAAGACCAGGCAGGGAAAGAGACTCTGGTGGAGGTGACACAAGGTACAAATGTCAGCAGGAATCCTGGTTGTAGGGTAACATTATCAGCTGCCCTTTTGGAGCTAAACTGGAAAGTGTGACTAAATACCCACTGGCTGCTATAAAGCTAGTACTTTAGACTCAAAACCCTGTGAGGCAGAGTCTTCCCAATGGAAAGTGGCCCAGCCTGGACAGGAACAAATAAGGCGCTTACAGGACACACGGCCTGGTCCTGGAAGTCCCAGAAAACAGAAAGAAGCTGTGAGGTTGTTTCTACATTTTCTCTGCCAGTCATAAGTTTAAGAGTGAAACACTTGCCTGCCTGGAAGGTTCTCTGCCCCCCACCTCCCACCCCCTTTATAAGGCTGAATGCTCTTGGCTGCTGCCTGTTTGTTAATTTGTAGCATTCTCTGCTGGCAAGTTTGTAACAATGGTGACTCACCTTGGGGCAGAAGAGTAAGAAATGGGGAGGCTGCTCTTTATAAACCCAAGATGATAGAAAATACCCCCTACCCCACCCAAAAAAGCTTTATAAAGATCTAGTAGGGCGTTTATCCAAATGAGGGCTAAAACTTAGAATCACATTTAAGAGTAAAGAGCAGGCCCAGTGTTAAAGCAGAGACTTAGCCCTCGCACTGATCCATCCCTGAACTCTTCACAACCAACGCCTGAGGATTACTTAGCAACAAGTGCACAGAGAAGTGCCTTTCTCTTCTCCACAGACTGTTCTTTTAGGAGTACCTCAATAATGAGAGGGAACCATTAACTAAACAGCCCTGAAGGACTTTGTATGAAGAACTAAGTTAAATTTTTGCTTCATTTGAAGACAAACAGGTTTTTTGAAAAATCAAAGCCTCAAAGCTCTGGTTTCTGGCCTGGCCAGATGTAGAGTCTTCACCCTGAGGACCAAGTGGAGTCATCTGTGTGCTGTGTGGACGGAGTGCCAACCAGCGTGCTGCTGCTGGGGCTTACGAAGTCATTGGGACTGGGAGACGAACAGACCTTCATAAACTGCTGCTCTTCAGTCTCAGGCTCTTTCAAAGCTATGGAACAATTTTCCTTTCCCCTGAGAAATATTAATGATAAGGAAAAATGAGAAATAGTGTTCACTGCTCTTCAAAGGGAAGTATTCATTGGCATGACTGGGCACTGTATCACTGCCCAACAAGCAAAGTCAGTCAGCAGCATCTTAGACTTTCCACAACATTCACGTTTCAAGTGAAGACTTTCCCCATGACCAGTGGTCATTTTTAACTTCTTGAAAGTGTCAAAGGGAGAGACGGTGGTGTCTCTGCTAGAACATTGGTGCCCATGGCCCCCTGCCAGCCAGCAGGCCTGAAGAAGAAATCCGAGTGTCAAATCAGATGGGCTCACAGTAATCAGAGTGGCTGGGTTTGGATAACAAAGCACTGGGCAGACTGTCTCTCCAGCCCTGCCAGTCCTGCCTAATTCTAGACTCTGAGTATATGGCTAACGTACTAATGTGAAGCAAAGGGTATGTTACAATACAGCACCTTCAAACACTCCTATGTTCGTATGTGTATTTAGGGCGGGGACTAACGAGCAGAGGCTGGTCTGACATTCTCACTTTGCCTTGAATTGAGAGTGTGAGAGGAAGTGTGTTCTTTGGCTGGAGTCAGAGTGAGTGTTCTCTGCATATGACTCACCTCATTAGCTGTGCTGAAATCTGGTGTCAGGAATCCATAAGACGTTCTTAACATGTATTTGGATGTTTGGGGTAACAGGTCTGTGAATTAGAAAAGAGGAAACACACACACACACTTTCACCCTGATTTGGTTTCATTTGGGTCCTGAGCCAATGGGATTTTTTTTTAAAAATCCAATAGACCTCATTCTCTAGTTGTTTTGTGGCTTTACATGAAATGCATCTGGGCATCGTCCCTTAGCGGGTTTTACTCAAACCTCATTTAGTAACAGCAGTCTCATATTCTCTGCTGGTGACTTGAAAGGTTGATTGATGGAGGCTCAGGCTTTGTCTTTGGAACCTTCATTATTTTCGGACTAGTAATTGCTGTAATGTTTTGTCATCCGTGGGCCCTGGTGTTTATCTTTCCAGTCTGGTATCCTGATGTTATTCGGAGCCTTGGGGCAGTTAGGGTGCGCAGCCTGTGTGATTGCATGCTTCCTGTCTTGCTCTATGGCACCAAGCTGGGTTTCTGCAGGCCTTCAGCACCTTTGCCCTCTTCAACCTAGCATTCCATTTGCTTCCTAGGTTCCAAGCCACCTATTAAAGAGTGATCAGGACTTCCTGGAAATTGACGGCCCCTCTACAGTGCTGGTTCCATTTTTTAAGATCTCAAACCAGAGTGATGGGACAAAAAAGGGGAGCTACGGGGGAGGGCAGGTAGAGGGTGTTAAGACATGAGCAGAGCATTTTGATTCATTCAGATCTCTTGGAGAGGTCACATGTCCCATGGGGCTGGTGTTTTTTATTAAGTAGAAGAAGAACAAAATACATTTTAAGAGGAAGACAATCTAAAAATATAGTGATTCTTCACATACTTTATGGTTTTTATTTTTTCAAATGGTCATGGTACATTCTGCGGCAGGAAGGGTGGACTGGCAAGGTTGTTTAAGATTACCTGGGGAGGCAGGTTAGGTGATGTTCCCATGGGGCGAGGGAACCCAGTGGCTGGAGCTGTGACTGATCTCATCCCCATGGCTGATGGATACAGCCGAAGTTTAGATACTGACCTGGGTTCACAAAGGACCCAGTGCTCTGGCTTGGTAGGAGTACATTTCTCAGCATGTATGTCTTCAGGAGTGAATGGAGGGACCTATGGCGTGTTATGGGGTTGGGGTGCCCCTTGGTTACCTCCTCTGCAGAGAATTGCTGTTCCCAAAGTGTCACTGTGGGCTGGAGAACAGCTAAAGGACCATGACTGTCTATCCATTGTCATCTATTGCCAAATCTCGCCTAGCACAGGCTTTGGTACAGCCCTTAGCTCCCCAAGTAGAAAGGATGAACCCACACTGAGCCATTTAGGCTGAGGATCAGTTGGAAATGTAGCGAACTAGGCCAGCTTGATACTTCTTTAACATGTCTCTGAAAGCTACCTCTATAGGAAGCAAGGAATGGCAGTAATGTGCGTAGTGACTGGGTTATCACTTTGTATAGCACTGTGCAGAGGACCTTTCCAGACAGAGCTGAGTTTGAGGTTTTGATATGAGAACCAGGAAAATTGGGGGATACTCCCCCACTTTATACTAACAGTTGGCCAAAGTTAGGCAGAGCCTTCTGTAGCTGAATCAGGCTGTGTCTGACTTCCCTGCCAAATTGGAGTTTGCCAAATTGAGTTTGAAGGTGCCTTCTCCACAGCCCTCTTGGCCAACTGGGAATCGGCAACATTTGGAGCAGTTACTTTGCCATGTTGGTAGCCTCTCTTGCTAGTCAAAAGCTTTTGTTCTCAGTTCTGGAAACAATGTGGGGGTTGTTTTGTTTTGTTAGGTGTTGTGTTTTCAGATTCTACTAATCAAACTATCAGAATGCTTGTGCTAGGTAAGTTAATAGTTATGGCAAAGCAGGTGTCTAAGGCTGACTGTTCAAGGACATGTAGCTGGCAAGTGGCAGTGCTAGGGTGATGACATGGGCCAGAATGTAAAGCACCATCCATTGACCTGGCTAGAGTGAGTGGGGATTTAGGCTTCCAAGTACTCTTTGGGCAAATCAGAGCGGATTTCAGAAGTCTGGAAGGGGCCTCCTGAGTTCCCTGGCTGGAGAACCAGAGGTGTTGGTGGTGAGGGAAGCCTTAGAAGGCACCCCTGGGTTAGTGGGTGCTCTGGAGGGCACAGGGCAGAGGCGATGCCTGTGTAGGCCTTGAGTGGCAGTCTACTAGGGAGGAAGATTCTTATTTAAATCTCACTGCAGTGTGTGTGTGTGTGTGTGTGTGTATGTGTGTGCCACTATATGAAAGGGTGTGTGTGTGTGTGGCTGTGTGAATGCATTTGTGTGAAAGTGTGTGAGAAATTGTATGTGACTGTGTGACAGTCTGTGAGAAAGGTTGTGTGAGAAAGAGTTATGTGTGTGACTTGCGTGAGTTGTGTGTGTGAGCTGTGTGGGTGTGTGAGTCTCATCGTTATTGTAATTACTGGTAAATTTGCAGCTGTCTTCTACCTTCCCCAACTACATTTCCTCCTGTATGTGATGAATTAACTGGAGAAGAGGAAGGAACATTTTCCACTCTAAAAGGTCATGGGGATTTCTTGTTCCCGTATTGTGAGGGCCAGCATGAAGTCTTGTTACATATATATTTTGTCCTTTGTTCTTCCTGTCCAGGATTTTCTCCTTCCATCTCTAATGTATCTTCCTCATGTCCAAAGCGAACAGTAATTTTGGGAAACTCTGGGAAGGTGGAACCTGTAGGACACATAGGTTGAAACAATGACACACCCAGCCTTGAAGTGTCACATGGAGTAAATAATGCCTTGCTGTAACTTCCTAGTTCTTAAATTAGAATGGAAAAGATTAATAACCTAGCTTACCCCCCTTTAACCAGCTGCCCTTTTGAGGCTAGCACAGCCTGTTGAATGCCCCTTCCAGATTTTAGCTCACAGACACTCAGAGGCAGTTGCTGGAGTTAGTCACTCTTGCTCTTAGGGCTGAGTGAAGAAGCAATCTCGTTTTCTAATGGAGAAAGGAGAAGTTCCATGCCTGGTGCCCAAACAATCAGGGAGGTCAATGGAGTCCGAGAGGGAACACCGCACCACTCCCTGCTGTGACCTTTGCTTTTAAAAGAAATAAGGAAAATGTTGTCTTACCCCACACCACAAATGCATACTTTTTCAGCTTTGAAATTACAGTTCTTAGTACCCATAGGAACCTAAGGATCTCTTGGTCCGCACCAGGAAGAACTAACATTAAATTATTGTTTTACTTGTGGGCAAGAACTGATTGGATAAGCTGCCTAGTTCTTTGGACAGACATGACCTACTGGGAAAATTAAGATTTTGAAGAAGTGATTTTACATGTTAATACATACTTTCCATGTCCCTTTTACAGATGCCCCCATTTAAAACAGTGCCTTAAATAGCATGACTTTATAAAGGGTTTAGCTATTAGGAAATGTAGATTCCTCAACTTTACTCAATAGCTGTGAAGGTACAGGCAACACACTGCCTTTGTGATGGCTGATAAAACTTTGGAAGGTGTCCAGGGAGGGCTGACCTGTGCCAGGATTTCTCTTCTCCCTTTTGGAGTGGAGAATGTGAGAAGTCTGAGAATAACCGAAGCATGAAGACAGTGAGGCTGGGGGATTCCAACACTGCTCCTCATGTAGGCATAGTTCCATAAACCGGAACTTGCTTAAAAATGTATCGAGTGCATTTAAAAAGTCTGTTTAAGCTGGGCATGGTGGTGCATGCCTTTGATCCCAGCACTTGGGAGGCAGAGGCCAGACAGGTCTACAAAGGGAGTCCAGGACAATCAGGGCTTGTTACACAGAGAAATCCTGTCTTGAAAAAAAAAAAAAAAATCAGTTTAATCTGGCCACCTATGTAAAGGAGCCCTGAGTTGGCATCTGTGCAGTGGCTTTACAGCATTGTGCTTTCCCGTCAGATATGTAGAGAAATGTGCTCGCCCCTGGTCAGAGCCCTCTAGCTTGCTCTTTATTCAATGCTTGTGGTGGTGTCTCAGCCTAACTCCAGCACACAGCTCCACTCAGAGAGGCACTTGGAGCTGTGCTGACTCCATAGCAGAGAGAGAATGTTAGGAATGTTGACTGTCCTCTACTCTGCCCAGCTCCACTCCGCAGATAAGATGAAGATTCAAGTGCCCTGCTCTCAAGGAAGAAGTCAGTCACACGGTGCCTAATGAGGTCATAAATACCCACTTCTCCAACACCCACTAATCTGAGCAGTCTTTCTCTTTGGAGCCTTCCAAAGTCAAGTGAATGCTGGATTTTATTTGCTACTTACTATAAGGGACTGAAATACATGCTGTGGGTTTGGTTTGTTTGTTTGTTTGTTTGTTCATTTGGGACAACAAAACCAAATATAGATGGGAGAGCTCCCGGGTGTAGCTTGAACAGCTGATAATGTGCCACTTAAGGTTAGCAGAGAGACCCACTGAATAATAGCCACAGCCTCACTAAGCATTCACTGTAAGGCAAGGGCTGGCATCCACCTCTCCCTGCCCCAGCCCCTCCCTGGGAGGGAGCCTGCAGGGGAGAGCCCTCTCCACAGCCTGACTTTAGAGTACCAAGTTCTGGTTTCTTACAGATCGGCCCAAGCACTTTAACAGGGTGAGGGAGTGGAACGATCTAAATTTAAACTATAGAATCAACATTTTCTCTAAAACTCCTTCCAGTTTTGAGAGCGTAGGTGGATCCTGTGAATTGTGCGATAACTCACACGCTTTTCCTGCATCCTGCTTGTGTCAAAACATTTCCAGGGCCTTTCATTTTGGGAGATTTTATTTTAGGTTACAGACTGGGGTGGAGACTCCCTTTCTTTCATTTTCTTTTCTTCTTTCTTCTTGTTTTTGTAGCTTATTTAAAAAATTTTAGGAACTTTTAGATGTTTTGTTTCTCTCTGAAACTTAAAATGTGGTTAGCATCCTTACGTGAACATTAGCGGTGCTTAAACTGTGGCTTTGCAGCGAACGGAATTTAATCATAATATCAGAGTGACTGGCACTTAGATGTATCATTAAATCCTCAGAAATGCTGACTGAGTTGTCTGTCCTTAGCATGTTGTAGAAAGGGAAATTGGTCCTTAGGAGTTGGTGACTTCTCTCAGACTTCTTTAACTGGTGGCTGGTAGGGCCCAGCACTTTAGCATCTGTCTGTCTGATTCATAGTGCAAACTTAGGCACTGAACTGGCCTCAAGATTACTAATGGAAACATGGTTTCATTCCTTCGGTGGGTAAGGCAGAAGACGGCAAAGTAGGGCTTTTATCTGTAGAACCACTGTTCACCTCAAATGCGCATTGCCCTAGCAAGGCTGTTCGAAGCCTGTTACATCGATGGCTTTGTTTAGGCACTGCACAGGATAAGCTCCTAGGTTGTGTTGTGCTGATATTAACCCAGTGACTGTTCCAGCTGACTGTCCCTGTAGCTTCCATCCCTACACACACACACACACACACACACACACACACACACACACACACACACACACACACACACACACACACACAAAACCTTGAGTTCCCAGGTGCTGTACAGAGCTCACCTCCCTTCCTCTTCTCCCGTCTGTAGGTTGGACGAGACAAGTATGAGCCCGCAGCTGTATCGGAACATGGCGACAAAAAGGGCAAAAAGGCTAAGAAGGAAAGGGACATGGATGAACTCAAGAAGGAAGTGTCTATGGTGAGTGCTGGGAGGAAAATCGGCTGTGTGGATTTTCTTAAACATTAATTACATGGTACCCCTGTGAGTGTGTGCTTCTGCACCCGGCCTAGAGCGAGAATTGCCTTACAAGTCACATCAGCGTTCGTTTTGTAGCAGTCTCCTCCCAGGGTGGTAGAGGTTGACGCTGGAGTCTTCATTCTAAAAGCTATTAAAGGGTTAAACAAGGTCTTTGTTTCTCCTCCATAAGCAATGGAAGGTTCTTGGTACCACGGTCTTTGCTTTTCTCTGAAGTATGCTGATGTTACATACTCTTCAAGCTAAGGAGGCTTCTGTGACTTCTATAGCCAACCTGGACAGATGAGGTCCCCATCTAGACAAATGGTTCTCAAACTGTGAATCACAACCCATTTTGGGGTCGAATGGCTCTTTCACAGGGACCGCATATTAAATATTTACATTATGATTCATAATAGCAAACTTGCAGTTGTGAAGTAGCAATGATAAAACGTTATGGCCGGGGAACACCACAACATGAAGAACCGCATTAAAGGGTCACAGCATTAGGAAGGTTGAGAGCCACTATCCTAGACATCCAAGAGGTGTTGCATTTCTCTGACTCAGTTCAGCAAGTGACAATGGCCCTGTGTCACCCAGCATTGGCTATCCCTGAGGAAGCTCTCTCAGGAGACATCCTGAGGTTGATGCTTAGCCTAGGCAGTTGGGAAGAACGTTTCATTGATGAGCTGACTAGGGCTGGGTATCGGGGGTATAGTAATTTTTTTTTCTGTTTTCCCTTAGGACGACCATAAACTCAGCCTGGATGAACTCCATCGTAAATACGGAACAGACTTGAGCCGAGTAGGTACTCCTTTGAAGCCTGCCATATCAAATCATAGTTTTCCCTGCAGTGTCTGACCTTACTAGGAGGATTGTACTGACAGCCACCATTGACTTTGTGACACACACAGAACTTGGGCGTGTGCACTGCCATTTCTTCCCTGAAACTTTGTTGGTGTGGATGTCAGTTTCTCTGTTTTCTAGAGCACCCGGTTTTGAAGGTAGTTCCAACGCCAGGCTCCTTCACTTTATTTGTCTACATTTGTAAAACTGAGACAGCAGCTAGCTGGGTTTTCAGCAGTTAGCGTCTTTGTACTTTTCTCAGCCTGGTTCATGGTGATATGTCAGAACTTCCGTTACCCTGTGGTACAACTTGTGTACAAATCTCAAAACACACCTTTCCCCCAAAATGTGTTTTGTATCTTTAAGTTTTCTAACCACCGCTATGAAAAAATAGTCTGAGAAAAGATGGTATTTGCTGTTATAGTCACAATCAGTACTTGATGGATGCCACTGTTTCTGTGAACAATCTGAGGCCTTTGGAACAACTGCCCCTGTGCTCAGAGGGGGCCTCAGCTCTACTCAGACAGTCTGCTCACTGTGGCCAGGCTGCCTTCTCTAAGCATTTCACCCATTATTTATTGTTTTTATTAGATTCTTATGTCAGTGGGCTATCTGGGACTCCAAGTCAGTCAACTCAGACACAGTGGGCCCCTTACTTTATAAAGTGGGGTTAGTAGCCTATAAGAAATGGTCATTAAATTAGGCAGGCTCCAACCCAGTGCTTGGGGTGTAGATGGGGCTCAGATGTTAGGTTGTTTTTTTATTGAGCTAACAGTGGATACCACAGCAGGCACATGAAGCAGATGAGGATGCTGAATAATTCACTGAGTTTTCTCTCATGCTGTTTCTTCTTTCCTCACACTGAATAGGTAGCACCAATGTTAAAAATAACAGACACCAAGTCCATAGAAGCACGCTTTAGACAGAAATGTGTTGTCTCTTTTTAACCTGATATTTTAGTAGTACAAGAGTATTCCTGTTTTCTCCTCTTAATGCGAGTCTTGTGTCTGCCACTGAGACGGGTTTTAAGGCCCATTAGACCATGCAGACTGCTGTGCAGTGGCCTTTCCAGTGAGCCCTGTTAAACGCACAGGTTTCCCAGGAGTTAGCTGAAATATGTGTGGGGTGAGCCCTTCGCCGCCGGACCAGTGTTTTCATTACCACTGTGAGAATGAAGTTCTGTACTTACAACTTGGCTGTTCACTCAGTAAGACTTGGATTCCTGCAGAAAGATTTTCTGCTCTCCTGTTTTTAGATTTCCCCTCTCCCTTATAGAATCAACGTACAGAAAGCTCTGAAAGCTCCTAACTTGCATAACCAAACCAGTTTCTTAAAATCGAGATCTTTTCAGTGTAAAACTTAAGGGAAAAATCGACCTGATTGAGATTTTCCACAGTTCCTTTTAAAGGGAGTTTTAAATGAAGTCTTAGAGTATTATGGATTCCTAAGGAAGTGGAGTGTGTTTGTCTTTTGGAATTCCCTGCTTATTTGGGGGGAGTTAGCCAGGCTTCACCTGGCTCTGCAGCTGAGAGCCTGTTTCTTCCGTTGATTTCTTCTTGTTGGAAGAGTGTGATGGCTTATAAATGCTGGAGTGCTCTGTCTAATGTTCGCCTCTCTGCTCCTCAGGGATTGACACCTGCGAGGGCAGCTGAGATCCTGGCCCGGGATGGCCCCAACGCCCTCACACCCCCTCCCACTACTCCCGAGTGGGTCAAATTCTGTCGGCAGCTATTTGGAGGCTTTTCCATGTTACTGTGGATTGGAGCCATTCTTTGTTTCTTGGCTTATGGCATCCGAAGTGTTACAGAAGAGGAACCGCCAAACGATGATGTGAGTTGTGGGGTTACGGTACAGGGTGTCTTCCTGAGGGTGACTCCCACCAGTTGATGGCCCAGCTCAGCTCTGCACTTAAATGTACTGGACTTGCCTAGAAAAGTTTGTTCTCTAGAAGTTCTTGGAAAGATATCATTGTTTTCATGAAGCGGGAGAAATAGATTCACCTAGGATATTTGAAAAGGCTCATTAAGTTAGTGAGCAGGGCTCTGTAACTGATTCTGTTTCTAAGCCTCCTGCCCATAGGCTCTAGAGAGATAAATGTGAAGACACGAGCTTCCTATTTCTGAAGCTGTGACCCCTCCAGATGTGTGTTTTATTCAGTCTGAGCTACCTGACTATTCCCTCTGGGACCTAACTTGTCTGCTTCCTTCTAGCTGTACCTTGGGGTGGTGCTCTCTGCTGTAGTCATCATAACTGGCTGTTTCTCCTATTATCAAGAGGCAAAAAGCTCCAAGATCATGGAATCCTTCAAAAACATGGTCCCTCAGGTACGAGTGGCTTCATCCTTGCCTTTTGAGAGATTGACAGCTCTCAAGACGTAAGTTAATGTAACATTAAGATAGTCCGAGTATTAAGTGCTGTTGTCTAAGCGGTCTGAGAACAAGGGCAGTGTCTAGTGGGAACAGCTCTAGGGTAACTGCTGAGCTTCAGTGTTTTGTATAAACATGAGTGATATCCTTGCTGTAGACCTGGGTAACTTGGGATAGCACATTTGTAACTTGGTTTTCTTATTTTTGAGTTTTACCCTGGCTTTGTTGGGCTCCATCTAACGGTGTCAACCATCTTCCCTTCTAAAGCAAGCCCTCGTGATTCGAAATGGAGAGAAAATGAGCATCAACGCAGAGGATGTTGTCGTCGGGGATCTGGTGGAGGTGAAAGGTGGAGACAGAATCCCTGCTGATCTCAGAATCATATCTGCAAACGGCTGCAAGGTAGGTGAACCAGGAGACTACTCTAGGCTAGCTCAGCTCAGTATACCTGGGCACAGCTGCCCGTGGTGAGGCCAGGGAATCGCTTGATGCTGTTTTCCTCACTGACAGGTGGATAATTCCTCACTCACTGGTGAATCAGAACCCCAGACTCGGTCCCCAGATTTCACAAACGAGAACCCCTTGGAGACAAGGAACATTGCCTTCTTCTCAACCAACTGTGTGGAAGGTGAGCTATTTAAGGTACTCTGTGGCATGTCTTAGTATTATTGTGGGAGTTAACAGAAGGAGAGAGATTGGGGTGGGGCACGGTTCTTCATTTCATTGGCTCTATTCTGACAGCTTTTCTCAGCACAGAGCAGAGAGGCTTCACCTGTTGCTAGGAAAGCCCAGGAATGTTTTCTTTCATCCACACAGTGCTCTGTGCTGACAGCAGTAGGCCAGTGTGGCTTCTGCTCCCCTGGCAGTGTGTACCTATCCCCTCACAGACTCTGCTTTAAAACACACAGCAAGTTACCCAGAAAGCTGGTTCTGTTTAAATGAAGGACAGGAATCCGTGTGTGTGTGTGTGTGTGTGTGTGTGTGTGTGTGTGTGTGTGTGTTCTTTGAAACCAAGCACATTCTCTGGCCTCTGGCTAACACAGTTCCCACACCTGTTCTCTCAAGGAACTGCACGTGGCATCGTCGTGTACACTGGGGACCGCACTGTGATGGGCAGAATTGCCACACTTGCCTCTGGGCTGGAAGGCGGCCAGACCCCCATTGCTGAAGAGATCGAGCATTTCATCCACATCATCACAGGCGTGGCTGTGTTCCTGGGAGTGTCTTTCTTCATTCTCTCTCTGATCCTTGAGTACACCTGGCTTGAGGCTGTCATCTTCCTTATTGGCATCATCGTAGCCAATGTTCCAGAAGGCTTGCTGGCCACTGTCACGGTGAGATGCCTGTGGACAGTAGCAGTTGCCATCTCAGATCAGCTTGTGTGGGTGCAGGGCTCAGCCATCAGCCTCTTACAGGGAGCTACCAACTTCTATATTTATGCTCTGTATTTATGTCTGTGCAGTCTTTGGTTCCACATCACATGGTAAACTTTGACAGAGAAAACCTTAGCACAGGTTTATCAGAAACCCCAGAGCGTATCATTATGTTTTTAAGTTATCATGTAATCCAGCTCAGGCAATGGAGGTAAATAGTAACTCGGAAGTCAGTATGGGGGGTAGACTGGATAAATTCTGTTTTGTTTTTTATTACATTGTTTATTGGAGATGGGAGGAAGTTCCTACCATCTTCATGACATTGTGACTTCGGGAGAAGGTTGGAGAGACTGAATTTTAAACAGGTTTCTTCTGTATTAAGATGTAGTGGAGTTTGTGTGTGACTCCAGCCTGGATGGGCAGTGCCCCTCCCTTGCCTGCCGTCTGCAGGTATGTCTGACACTCACTGCCTGCCCTGTCTGCAGGTATGTCTGACACTCACTGCCAAGCGCATGGCAAGGAAGAACTGCCTGGTGAAGAACTTGGAAGCTGTGGAGACCTTGGGGTCCACATCTACCATCTGCTCAGACAAGACTGGAACTCTGACTCAGAACCGGATGACAGTGGCCCACATGTGGTTTGACAATCAGATCCATGAAGCTGACACCACAGAGAATCAGAGTGGTAAGACTGGAGCCCACCTTACACCAAAGCTCCTGCTCACCCTGGCCTATTTATTTTGTGCATATGTGGGCACAGGCATGCCAGTGCACACACGTGGAGCTCAGAGGACAGCTTGCAGGAGTCTGTTCTCTCCTGCCGTGTAGGTTCCAGATTAACCTTCACTCTCTGAGCCTTGCTGCCTGCCCTACTTGCTTTTGTTTTGTAAGCCCATGACACTGTTTTGGTTTTTGGTTTAATACTTATTGTTGGATGGAGAGAGAAGGAGAGGGAGAAAGTAGAACAATTAATCTGCCCTGTGCACATGATTAAGAAGCACTAGAAGTTCATGTCTTTAATTAGGAAGTGGGCTGTATCATTTCAGATAGAACTGATAATGTGGCACAGTCTACAGAGTGAACAAATCTTGGGGCTGGAGAGACGGTTCAGCAGTTAAGAGTGCTTGCTGATCCCATAGAGGACCTGGGTTTGATTCCTAGAACCTGTGTCAGGCTGCTCACCGTGCCTGTAACTCCACTCGCTGGGGAATTGATGCCATCTTGCCTCTCTGAGCACCTGCATGCGTATGAAACACATAAATCATGGGAGTATGCACATGCACACAGAACGTAACGTGCACATATAAATTAATTTTTAAAAAGTCAGTACATTATGTTTCTGTCATGTGTTCTTGGTGTCTCCTATCAGGTGTCTCCTTTGACAAGACGTCGGCCACCTGGTTCGCTCTGTCCAGAATTGCGGGTCTCTGTAACAGGGCAGTGTTTCAGGCTAACCAGGAAAACCTGCCTATTCTTAAGGTATGTCCTGAGGAGTGCTGTGGCCTGTTTGGTTGTGTGGGGTGGGGGTGGGGATAAGGTTGTGGTTAGAACGGAAGAACGCTACCTGGCTTTCCAAACAGCACCTCGCCTTTGTTTGTAGCAAAACCATTTCATTGCAGAATGCTTGAGATCTTCTGTGGGAGCCTTCACTCCTTAATAGCAAAGGTTGTGTTGCCTGGAGCTCCAAAGTGCTTTCAATGGCTGAAGTCCATACTGATGGGGAAGATGAGAAGAACAGAAAGTAAAAATCGGACCTGAGAAAGTCTTAGTGAAAAAGCACAGTAGACCAGGCTACCCCTGTCCCTCGGACAGCACCTAACCAAGGGGACAGTGAGACTGCCTTACTAATTCTAATTGTGTTTGCATGTTCAGATACGCTAGATTCCAGTAAATCCCTTAAGCCATTTATGTTCTTAAAATAGCGTAACTATTTCCCTTATCTTACTCGCTCTTAGCTTGCTTACTAATGATGCAAAAATAAGATCAAGGCACTGTCTCAGCCTCCCAGAATACTCACGCTGTTTGGAGTGGCTGGGATTTTACTGTGTTGCTCAAGTGCCACTGGAGTCCCACAAGAACCACAAGTTCCAGATGTCTAGGTGCTGCAGGAGGCTCCCAGGCCCCATCTGTCCTCTGTGACACTGCTTGCTTGTGGGAGTTCTCTGTATAAACCCAGTCACCAAAGCGAGTACAGCTCAGATATAACTGAGGCAGCTTGTCTTGTGAGGCTGGCTTTATTCTTTGAAGGCAGTTTGCTTGGCGTTGGGTTGGCGTTGGTTTAAGAATAATGATGTTTATCTTGGGAGTCACACGGAAGATGGCTGCTTCCTGTTTTGCCTTACCTCAGAGTAGGGCATTTTCTATCTTTCTTGACAAAAAAAAAGAAAAGAAAAGAAAGGAAGATTATCAAGAGATATTTGAAATCTTTGGGTAGCTGAGCTGTGAACATAATAATAGCATTACTACCCCTCCTTGACAAGGTTTCTGAAGGTAATTTTAATCTACCCGATAGTTGGCTTCTATTTTCTTTCTTTCTTTTTTTTCTTTCCCCTTTCCTAATGATCACCACCACCACCCTTAAACGGGGCTGCTGTCCTTGTGGGAATTCATTCACTCACCTGCGTGTCCAGGCTTGTATGTCAGAGATCTAAAATGATCACCTGTCTAAAGGTTGACAGGAGAAATGCTTAGTAGGTCAAAACAGTTGTGTGGCCACGTGAATAAGTAGATCATAGAAAACATAGGTGTGTGTCCCCAAAGCAAAGACTAAAATACCAGCTGATTATGCTACTGCCAGAGTTGGTAACAGCTTCCAGCTCACAAACTTCAAGCCCAGACGATTTTGCACAACTGAATTAGGTTTAGAGCTTGGAGCCCTTTGCTTTGCCCTTGACAGTTTATGCCTGGCTCTGAACCCTAAGCCATTTCACTTTAAAGGCTGGGCCAGTGAGTGATACTAGAAATCTTTTTTTTTTTTTTTTTGGCTTTTTGGTCCCCCCCTCCCCGACTTATAACCAGAAGTGTTCAGTTGTAAATAGTGTTGAGTATGAGGCTTTTTAGCAGACCAAGGGAAGGTAAAGATAGACTGTAGCCTGGGGCACTGTGAACAGCCTGGTCTGGGTCACTTCTCACCTGTTTTCTCTGCCACCGACAAGATTGGAGTACAGCCAGAGTCTTCTATTTCCCAGTGATGTCTTGTGAATCAGCCTGTCCAGGTCATTAACAGACGATGTCTCTGTTCCCAGCGGGCAGTAGCAGGAGATGCCTCTGAGTCGGCACTCTTAAAGTGCATTGAAGTCTGCTGCGGCTCCGTGATGGAGATGAGGGAGAAATACACCAAGATAGTGGAGATTCCCTTCAACTCCACCAACAAGTACCAGGTATGCTGATTGGGGACGCTCACACAGGGCAAGGGAGGCACTGGGGCACATGAGCTAGAGGAGGAGACACTCTTCACTCAGGTTCCACAAGGTCTGACTTTAAATTTGGGAGTCTCCTTTTATTTGAATATCAGTAGGAGAAATGAAACCTCTCTCAGAATGTTGTTAGGGACCTTGGAGTTGGGGGCTGGAAGAGGAGAGAGATTGTGTGTACCCAAGCGTTGACCAGCCTCTTGCTTCTCCAAGAGTTCATGATTGTCTCTGTGAGCATGCACATATAGGATGTGTGTTCACACATGAACTTAGGCGTACAGTGCTTTTCCTTCTGTAGCATTCAACATGTATCATGAGGTATTTAGAGGTTCCAAAAGGAGATCTTATTTGCTTTATAGTAAATACTAACCAGTTAGGAAAGTCTACTTTTTCTCCCTGAATTGCCACATGCAGCCACCTAATGTTTCCTTCTGAATAATCTTCACAGTTGTCCATTCACAAGAACCCAAATACATCTGAGCCTAAACATCTGCTAGTGATGAAGGGCGCCCCAGAAAGGATCCTGGACCGCTGCAGCTCCATCCTCCTCCACGGCAAGGAGCAGCCACTGGACGAAGAGCTGAAAGACGCCTTTCAGAACGCCTACCTAGAGCTGGGAGGCCTTGGAGAGCGTGTACTAGGTATGCAGGTGGCTGCCGTGGCTCCCAGGCACAGCACTTTCTGTGTCCTCTGGATGCTTCTCTTAATTTTGGGGGGAGCCAACCCGCTTATTTTATATGCCTTACATTGTTAAAGCAGTAGGTGGTGGAGAAATAATGGTTATTTTGGCAAACAGTCTTGATGGTTTTCTGACCTTTGGCTTCATGATACTCAGTTCTGTATGACGAGAGGTGGGGTGACAGTTTATTATCTAACCTCGTTGTTATGGCCATAGTCTGTAATACCTGGGATGACCACTCCACTCATAAAACCAGCAGCAAACCAGAAAGCCAGGATGCTGACTGTCTGTCATAACCTGGCAGCTCTGGAGGCTCAGAGCTTCTTTTTTACCCTCTGTCTAGTTTATTTGGGCAAGTGGCACTAACAATACTTTGTATATTGATAGATACAAATCCATTATTTGATTATTCCTGGTGAGATCATTGAGAACCAATCACTTGATCTAGTTCTCTGGGTCAGACACCTTTTCCTGCAAAATTGACCCATAGGCGGTATTTCTCCAACGTATCTGTCTAACCCAAAGACTACTGTCTTCTCTAAGGTCATTTTGCTTTTTTGCTTTCCCCATGCCCAAGTAAGAAGGATCTACTCTTCCTGAGCCTGCACAGTGTCTTCTATCCCACTGAGCAAGCCGTTGTGACTGTCACACAGTGCTGAAGGCAAAGTCTGGGATGTCTTATTTCTTAAAGTGATACAACCATATGATACAGTTACAGCCGGATGTCTAGTCTGCGGTCATCTTCAGAGAAACTCCTAAGAATGCCTACACTGTGCTCAGTAACAATGACTAGATAGGAAGAGATGGCCTCAGTTTTCCAGATAAGGTACCTAGACATAACTCATCACACTGAGCAGCCTAATGGCACAGTGCTAAAAGCTAGTGTTGTCAGTCCAGTGTTCCCCACATTGAGAATTCCTGTTCCTTGATAATTCTCTGGTGGAGTCTGCCCTCCGGCCAGTTTTGTTCTTTCACTGACTCTGTATTAGTCCTACACCTTCACATTTGACATCCAGCCCAAGCCAGTCATGACGGTTGAAGGGCTGCAGCTGACCCTCACTGCCTAGAACACTGGGAACCTAACAGGTCCTCGCCCGCCTTTGTAGGTTTCTGCCACCTCCTTCTGCCTGACGAACAGTTTCCCGAAGGCTTCCAGTTTGACACTGACGAAGTCAATTTCCCCGTGGATAACCTCTGCTTCGTGGGTCTCATCTCCATGATTGACCCTCCTCGAGCTGCTGTCCCCGATGCTGTAGGCAAATGCCGAAGCGCTGGGATTAAGGTAGGGCCCGCGTGTCTTCACTGGCTCTATCACAGAGCCATGGTCCCTGCTGGTCTGAACACTGTCCTGGGTCTGTGTGTGTCCGTGTCCGTCTCTTTCTATCTGTCTCTGTCTGCTCTGTCTGTCTCTCTCTCTCTGAGTATCTATCCATCTCTCATTTCCAAAGCCTAAGATGCAAGCAACCCTGAAGGATCAGATACTCTTAAAATGTTAGGTAAAGAGCAGATGTGCAGATAAAGAAACAAGTACTTTTTGATAAAAGAAACACAAATGAAAAGACAAAGACAAAGAGATTGAGGTTTTGCAGTGAATGGAACCCCCCCCCCCACCCCCCCGTGTTTTGAGCTGACTTCTCAGTGACTTGGTCTCTGCCTTTTTCTGAGGGGCTCAGTACTGTGCTGCATTTACCCTGCCTCTTCCGCTGTCCTCACACTTAACGAGATTACCTCACGGAGAAGCTTGATATTAATTATCTTTTCAGTACTGTTTCTTTTAAAGGATGTTTTTCTAAATATTTTTTTTTTAAAAAATTTAGGAACATGGGCCTGGGACATGGCTTAGTAGTTAAGGGACCAGAATTTGGTTCCCAGCACCCACTATGCAGCTCACAACCACCTGTGACTCAGGCTTCAGGGGTCTGACGCCTCCAAGGACTTCTGCACTTGGTGCACTATCCCCCACTCTTTGACACAAACTCACACACACATAATCAAAGTAAAACCTATATTGTCTTCAGAACCGGGCGAGTGTGAAAGTGCCGACCAGCAGTATACACAGCATTCTAGTCCAACCAATAGTAGGTTTTCTTTCTGTTTTTAATGGTTTTAGTAAAATGTGGTTTTTATGTTTCTATAAAAAAGATATAATATATATACATTACGGATGTAGTCGTGTCATAAAATCTTCGTCTTGGGCTCTGGTTTCTTTCTGTAAACACGTGTTTATATTTTTGTTAAGTTGATGTGTATTATTCAACTTCCTGTTTCAGGTCATCATGGTCACAGGAGACCATCCAATCACAGCCAAAGCCATTGCCAAGGGGGTGGGCATTATCTCAGAAGGCAACGAAACCGTGGAAGACATTGCTGCCCGCCTCAACATTCCAGTGAACCAGGTGAACCCCAGGTATGGCAGGAAGCTTACGTATAGTCCTTTCTTGGCTCTGGACCGATTTGTTTCTTGGCTTGCACCAAGGGAGTAGTGAATGCACCCGCACTACTAGAAAGTGACCTTGTGGGGAAGTCACACTAATCCACATGGTGCTTGCTGTTCTGAGTTCTTGTTGTAATGATGTAATAGACTGGGAGGGAATCCCACTTGCTGAATTTGGAAGTAGAGGCTTAGAGAGGTTCAGAGTGCTTGGAACTGGAGAAGTCAGATGATAAATAGTCTGAACTAGCCACTGGACTGTTCGCTCGTGCCTAGTCGGTTTCCAGCTCCACACTGAAGAGATAAATGAGAAAGGACAGTCGTTCAGTAACTCAGGCAATAAAGAAGGGAGAGGCAGTCAAAGTAGAACATGGGTAATAGGTAATGGGTAATAGAAGGTGTGTGCGGTGCTCGGGCAGTGAAGGTGCTTGCCATGCGAGCCTCATGGCCTAAGTGATCCCTGAGCACATCTGAACGTAGGAGAGAAACGACTCCACTAGGTTGTCCTCCGACCTCTACACATGTAGCTTGGCATGCATTCCTGCATACACGCATCATCCACATGAATGCACACACGTGCACACACACACACACACACACACACACACACTTATTAAAAAGCATGTAGTGGAGACAAATCAGTTTTGTTTTCATTCTGTTGTGGTCTAGGACTTCCTCACCTTCATTTGGGTTTAGGAAAGGGTTTTCTCAGCTCTGCCATTTCTAAAAGCGTGTCTGTTATACAGTCCGTCTGATAGAGTAGGGGACAGAAGTGGCTGAGCCTTGAATGAGGTGATCCGTGTGACAGTCTATAAATACAAAACAGGACCAGCTCTTCCGTAATGGGGAAGTCATTTGGGTCTTGGTTCTGTATTAAAAGTTCTGGCGAATGGGCAGGTGACCTTTGTTGCTTTTCTGGTCCCAATTCTAGAGATGCCAAGGCCTGTGTAGTACACGGCAGCGACTTGAAGGACATGACCTCTGAGGAGCTGGATGACATCTTGCGGTACCACACAGAGATTGTCTTTGCCAGGACCTCTCCTCAACAGAAGCTCATCATTGTGGAGGGCTGCCAGAGGCAGGTCAGTGAGCTGCAAGGGCCACAGGGCATCAGGCTCCAGGGTCCAGCAAAAGCAGAGCCAGAGTAGAGAGAACAGGCTCTGTGTGGTAGGGAGTTCCAGGCATAGGAAGAGGGATTCGGCCATACTGTAGCCCAGACCCTAGCCCCAGTGAAGTCTCATGGAACAGAATGGGTCCTCCTGTCTTCAGTGGAAGTGGAGGTTGCCAGAAGATCTAATTGTTAGCCATTGCTGTGCCTGCAGGGACAGGGCTTACCACAGTGCTGTTCACCAAGCTCATTCCGGGGTTAAATGGGGGAGAATATGCTTATTGTCATTTTTCCCTATTGTCATTGTGGGTGGGGTCCATGTGAGTACTTGGCCAAGATGGTCCCAAGACTCAGTCTGTGCAGCCTCAGTGGGAGGGAAGGGTATCTATAACCTGCTGAGTGTGTCTCCCTTCATTTCATCTCTGCAAAGAAATGAGCTTTATTAACCCACCCGCCGCCTCCTCCTCTGGACAGGGTGCCATCGTGGCCGTCACAGGGGATGGTGTCAATGACTCTCCAGCTTTGAAAAAGGCAGATATTGGGGTTGCCATGGGGATTGTTGGCTCGGATGTGTCCAAGCAAGCTGCTGACATGATTCTTCTGGATGACAACTTTGCCTCCATTGTGACTGGAGTAGAAGAAGGTAAAAGCACTTTTAAGAGGCTCCCTGACAGCTCATCCCAATGGGCAATTAGCAAGCTTGTCTTCAGTTTCTAGTCTGCCTGTCTCTTCAAGCCATACAATAAAAACAATCTTGCTTTTCTAGGTCGTCTGATATTTGATAACTTGAAGAAATCCATTGCTTACACCCTAACCAGCAACATTCCGGAAATCACCCCCTTCTTGATATTTATTATTGCAAACATTCCACTGCCCCTGGGCACTGTGACCATCCTCTGCATTGACTTGGGCACTGACATGGTATGTGAGTGTCATAAGTTTGTATGTGATACACAAGTAGTGGTAACATGTCCCTGTATGCTGCCACCAGGTCTTGGTTCCTGGGACCTATGAATCTAGTATATGAAAATAAGTTCTCATTGAATGTCCAAGTTTCTTCCCAGCCTCAGCATCATTGGCTCTGTCTTAGCTGTCCTAGGGGCAGTTGTCCATATTCACTTACCAGAAAAGAATTCTCACTTTTGTATAATTTACTTAAAAAAACACTGGATTCCCTAATATTATTCCATGTACCAAAAGCAGGAATACATTCAGAAGAAAGAAGCCAAGGGGCTAGAGAGCTGGCTCCGTGGTTAAGAGAGCCTCCCATTCAGTGGTCACACACATCGAAAAAAAATCTTTCTTTTTAAAGAGGGAGCAAAAGTTTTATAATAAAAAGCTCCTAATACCGACTTCTGTTCTTCTCACCTCCCCTAGGTTCCCGCCATCTCCCTGGCCTATGAACAGGCTGAGAGTGACATCATGAAGAGGCAGCCCAGAAATCCCAAAACAGACAAACTTGTGAACGAGCGTCTGATCAGCATGGCCTATGGGCAGATCGGTGAGCCTTGTCCCTGTGTGTGGCAGGTGCTAGGAAGGGCCTGGAGGGATATGCTCTGTCTGGGGTAAGCTGTGACAGGGTTCAGATTGGAGAGTGGCAGATGAGGAGACAGCTCAGCCGTAGAGTAAGGCTCTGGCTTCAGTTTTGAGTGCAAGAGAGGGATGGGGACCAGACTGGAGTCTGCCATGGAACAAGTCCTCAGCTGCCTGACTGGTGGCTTTTGTGAAAACTGTACTTCTTTAGGCAGTGCAGCAACCTTCCTTGATGAGCCCTGTGCAATGTCAATGCCTAGGTCTGCGCTTGTCAACTCAGGCGCTTTCCCTGGGTTTGGGGTGGGGGGTAGAGGGCACACCCATCTGTCTCATGGGATGGTGTGTTTGACGCTGTGCTCAATGGGTCCTCTCCAAATGAAGGTTCTCCCCAGCCCCATCTCCCACTGGCTCCAGCAGACTGACCAGTCAGTCAACACTCCTGGGAGTGTTGGAAACCCAAATACCTTATTTTTTAATGCCTGTCTCCTTCAAGAGAACCAGGTGAAAGCCACCGTGAGTGAGTGGATCTGGCCAGCAGTTAGATCGGAACACTTGCTATAGAAGGCATGGGCTAGCATCGTGTAGAAACTATGACCAGTGGTTATTAATTGACCTCTAGCAGTAAGGCCCACATCTTTGAAGAAGACCTAGTTTTGAGAGAATGATGACTCTGTCCTGGGAAACTTGGGGTGTCCTGGCTGGATTGGATGGCAAGAAAAAAGGGGTGGCCATTAGGTATCGTATCTCACTGGCTGGCAAAGTGGTAGTGTGTGGAAGTCTTGAAGTAGAAAAGAAATAATTCTTTAAATTAAATA
Organism: Uromys caudimaculatus; assembly: GCA_028551405.1. Taxonomy (NCBI): domain Eukaryota; kingdom Metazoa; phylum Chordata; class Mammalia; order Rodentia; family Muridae; genus Uromys; species Uromys caudimaculatus. The sequence goes on along the minus strand of CM052704.1, from coordinate 75,480,057 downwards.
GTAGGAAAACTGATTTCCTATCGGGTTTGTGCCCTGACAGAAGCAGCTGATGGAAAGATGAGTGTTTTAAAAGGAAGACTTTTGTTTCTTACTCTCAAGAACAGAGCAGCCTTAAGCCCAATGTGTCCCATACGCTCCCTCCCATCTCTCAGCGCATACGGGACAGCCAGGGACAGTCAGTGGCTGGCATGTCTTCCTGTGCCTTAATCAGTTGGTGATCCAAAAAACCCACCCCATTTCTGTCCCCAGCTCCAGAATTCTCTGGGGCTGCTGACGTGATGGTGTGGAGAGTGAGTGTGGAGAAAGGGCCTTGGTGAGGTCTAGCACTTGGGTTTTCCACCTTAGGTATGATCCAGGCCCTGGGAGGCTTCTTCACTTACTTTGTGATTCTGGCTGAGAACGGTTTCCTGCCCTTTCACCTCTTGGGCATCCGAGAGATCTGGGATGACCGCTGGATCAATGATGTGGAGGACAGCTACGGGCAGCAATGGGTAAGTAACTGTTTACTGGGGGATGGAAGCCAGTGCTTCTCCAACCCTGAGGACCAGCAGCATTGCCACTAGCTGTGAGCTGGGAAAAGCTGGGACTGAGGTGCCTGCTTCACCTTTCAGACCTACGAGCAGAGGAAGATTGTGGAGTTCACCTGCCATACAGCATTCTTTGTCAGTATTGTGGTAGTGCAATGGGCCGACTTGGTCATCTGCAAGACCAGAAGGAATTCTGTCTTCCAGCAGGGAATGAAGTAAGTTGTAAAGGATCTGGTAATTTTATACGAACCTTCAGAATAAATTCAGCATCCAACATCCATGACCTAGTTCCTGGAATCTCCACCAGCCTGCACCCTAAAGGCAGTATCATGTCAGGATACCTGTGAATAGAGCCCAACATAAAAGTTTTAAGCTTAAAGGGTTGTTTAGGTTTGGGTTTGCTTGTTTGTTTCTTGTTTGTTCCTAGTTCTCCCCACCAGCTGCAGTTCTCTAGCCTGTACTTTGTAGATGTCAGGGTGTTGCAATGTCAAAATGCTATCCACACCCCCATCCTACGGCTCAGATTTTGCTGACAGCTCATACTGCCACCTAACACACAGCACTAGGAGAGAGATCTGCATCTGACACTTGTAAATTTTTGTCTCCCTTGACTTTTAGGAACAAGATCTTAATATTTGGCCTCTTCGAAGAGACAGCCCTTGCTGCTTTCCTCTCCTACTGCCCTGGGATGGGTGCAGCCCTTCGGATGTATCCCCTCAAGTAAGTAGAGCCTCTTGCATTCCAAAAGATGTGGACATAGTTTGTGTGGCTTTTTTCCTCTTGTGCCATGTGTGAGTTGCCTGGCTTCCGGTGGTGTGTGTACTAGTTCCTCTGCACTAGAAGTTAGGAAAGCCAGACCTGCCAATAAGCCAGACCAGCAAATCTAGACCTGCCAGGGCCAAGGATTTGGCCCAAGGTGAGACTGCATAGGCTCTGCTTCCTTGAAATTGCTCAACAGCAGACTGTTGAGCCCTCAGGTTCTCTGCTGTAGAGTCCAGCTGTCCTCAGAGCCACCTAGAGCTGATCTGGGCCTTGGAGGTACAGGCCCAAGTCCTGTTGCTTGTCCTGGTCACATATCACCCTTTCTGGAGACTCCTAAGAAATTTGGAGAGGATCTGTGGTTCCTTTGACCTCACAGTCAGTTGTGAGTGGTGCTGTGCAGTTTACAAACTAAATTCCCAAGTTGTTCTATGTTCAGAAGCAGTCCAGCCTTAAACATGGTGGATGGCTTTGTGCTTTTCTTAGGCCTAAGTTTTTGTATGCAGTGTTCACCATGAAGTCTGGCAGCCAGACTTCCACATACATTTGCTGCTGCCCAGTAACAGGTGAGGCTGAGCAGCTACAACCTGATGAAACATGTTGAGCTGCAGAACACAATGCTCTTCCAACATAAGATGCTTTGAGAACATCAGTCTTGAATTCCACCCGCCTGTCATTGCTCAGACTCAATCTGGACCATCTCTCTTCATGGCCTCTGGCCAACACTTCCATGCACTGATCTCATCTTAGAATTAAAACACTTTGGCCTCTCAAAGTGCAGAGTCTATGGTACAAGGTGAGGCAGGCATCCAGGGTGTGTCTCACAGCCTGTCCAAGGCCATAGTAGGTCGGTTCACTGTACCCTCTCTACCTACGTCTTTGGTAAGGATGCTCCCACTCAACCCATCAATCCTGATAGTCCCTTTGGGCTGGAGTCCTTGCAACATCTTTGTTGGCATTGCTGTTTCTGCTCTCCAGATAATCTTTGTGGCTTTCTTTGGTCCTATGTCAGGTTCCATAGCACCCTGCATAGAGTACAGGATGCTAGAAGTATCCAAGTTGGATTATATTGGCCTGAGCCCTGTTGAATGAGAGAGGGACAGATAGGTCACAGGCTGCCACACAGCCTCTGGGAAGTTCCAGTGAGGAAGAGCAGAGCCTTGGGACATTGCCATTTTCTGGGCACCTTGACTCTTTTGAGACCTGACTTGCTCCTGGCAGCTTCTCCTCCATTTGGTCAGGGCTTCTGTTCCTGGCTGAGGCACTGAGGTCACCTTCCCACTGTTGTTCAGGGCACATAGGAAGGGCGGAGACTGCAGAGCTGGCAGGGCCATCCTTCCTCCTTTGTTTATCCAGGAGCCTGTAGTCAAGGAAGCCTGTGCCTGCAGGAGGCCACCCGGAGCCTGTGTCTCTGCTGGGGACCATGTGGCAGCCTCTCCAGGCTCCCCCTCTGAAGACCTTTGTCATCTGTCAGGGCTCAGCTGGTCCTCCCCAATTCCATGGTCAGAGACCAAGTTCAGGGTCTGAATAAACTGGCTTTGACCCACACTGGCAGTGCTTTGTCTGCAAATGCCAAGCCTGGAGACAAAGCTCTTGGGAGCTTAAGCACTTTAGGAAAGGCAGAAAGAAAATGTTCAGGCACTCTCAGATTGTCAACAGAAACATCGCCTGATTCCTAGGAAAGATCAAGGCATGGGGGCTTCCTGCATGAAGTAGAGGCTGGCCTCTGTGGCTCTGGGCACAGTGTAAGGAAATCTGCTTCTGATGGTTTCTTGAGGTGTTTGTTTTTAATTCTGTGAGTGAATCCATAGTTAAGGGTGCCTGTGATCTGCTATCTGATGGTTTCCTGGTCACTTTGGAGATGTAGGCTTTCTCTGTCTTCCTTTGAATTGGTTCGTGTGTGTCTGACTTGGTGCTGACTTTATTTCCAGACCTACTTGGTGGTTCTGTGCCTTCCCCTACTCCCTTCTCATCTTTGTGTATGACGAGGTGCGGAAGCTCATCATCAGACGACGTCCTGGCGGTAAGTGGGCCGACAGGCAGGTCTGGACTTCCTGCCCTGTCAGGTTACAGATATGGTTTCCACTGACAAAACTGAGCTAAGGTAGAAACACATAGTGGTTTTTAAGACCTTAAAAAGTGCAAAGCAAATTAAAGAAAGCCTTGACATAAACCTAATAATAACAGTATTCTTAGAGCTAATTAGCTATATCTGAGGTCTCAGGTGTACACACACACACACACACACACACACACACACACACACACACACACACATACACACACACACACACACGAGATTATCCTCAGGGAGTCACTGTCCTGTTTTTTCCCAAAAGAGGACTCACTACATATGACCCTCTCCCTCTCTCTCAGGCTGGGTGGAGAAGGAAACCTACTACTAGCCCACTGCCTTGCACGCCGTGG
>CM052704.1:75390697-75476244 GCA_028551405.1 Uromys caudimaculatus | reverse complement strand
CATTGTGCCACACACTGCACCCACCCCTCCCCACCTTTGTGTACTTCAAGTCTTGGAGCTCGGAACTCTACCCTGGTAGGAAAGCACCAAAGCATGTGGGGATCCAGACATCCTGGAATGAAGCATGTAGCTGTAATGGGGGGCGGGGGGAGGGCTGCCTGAAAAACACCGTGTACGGGAACGACAGCGGGGAAGGTTTATATGTGCCTTTTTGTTTTTGTAAAAAAGGAAAACCTGGAAAGACTGAAAGATTACGTTTTATATCTGGATTTTTACAAATAAAGATGGCTATTATAATGGAATTTTCTGAGTCCTTGTCACTTCTTGGGTGCAGAGGTTGTATGTGATGAGCGGTGTGCTGTTTCCACTGGTGGATCCCTGGCCATCAGCTCTGAAGCATCTCCTGGGGCTTGTTAGGAGAGGCAGCCCGGCCCTGACAAGGCTGTCAGCAGTGCGCTTAATAAGCTCCCCAGGTGACTGACACCCACATCTGAGAGCCAGGGGCCAAGAGGAAACTGTTCCTATTCCCCAGGTACATGAGCCTCCCTGACCCATTTTCCTGGACATTGCCCTGGTTACAGCAGCCATAGCCCCACCTGTTCCTTGGCTCTTGGCTTCTTAGTGAAGAACACTTCACCTGGGTGGATTCTTGACCTCAGCCAAGGCCTATGCAAATCTCAGTCCCTCAGGCGCTCCCGATTGCTCTTCAAACCAGCACAGCTCCAAGTGCCTCAGAGCCAGTTTGTCTAAATGAGAAAGTCTGCATGGCTGTCAGGCCTGGTACTCTGTCCATAAATTCCTTCCTAAATTAATGTTACCAGCAGCAGATCCAGGAAGTGGTTACATGACAGGAGGCCATGAGCAAAGGATGAAAGGTTCTGTGTGCTTCCGGGTCCTGTGGAGGAGCATGTTCAGGTACGGCCAGTGCTCAGCAGGGCTGTTGACTCGCTCTCATTGCCCCTCCCGAGGGAAGGATAGCAACCCATGTTCACCTCTGATTCCAAATAGTGACCTTCATCCACCATATCTGTGATTTTCTGAGAAGTCTAGCCCATCAGTCATGTTCCTGTGCTGCTCTGAAGTGTGCATGGGGGAGCAATTGCCACATGCCCCCTGTTGTTACCGCCAAAACTTCAAGCCTGGGGATGGGCTTCTTCGTCCATCTCCTGCCTTGGACTCTTTACTGATCAATGCTTGCAAACAAGCCATCTTCTACAAGAATTGTCTCAAAGCAACATAAAAACCGGGAGGAAAGAGACCTGGGATTAGAAGGCTCCCTACCATGGCTGATAAGATATGCTGGGGTATCCTCTAGGGTTGTATGTTCATTTTCTGTCACTCTTGGGTTGGCCAGTGAGAGTACACTGTGATGATGAAGGTCAGGGGTATTTACAGACTTAAGGATTTGACTCAGCCTGAAACCCTAGGCCCTCCCTGGAAGGACAGCTTGCTGCCAGTCAGAGCCCCTCCACTGTTCTAATCTGGACAGCACCTTAGAGGGAGAAGAGCTTCTGAGCCTCCATCCTTTGTCCACCAGGACATTTCTGCCCTTTTCTATTTAGTGATTATTCATCATTGAATAAGTTGTAGTCAAATATCAGATGTAGAAAAAGAAGCTAAGTAGCCTGTGGTTCAGGGCAAGCTATTGCCAAAACCAAGTCTAGTGGGTGGGGCTTCCCACCCTTGTGAAACTGAGCACTAGGCTATCAACTCCTCGCTCTCAGGCTGCATGAGCCTCTGAGGAATCTCTCTGGCACCTCCTAGGAACAGTGCCTAAGGATGAGGGCAGTGACCAGCCAACTGTCTGTGCCCTACAGATGCACATCTGAGCCTTCCCTGACCACCCTCTTGAGTGGTCCCCAAGGCTTTGGCCCATGTACTGCTTGCTTTACTGGTCCTTTCAGCGTTTGAATGTGAATCTTGTTGGCCTTGTACATCCTGAGCTCCCACCCCTTCCTGTGGCCATTGCACACTTTTTTCTGGGCCATAAACAAGAGCCCGAGGAGAACGATGAATTCTTCCTCTCCTCACTCATTGTCCAATCGGAACGCTGCTTCCTCCATCTCCCCTTGACAGCAGCCCACTGAAACCATGTGACTGAAATCACATTGAGCAGACTGCCCAGCCATGGACACTCCTTAGTCCTCCCTGGCCTCAGCAGCATGCACGCCACCGGCAGTACCACTTCCTGTTCTGCAGCCATCTTGGCACATTCAAGCCCCTCTTTTCTCAGGGCTCCTTGGTCCTTGCGGGAATAGCCTCCTGCCCTTCTCTCTCCTGGTTCTGTATTCCTGCTGGGGTGATCTCCACCTTTAATCTGATTGTTCCTCCCTAAGTCTACTTGCATCTTGGACATCTTTGTGTATTTGGGAATTAGACAGTTGACAGGAATTAGATAGTTTACCTAAAAGGCAAACCTATTCGAGTAGCTCAAAATGAATACACTCTGGGCAGTGATGCATCCATCACCTGTTGCCCAAGTCAAAAACTTGGAGCTAGAGAGACCTCTTCCCATGCTGAGGCACTCACCAGGATGTGGGTACCAACAAGGTGGCCGAGGGCACAGGCTTTGTGATTTCTAATAGCCCACACTCAGGTACAGCTGTTTAGTAATTGAATGACTTCTCATTTATATATCTATGTGTGAGTGTGTGTGTGTGTGTGTGTGTGTATGTGTATGTTACATAATTATGTATACTATATATCATAATTATGTATATTGCATAACTACATATGTAATTATAGTATATAATATAGAAAAGTACACAATGCCTTTGCAGCTATAATTTTAAAATGTTTGCTCACTGGTGCCACTGTTTCTCAAGGGGAAGAGCTTAGCCTATCTGATCTGTGCCCAGGTTGCCACCAGCCTGTGATTTAGGATCCCTCTCTCTCGACGCTGAAGTTTGAAATCAGAGAGTTTAAGAACGAGCAGGTGTCTAGAACTAGATATGGAGTTAGAGTGGGGACTATGTCAAAGTCATGAAGAAGACAAGATCTTCTAAGAGGTACAGAGGCATCCAGTAAGGGCACTGGACCCTGGACTGGCCTGGGGTCCCAGGCATTGTGGTTGATCTGTGTATCACAGGATCTCATAAGAATCCCTCTCTCCCCAGTGAGGATGGGATGGCCCATCACATGGCTGACTTGTGCCTCATACCCAGTTCTAACTACAGTTCCCAATGTGTTATGTAGTCACCTACCACTGTGAACTCTGTGCTCAGCTCAGTGCCTCACAAAGAATGTGTCATACAATGGCCAGAACTCTACTCAAAGAGAAGGGCAAAAAGACCTTGTCCAGAGCACCGTGTAGCTCAGAAGGGAAGACAAAGGGCAAATCTGGGGGAGGGATCACGCGTTCCCACAAACCACTCTGACTCCCCTGAGGTGCAAACACAGCGTGTTGTGATGTTCACAGGGACAAGGCCTCCTGGACGCACACGCACACCTATGGGAAAGGGAAGGTTCTCTAAGTGCCGGGTGCCCTCTCTCCTGTGCGCCTGGCGGTAGGGTATCACTGGGTAGGCATGGGGACATTGGCTCCTCAGCTTCCCATCTAGGTAAGTCGCCGTCTCTACAAGCCTCCTTCCCTCTACAGTGCTGTGGCCATTCTACACTCCTAACAAGGTTGCTGCAGAGATCAAATAAACTACAGAATGGGCTTGGCATGTGCCTGAGCCTTCATAAAAGTTAGATAAAAGTTCCCCCAACCCCGTTTCACTAAAGATAAAACTAGGGGGAAAGTTTGGTGTTCCTGTTCAGTGGAACTCAATACTTAACGTACCACGTTTATCACAGGCCGGGCAATGTTCTAAGTAATAACCGTTTGCTAGTGAAGCAAACAGCCTTAAGTTCAGAGATGTGAGGTGACTTGCCCAGTGTCATACCACTGACAAGTGACAGAAGGTGACACATCCATCTCCCCAACCCATACCCAGGAGGACACTTGGGCATGGCATGTGGGATGCTATTGCTTTGTCTCTAGCAATCCAGATCCTTGGGAAGTTTTGTCTGTGTGGTGGAGAGCCAGTGCTGAGGCCAAGGGCCAGAGAAGGGCAGTGCTTTTATGGGGGACAAAGAACTGGGGAGGTTAGAACTGGCTTTAAAACCGGAGCACAGTTTCTTGGAAACTGAGCACAGCCTGTTGAACAGTTACTCAAATGAATTTGTCCCCAGGACCTAAGTAATCAGGCTGCAACCTGTGTAACCCGGAAGCACGGAGGCGGGCAGCTAGAATCCGGAGCAGCTCAGCCTGCCTCTCCCATTGGGCCCCAGGGCTGGCTGTCTGGGACAGGGCTTCCCAGTGAAGGTGGCAGGTCTGGTTCCTCCTACAGGTAGCAGAGGATGGCTTCTGGGCTTCAGCACTGCTAATTGGTCCCTCGCAGTCAGAGTTTTAAATTTTTGTGCTGTCCTTGCTGAGGCTGGTGATGGTGGATTTTTGTTTGGTTGGTTTTTGTTATTTTTTTTAAACACTGTCGATTTCAGGCCAGCTTTACTGAAAGGCAGAGGTCCCTTCCTCTTCCCTCCTGCCTGTCCCCTCTGCCCTCCCTTCCCTTTCTCCATTTGGGGCTCTGACTCAGTGTAGTTAATCTGTGTGTAGGAAAGCAGAAATGTCTAAAGAGGCTGCTCAATATGGGAAGAATCCTTTTATAGTATGAATAATGGCTCCATTAAAAACCTACGGCAAGGTTTAAAACTTTTCCTGGAGTGGTAGACAGGAAGGGCATGGGTGCCGACCGATGCCCTGGAAACATACGCTCTCCCATGACTACAGCATGAGTCTTCTCTGGTGTGTCTCCCCCACCAGAGCAGTCAGTGAAAACCTCAAAGCCAGCTCTTTGCCCTCTGCTTCCGGTCCATAGCACTGGTACCCACGGGGGAGGGGAGCCAACATCCACTGAGCAGCTGCTCCTGCCTGCAGGGCTGCCTGCGGTGATTTATCATGTTGAATCCCATGAAACAGATCCAAGTAGACCTTCACCATGAGAAGCTGAAGTCTGGAAAGGCTAGTGACTTGAGGGATGAGAAGTATCTATAGAGCATGGTTTTGACACAGGCTCCATCTGGGCATGGATATAAAAACATCTCAGATCGCCATTGGTCGTTTTACCCTAACATGCTCACCCTACATCTGAACTCTCCACATTCTAACATAGCACAAGTACTTGTAGCTCCCCCCAACTGGAGAGCCACCCGAGGTGTACTTGTTCCCAGATCAGCAGTGATGCTGGCAACCAGATAGTCACTTAGTAAGCTACATCCCTGTTCTTCTGTAGCAGCCAGCTGAATCACATTTCCCAGCCTCCTGGAGGTTCAGTCAAGGGACTCTTATAGGCAAGGGGATGTGAGCTAGCCTAACACATGCAACACTCCCTGGCTCAACCACAAGTCCTTTGTGGGGGTTGAATGAAAATGAGCCCCATAGGCTCATAGGGAGTGGCATTACTAGGAGGTGTGGCCTTGTTGATGTAGGTGTGGCTTTGTTAAAGGAAGTGTGTCACAGGAGGGGAGGATGGCAGGCTTTGAGGTTTCAAATGCTCAAGTCACACCCAGTGGCTGACTCTTCCTGCTGCCTGCCAATTCAGATATAGAACTCTCAGCTACCTCTCCAGCATGTCTGCCTGCGTGCCACCATGCAACAATAATGGACTAAACCTGTAGACCTGTAAGCCAGTCCCAATTAAGTGCCTTTCTTTATAAGAGTTGCTATGGTCATGGTGTCTTTTCACAGCAATAGAAACCCTACCTCAGATGCCCTTTCACACAAATCGATCATCTCCCTCCATCTTGGTAGTCATCTTTCCACATGCCTGTGACAGAATACCTAACATGGCAGAAGGAGTATTTGTTGTGGCTTGTGGTTTCAAGATTCCAATTCCCAACTGACTCCATTGCTGTGGGCCAGAGGTCAAGGTGTGTTCTTGTCACACAGAGGGAATCGCTTAGTACCAAACCATCCTTCCTCAGCTGACAAGATACAGATTGAGCAAGATGCAAGGCAACATACAGCCCCTGAGAATACACCCTCTGTCACCTATTTCTTCAATTAGGTCCCATGTCTGGAAGGAAGTCTCACTACCTCTCCATAACACCACCATATTCCGAATCCATCAACAGGTTAGTTCACTGATGAAGGCCGAGTCCTCGGGACTGGATCCACCCCCTCAATGACTGGATCCATCAGCTATGGTTCTCATCTTCAACACCTGTGCCTTTTAGAGCAAGATGCTTACATCACAAAACCAGCTGAGTGTGGGGGGAGGGGAGTGGGGGGAATAGTGGTGCTCTTTACCACAGTTCCTCTTTGACTGCACCCTGAAACCACACAGAGAAATTTAGCCCTGGAAAGTGGAAGCCAGGCATCAGAGCCTATTAAAATTCCCAGGGGACTTCAGCCAATGTGAAGCCAATGTTAAGAGCCTTTGCCTTAAGGTACTGCTCTCAAAACTGTATCTAGTCTGCCAGTATCAGCAACACCTGTGGACTTGCCAGAAAATGTACAGTCTTAGCCATGTGTGATGGTGAACACCTGCAATTCCAGAACTTAGGCAGCTAAGGCAGGAGGATTACACATTCAAGGCTATCTATCGTGGGCTACATAGGAAGTTCAAGATGCAGCCTGTGCTACATACAGAGACCTTGACTAGGAAGGGAAGAAGTGAAGGAGGGGATGGACAGGAAGGGACAGGAGAGGGGCTGGGAGAGGGGGGAGGCAGGGAGGGAAACTTCTTTTAAGCTCTCCAAGTGATTCCAGGACTCCGGGAAGTCTGAGAAGTCTGCCTTGGAGGAGGGGAAGCCACAGAACAGAAGGTGGCTGAGTCCTGAGCCAGAAGTGGGGTTGCAGTGGGGATGTGAGAGTTCTCAGAGGAGGAATACTCAGTGTGCCGCGCCATTGCATGGGTGAAGAGTCAACTCTGATTTTTCCAAGCCACTGACTCAGTAGATGAAGCCTTTGTGTGGTTGAAGAGAGAATGTAGAAGATTAAATACTCAGGACTAAACGGTGGGGTGGGGGAGCTAGCTTGCACTGGCAACAGCTCATTTGTTTTATTTAGTTTTATAAATTTTGCAAGCCAGCAAACGTTACCTTGGTAATGCAAAATTGGCAAAGGTTGGAATAGTTACACCATGGAAATTGTCAAATTCCACAGACTGGACAAAATGGGCTTTCCCCCAGAGCAGCCGTAAAATACCAACTAGCACACCAATGGGACTGAGCACCAGAAAGTGGAAATGCAGGGGGGTGGCAGCAACAAGCTATCAAATAAATGCCATTGCATGAGACTGCCCAGCCTGGCACTCAGAACCACTTGACAGCATCCTGTGTGTGCCAAGTCCTGATATTCAGAGCCTCTGGAAGCTAAGAGACTGGCACTCGGGGAAGCAGAGTGGATGAAATTTCAGAAGCATATTCTGTGTACAGAATGGTGTAAGGGGAGCTTTAGAGATGACTCAGCCATTAAGAATACTTGTGGCTCTTGCAGAGGACCCAGGTTCAGTTCCCAGCACCCATAGGATAGTTCTCAACCATCTGTAACTTTGGTTCCAGATCTGATGTTCTCTTCTAACTTCTGAAGCACCTGGCATGGACACTATGTGCTACGATAAATGTATTTTTTAAAAATTAGACTTTTTTCTGGGCGTGGTAGCCCATGCCTTTAATCCCAGCACTTGGAAGACAGGCAAAGGTAAATCTTTACAAACTTGAGTTCAAATTGGTCTACATAATGAGTTTCAGGACAGCCACATTGCATCCCTGCCCGACTCCGCATCAAATCCATGACCTCTCCTGTAATTATTATCTTTACATATATATGCATGTGAAATATGGGGTGTGTATGTGGACATCATGCTGAATCCACTTCTTGTTGCCCATCTTCATATGTCCTTAGGCCTGACCACTTATGATGGCGCTCATCTCTGGAGAATACTGATTCTCCCTCTCTTAGCAGCCATTGGTATCCCATAGCTTGTTATATGGATTAAAGTGGAAATTTCTAGTTTCTTTGGAAAAATCAGTTATGTCAAATGATGTTTTGCTGGCACACACAGGTAAAAGAATGTTTTGCTGGGGCAGACACAGGAGAAAGGATGTTTTGCTATAGCAAACACATGAAAGGACCTGTGATGAAGGAGTATATTTATATATGACCCCACAGACCGTGGCAGAGGAGCACAGAGCATTGGTTTGGTTTGATTCACCTCGCTATTCTTCACTAACAACATGCATGTATTGGTTCGCCTTACATGGAGTTGTTGAGCTCCACTGGTGGTAACATTGCCATTGAGAGAAACTCACTCAAGAACTGCTTGTGAAGTTCCTATGACATCTTGCTGCTTCTGCAGCCTCACCTCAGGCCAGTTGGCAAGCCTTGGTGGTTTCTTCAGGATTGAACTACGGCTGCTGGTTTGTGTGTGGTGTCTGCCCGCCAAGAGAACTGGTCTGCAGCTGCTGAGTCATAGTCAGTGTTTACTACGGAGCTGAACTGCTGAGAGAGATCAAGCTCACCCCCAAAGAATTACTGCTAAACAGGTCTACTTTCCCCATATCCTAATAACTTTTTTCTTCCACTACCTCTGGTGGGTGGTGGGCAAAAGGAAAGGCTAAAGTTTAATTAAAAGTAGGTTGCAAAAAATTTATGCCTACAATGAATCTTATAAAAATTTCCCATTCCCTTATCAACTGGACTTGGCATTTTGCAGTCTTGCAAACAGTATATGTGACTATATTGTAAATGGAGAAGGTAAGAAATAATGGGAGGGAAAATAGCAAGCCAGCTTTGAATAAACCAGTATGCTTTCTAAGATGGGCAGGATTGTGTGGTAGGTAATGCACTGCCCAGAATTTTAACACATGGCAATCTAAGCTACCTTAAAGCATATTTAACTAATTAAGTTCCATTTAAATATGTCTTCCAAAAGAGGGAAAGGGTCTGCTGGTCTTGTTTAAATCTATACCCCCGGGACCTTTGCCAATTATTCATCAAGTGATTTAGAAGGCAGGATATTTTTATACCATGAAAATGGCTCCATTTAGATATTGTCTTAACAAAGCAAATGGGTTTGAAATGAAAAGATATAATCATTTGTTTAATTTCTTTATTGTGTATGTTCACTGTGTATATTTTACATTACTGCCATTTCTCAAGCCCCATGGTACCTAATGATATCTTTCATTTAAAAATTAGTCTTCACTGATCATAACACACTCAGCACATAAAGATTAATATGCAGTAAATACTGGCAGTGTCTTTCTTATGCTACAGTTAAAGTTCTATTTTCAATAGGCATATCTTCCAAAATTAATCAAACAAACAAAGCATAAGACTAAACAAACAAACAAGACAGAATGGCTTGAGGGTTTTTTTCAGTCTTGGCCTTGCTAACAATTTGGGGGAAATTCTTTGTGGAGGATTCTCCTGTTGTATCCTGTGCCATGTTTACCAGTATCCCTCTACAAGTTAGTTGTCACCATCTGTGTGTGGGGAAGGGGGATGGAAAGGGAGAGAGAGAGGGAGAGAGAGGGGGAGAAAGAGAGGGGGAGGGGGGAGATTCACTCTGGCTCACTGGTTCAGAGGTTCCGGTCCTTATGAAGCTGGCTGCATGCTTCTCAGCTGTAGCAAGGCAGTGTTTTGTGACGGAAGAGCATGGGAGAGCAAAGCTGTTCTACCTGTGGCCTCATGGCCGCCAAGTCATAGAGAGAGCAGCATGCTGTGCTCTGGGACCTCTTCCTCCTTCCTCTTTTATTCCACCTGGATCCCCAGCCTAGGGGATGATGCCGCCTACATTCAGAGCAGTTTCCCCTACCCACTGGTAACATCCTTGCAAACACCCAGAGATGTCTTATTAACAATCTTCTACCCATGTCTCAAGCCAGTCAAGTTAAGGTTGACCAGCACATAACCTCAGCCACATCGTGATTGTGAAAATTATCTCTAGACATCACTAGATGTGTTAGCATCTCCAGATTTAGGGAAGCAGTTTGGGTTGACCACAGTCACTTGGAGGCTATTGTGGTACACTCATCTCTTTCGTTCTCAATGTCTCAGATCATGCCCTCCCTTCTCAGCCACACAACACCCAGAACCTACATCATCCAGCTCCCAGCTTGGCTTGGGCGTATCCAAGGCTTTGCAGCTCCAGTGGCTTCCATCCCTCCCTCAACAATAAGGTGCAGTGACCGAGAATAGTGGCTGTATGAATGGGCTGGCTCCTAGCTCTACTTCCATTGGATAGTGTGACTGTAAGATATTTGGCCTCCCTGTGCCTCTGTTCTCTTGGTGGTCAAATGGAGACAACACTCCTCCTCCCCCCGTTAGAGCACTAAAAGGCAACACAGATAACAAGTGACGAAGGAATGTAGGAGGGCCAAATCTTTCTCCAGGTCTTTTTGCTATTTTTCTCTAGCTTGCCAAACTCCCAGTCTTTTCTTATAACTTATAAGTAATCTTCCCCACCCCCACGGGGAGAGCTGCTGAGTTTTGCTAGGAATCAAATCCAGGACTGCACACATGCTAAGCAAGCACTCCAGCGCTGTGCCATGCACCCTGTCTTAACAGATAACCAATTTGGTTTGATATTTATCTTTTTAAAAAACTATATACAGAACATGTGCTTGTGCCTGTATGAGGTTATGTGTACCACATGTATGCAATACCCATGGCAGCCAGAAGAGGGCATCAGATCGCCTGGGCTTACAGGCACAAGTGGTTTATTGTCTTTCTCTTTTTTTAAGATTTATTTATTTTTATTTTATGTGCATGAACGTTTTGCCTGAATGTATGTTTGTGTTCCACTTATGTGCAGTGTCACTGAGGCCAGAAGAAGACATTGAATCCTCTGGAACCATAGTTATAGATGGTTGTGAACTGCCATGTGGGCTCTGGGAGCCCAGCTGGGTTCTCTGTAAGATCAGTAAACACTTTTAACTACTGATCCATTTCTCGAGCTCCCTTGATGGTTTTTTGTTTTGTTTTGTTTTACATTTCAAAGTATTTTTGCAACATGAACATTTTTCTGTGTTTGTATGTGCTTTTTTTTTTAATTAAAAAATTTTTGCTGGGACACAGAAACACAGATGCTTTATAACAGTATGCAGAGGTTATCATCACTCTGAGCGACTGCTGGCATCATTTCTATCTTGCTTCTATGTCTTTCTATCATGACTTCTTTCTGACTTTGTCATTTCACCTATAAACACTTCCATGCACTTCATTCGGTCACACAGTAGAGTGCTTGCCTAGCATTCCTGAGGCCCACGTTCAATCTCTAGTACTGAAAGGAAAAACAGAAAATTACTTTTTAGAACATGATGCAACAGTCTCGGGACTATAACAGGAACCATACTTACTTTCGTTTATCTTTCATGCCCTCAGTTACACCCCTATTCAAGTCTAGTCTGAGCTAACTTCTCTCTGTATTTTTTCATGATGAGTATCACCCACTGAACCAAATATATATGCTAACTAGTGATTCATGATCCATTGTTTGAAAATTAAGCTTTACGTTGAAGATCTCTGTACTGGGGCCTTAGTCAAGTAAGAGAGAGCAGAAATGGAGGCTAAGGAGGGAGAGTTTTCTAGGGAAGAATGCTGCAGAGGCCCACAATGGGTCTGTAGCAATTAGATACTCCCTCTGTGGAGGGCCAGCACAGAGGGAGCCCTTGATAAGCTTTTGGGTGAAGGCTGTGTTGCCTCCCATGGCTCTCCTCCCAGGAAACCTTTCTGCTTCTATTCTCCCAGGATGCCTTTCTGGGGTACTATTCTGGGAGTGGGGAGACTAGAACTCTTGCTTATCTCGCCTCTGCCTGCCTGGGCTGTGTGATCCTGGGGAGTCCCAGAGCCTGCTAATTAGAGATGGCTGGGAAGATTTCTGACAACAGTGCCCAGTTCTAAACTCGATATCCATTGCCTCAGAGGGCCAGGGTTCACCTTGATAAGTCCCCAAGACAAAGCAAGGAGACAGATTGCTTTCAACAGAGCACTCAAACCTCTGAATACCGTTGTTGTTAAAGCCCAAGGCTGGGAACATTCCATGGGCTGGCAAGCTAGTTCTCCTCAAGGTCAGGCCTTCCTCGGCATTTCTCATTAGAAATATGTCCCACGGCTGGCCCTGATCCTGCCCTCTTGGCTTTGTGGACGATTATATAATTCTTAGGAAGACCTAGAAATGTAAGCCTATGGTGCCCTCAATCTCTAGCATAGATGAAGTGCTTGATATTTTTAGCTGGCACTGAGAGATGGCTTCTACACATAAATACATGGGTGTACATGTGTATGCACACATGCGCACACACCCCGACATATGACCACATTTATACTGCAGTGTTTCACCTCTTAAAGTTAAATACAACATCTGGAGCCACAGAAAGAGGAAAGCACAGACAAGAATCAGTGCATTTTTTAGGCTGGCCTGCCTGTGGGGCAGGACACAGGTGTGGGTGATATACCACTGCAGAGCCAGGCCTTCTTGTGCTCCCAGCTTTGGCTTTGAGGGTTTGGATAGTGTGTGATTTTATCCTTGAGTTTGCTTACCAAAGCCAATCAAACACAGTTCTGTGCACCCAACAGCATCTGTTTCATACATACAATGAATAAAGAGTTAGAGAGGGCTAGAGATGGCTTGGTAGGTAAAGGTGCTTGCTGAGTAAGCCTGGTGATCTGGGACAAAGCCAGATAAGGTGGTGCACATCTGTAGTCCTAGCAGTTTCACAGTGAGATAGGATACAGAGGCAGGAGACTGGCTAGCTAGCTTGGAGAACAGAGCACGGCAGAAACACCAAAGAGAAACTCTTGGCGCATGCCTTTAATCCCAGCACTTGGGAGGCAGAGGCAGGTGGATTTCTGAGTTCGAGGCCAGCCTGGTCTACAGAGTGAGTTCAGGACAGCCAGGGCTACACAGAGAAACCCTGTCTCAAAAAAGCAGAGAGAGAGAGAGAGAGAGAGAGAGAGAGAGAGAGAGAGAGAGAGAGAGAGAACTTCTTCCAGTAAGCTGTCCTCTGATGTCCACGTAGATCCCACAGCACAAGCATGGGTAAACAAGCACCCCCCACACCCATAAACAGATAATATTTTTTTCTCTCTCTCTCTCCCTCCCTCTCTCTCTCTAACATATAGAACCTTTATTACACGAGCTGTGAATGACGGTTTATTTGCCTTTCCCAGCTTTGCTCTTCCGCAGATAGAACTCCAGCTCCTTGCCTTCGAGCACATGGCCGTCTGCTCTGCCACACTGACCTGGTCTTGAGGCAGTACAGGCGAGAAGTTTGCCCCTGCTGGAACTGCTCCTTCAGAAGACTGCTGATTTTGGCAGTCTTTTTCCTTTCGTCGTATTTCTTCTAAATTTTCTTTGATCGTTTTTTATTTAAAATCTCTTCCTCCTCAGGAGTCAGCTTGGCCCCCTTCTTGCGGCCCAGGGGCAGTGCATAGTGGGACTCGTACCACTGCCAGTACAGTGTGCTGTCAATAAGTACAGTGCGGTTCTTCACCAGGGTCTTGGTGCGGACAAGCTCATTATTGGATGCACTGTAGACAACATCAATGACCCTTGTTTTGCGAGTACACTCAGAGCCCCAGGAAAAGTTCCCCACATCCAATCTCGGGGTACGGTACTTCTTTTGTTTTGTTTTGTTTTGTTTTTTTGAGACAGGGTTTCTCTGTGTAGACCTGGCTGTCCTGGAACTCACTTGTAGACCAGGCTGGCCTCGAACTCAGAAATCCACCTGCCTCTGCCTCCCGAGTGCTGGGATTAAAGGCGTGCGCCACCACCGCCCGGTGACACGATACTTCTTATTGCCGCCTCGAACTCGGACTGTGTGTATACGGTGAGAGTCAATCTTAGACTTGGCCGCAGGCAGTCCCAGCTCATACTTAGGCTTCTTAGCTTCTTGTGGTAGGGTTTTCTCTTACCCCGGGTCTTGCGGCGCTTATGCCAGTTGTCCCTAGCGTTGGGCATCTCTCAGGTTCCCTTCAGTTCTGGGGGGACGGGGAGGGGGAGATTAAAGTAAAAAGGCTGGGAAAACGCTTAACCGGGGAAGAGTGGGTGGATCTAGAACATATGCTCCCCAAACGTTGATTAGAGACTCTGGAAATGAAGGCTCTGAAAGCACTTTACCGAAAGAAGCTACAACGTTTATAGAGGAGCGCCACTGTTGGGTGCTCCTGATTGAAGTTGTCCGGATCAAACCAGGCTCACACTCGGCCTTAGCTGCTTACTGCCTGTGACCTACAACAACCTTCTCTTCACTTCTGCATCTTTCTTTCCCAGTATGTAAAGTGGACAGAGCCCTGAGAGTTAAATAAGGATTAAGTGAGATTACAGGGCAGGCACCATGGCTACCGCACAAAGGACTTTCAGCATGTGGCTGGTAGGTACTACGGTGCCCTTTAAACGCAAGGCAAACACTTCCTCTGCACAACAGAATAGATGTGTGACAGTGTTTCCTTCTCTAACTCTAAAGTCTGGTTTACTGGAGAAGAGAGCAACTGGCCTAAGCGGGCCCAAAAGTCAGCGGTTTACAGGAAGCTAACTCAGAGCTCCCCCATCCCCCATCCCTCACCTAGAGACTGCAGGCCTCCTCTGGCTAGCAGGGCTGGCTTGCAGAGACACTGCTTTGGCTTGTGCTAGGCTTCTTTTGCATTATCTGAGCAGTGTCTAGGTGTGTGTGTGTGTGTGTGTGTGTGTGTGTGTGTGTGTGTGTATTGTTTCCTGGGCATAGCAACTTAGGAGTGCACAATCGCAAATGATAGACAGGGCAGAGGGCAGGTGCACTGGCACAGTCCCTACTGTGTTTGCTGGATGCCTGGCTTGGTTGGCTCCGTTCTGCTCCCTGCTCATGGTATCAGCCTTCTGTTTCCTTACATTCATAAAACGTGGCTGCAAAAAAATACCTGTCAACGGCAGTGCAATGTATGTATTATCGAGGGAAAGGAAGAACCAATGCCATCACCCAAGTCCTGGGTAAAGGCTCAATTCTGTATGCTTATTTTCTCTTAATATTTACAGCGCATCTGTTAATTCCACTTTACAAACAGTGAGACCACAAGCAGGCTGTTGATGTCCAGTCACCAAGAGCAGAGAAGGTAGAGAAAATGATGCATTTTAACTCCAGCTATGTAGTAATACATCCAGACACCAGTCCTTTCAACAAAGGTCTGGCTCCTTGCCCCCCCCCCCCCCAAAGCTCAAATGGAGTCTCCCTAGGGGATGCCCTGAGGGGTGTTTTGCATGGACAGTACAGACAATGCCTTCTCTGTACACACTTCTGGATGTCCATGATATCAACCCTACAGCAAATACTCACTTGCTGCTCTCTGGCCCCTTTGTCTAATGAACAACATGAAAAGGTCACAACTCAGAAGAAGCTAGTTTATGACTGGCTTCTCTCATGTCTCCTCCCACCCCTGATTTTCATAAGCCCTGCCACACCAGGACGTCTATTTTTAGGATTGACAGACACAGTGATGACATCCAAAGATGTCTGTGTTTTAATAGACCCTGTGAATATGAGGATTACATAGCTATGGGGATTAAGGTATTAAAGTTGATAATCAGATGATCCTCAAATTTGAAGGTTATACAGGCTATAAAGACGTCAAGGTCACTGTGAGGATCTTAGAGAGGAGGAGGGAGGCAGAAATAGTCAGAGACAGACATGACCATGGAGGGTCACAGAGAAGCAATACTCTGCCTTGACAGTGGAGAAAGAGGCCTACACAGAAAATACAGATGGCATTCCAACACCAGAGAAGACACAAAATCTAATCCTTTTCCATTAAAGAAAAAAAAAAAAAAAAAAAAAGCCTGCTTGCTTTAGCTCACTTTAGCCCAGTGAGAAACATGGTGGACTTCCAGCCTACAAAACTGTACACTGATGTGTTTGTGTTGTTTGAAGTCATTAAATTTGTGATCATTTGTTACAGCCGTAATGGGAAACTCATAGACAGCCACACACACACCCCCCCCCCGTGATTTCAAGCCTTTCTCCCCACCAAGATGTGTATCATTCTACCAGGGGAGCCACCACAGCATCGCCTGAAGACTCTCTTCAAAATTCAAATACAGTTCATGATTCTGAGACATACTGTGTCATACTGAAAATGTCCTTAAAATCAAGCCCTAACAAACGCTCTGCATTCTTGCAATCCTAAGTGCCTTCACTAGATCCTCCTTAAGGCATGCAGACTCTTGCAATCACGTACATCTTAGATTTAAAGAATCCGGAATGTGACTTGAAAGGATCAGAAGTAAATTAACTTATCAGCACCCTTGGAGACAGGAGCAGAGATCAGATACCACACAGAATAGAAAACTTCAAAGGAGAACTTAGTTCAAAGAGGAGAGGTTAAGAGCACTAACTGCTCTTGCAAAGGACCCTGACTCGGTTCTCAGCATCCACGTGGTAGTAGCTCACAATTGTCTGTAATTCCAGTTCCAGAAGATGTGACACTCTCTTCTGGCCTCTAGAGCACTGCGTGCTACACATGGTATACAGACATACAGGCAGGCAAAATACCATACACATAAACTAAAAATAAATAAATTGCCATATAATACTTTTTAAAGGGGGGGGGGAGATAGCAGGAGAGGTTTGCAGATAGGAGAGGAGACAAGAGAGAAGAAGGGAGGGAGGAGAGAGAAAGAGAGAGAGAGAGAGAGAGAGAGAGAGAGAGAGAGAGCGCACAGCCAACAACAAGCTTGAGAGGAGAGAAGGGAGAGGTTCAGGACATGGAGGCTTATACTAGGGCCTTACAAAGTTTACATTCTGGCATAAAATTGAATTAGGATCTTCATTTGTTTTCTGAAGCAAATGAGAATCCAAGAAGTGTCAAGAAATACAATGATGATCTTCTTTGCAGAGTCATGAATTCATCAGGTAAACATAAATAAGATACATAGTTTCAAGCATACAGAGCTTCACTTTACAGATTGGATACACTTATCTTCTCTGTGTTCCAGCTAAGGATCAGTGGCAGCTAAGGAGAGATAGAAAGTAACAAGTATGGCCCACGCCTTTAATCCCAGCACTTGGGAGGCAGAGGCAGGCAGATTTCTGAGTTCGAGGCCAGCCTGGTCTACAGAGTGAGTTCCAGGACAACCAGGGCTATACAGAGAAATCCTGTCTCGAAAAATCAAAAAAAAAAAAAAAAAAAAAAAAAAAAAAAAAAAAAAAAAAAAAAAAAAAAAAAAAAAAAAAAAAAGAAAGAAAGAAAGAAAGAAAGAAAGTAACAAGCTGAGCAGGAGTTCATTCTCTCCTACCATGGAGGGCCTGGAGATTGAACTCAGGTCAACAGGCTTGGCAGCAAGCACCTTTACCCACTGAATCATCCTATTAACCCCAACCAAAGGTAAACAATCAAAAGGTACTTGACAATCCTGGGATGACACTGAAGATCTAAAAGATGAAGCTATTTCTTCAAAATATAGGAAAGATTTCACTAACCCATAAATAAAGCAGGAATTCTTCATTCAATTTTATTTGAGAACAGGCAGACAAATGGACACTGCAGCCTAAGGACTTCTTATTTCAACTCCCCTTCTACAAAAATTAGCTATCACCTGGTGTCCAGCCAAGGACCTGGAGTCCCACTCCGTGTGCCTTTACAAAGGTGGAGATGTGTTCCTCTGGAAAACAAACTGCCACTGCCCCATACAGAGCTCTGGGCAAAAGGACAGCAGACCTTTGAAAGTCACACACAAGGAAAACAGTTTTCTGTTCAAAGATCCATCTTTACTCTCTGCAACTTACCAATATAGCTATTAAGGGCTGAAAGGTTTTTATGTCGAGCAGAAAAGCAAGAAGATCTAAAGAAAAAAGCTCACCAGGGGCTCAGCTGAACAGAACATAGGAGCTGAGGACTTTCTGGGCTTCCCTTACTCCCTCCGCAGTCCTAAGGCACTGAGGGACAGAGTCTACTTGCTCTCAGGGTGGTGGTCAGTTCTGTTGCGATTTAATAGTGTTGGAGCTGACCTGAAGAAAGACACAGGGAGACTCAAATGCAGATGTGACCAGTAAACACAGAAGCCCCACAAAAATGAACGGGCTGAAAAGGCTTTAAAGGAGGAGGGGTACTGTAAAGAGTCAAACTATCTTTACAAGCACATCTGGAGTTTCAAACTTGTCCTGTGGAGTTCTGGGAAGCACAACCCAACGAGTGAGGAGAATGCCCAGGCCATTGACAGATACTTCAGAGGTTCTCTACCTGCAGGTGTTCCATGGAACCCAGAGGATCATGCAGATTGTTACGTTGTAATCATCCTGACAGGGGAAAAAAGGGGGGTGTAAAGAGGTACGTGTCTCTCCCTTCTGTTAGCAGACTACTGAAACAGGCCCAAAGAATGGGGTCCCCAGGAACCCAAAGGGAAGGGCTGAAGCCCTGATGACAGTCAGAGGAGGACCTTGCCTCCCAGGAAGAAATTGTCCACAGTCTGACAACTTATCAGAGCACCTTGCCAGCCAGACCAGAGCTGACATAATGCTGAGGCAATGACGGGCAGGGTGCCATTTTTGTTTAATTCTTTAAATTAATTTTGACATCCTTGGTGTTGTCTGTCCTTCCTCCCTCTCTTTCTTGCACAGATGCACAGACCCTCCCCCCCACCGCCTTCAACTTCCACCATTGCTTGGTTAATCGAATCTTCTGGCCTCTAAAGCTGAACCTTATGTCAGAATATAGAAGATGACCTTGAGGACCCCTTTATTTGCTCCTCTTCTCAATGTGGACACACTAACTAAATCTCTTTTGCTTTGTTTTTCATCTGTCTTCAGTTGGTTTATTGGGGATGGGTGGCAGAGCCTAGTTTGTTGGGCCTGCCAGGGCTAAAGGCAGTAGTCTTCATCCTTCCTAAAGCTGTGGCCCTTTAATACAGTTTCTCATGTTGTGGTGACCCCCAACCATAAAATTATTTTGTTACTACTTCACAACTGTAATCTTGCTACCGTTAGGAATCATAGCGTAAGTATCTGGGATGTGACCCCCAAAGGGGTTGCGACCCACAGGTTAAGAACCACTGGCCTAAGGTATTTATCCTACAAACTCTGGTAATTATATTGTTTCTTAAAAGAGTCAACATGCCCTGGAGAGGTAAAACCGCCTACAGGGAGCTTAGTGGGTAACACTGTAAACCAGCTACAAAGATAACGGGACAGTGAGAGTCACTGAGGACAGGAGCCACATTCTGATGCTGGATGGTCAGAGGAACGAGGGTAGAGGATCCGGTAGGAAGGGAAGGAAGACGAATTAGGCTTAGATGTGGAAGGAAAAGGGCAATCTTATCAGGAAATGAAGAACAGGCATTCGGAACAGAGAACGCAATGAGAAGAAAGGACAGAGGCGGGAAATTGCCTGGTTATTTTGCAGAAGGGTGAATCACTTGAAAGACAGTGCTGGGAGGGGATGGATCCACTGGGCGATTGGATGCTACCCTGTTGGAGGAAGGAGGTGTCCATTAGCTCCTCGGCTCATCTATCACCTCTTTAACACAAGGTGACCACGAACGCACTTCTCTATAGAAATCGTAGAGATCGCGTCTCACTTAGGTGGGAGCACACAGTAAGACTTCTTTCCACCCAGCTTTTGGCACTTAGCATGTTTTCAAGGTTCCTCCAGTAGGTGTAGAAATCATGTTCCCTTTCTATGACTAATGTCCACTATGGATATAACATATTTATTTATTAACTAATTGAGGACTGAACCTAGTACTTTATAAAAGCTTGGCACAGCCTCTATCACTGAGCTATATCCCCAGCGCTCCTTCGCTCTATTCCCCCCCAGTGGGTGTGGGATTACAGGCACCTTGCCAGTGACTACATACCTAAAGAACCTCAGCAGCTATTACAAATAGCTCCTAGAAGTGAGGCCGCGTTGCCCCACCCCCATCCGTGCTGGAGTGCTGATAGGTTCCACCTTGCTCAGGTCTCCTGCAGGTAACCACTGCACCTGGGAGGCCATGAGACATGGTCCGTGCTGCATCAGCATCTTCTAGCACTCCCCTTCCTCTTCCACCTCTTACTTTCCTTTTGCCTCCTTGTCCACTGTGTTCCCTGAACGTCGGTGAGTAAATGATACGAATGTCTTGTTTAGGACTGAATACTCAACAGTCACTTAGTCTCAGTACTTGGCCCAATTATGAGTCTCAGCACTAACTAGTGCCCACTACAAAGGGAAGCGTCGCTGACCAATGTTGAAAGTAGCACTAATCTATGAATCCAGACAGTGTCCACCTGCATTTGCCCCGAAACCTACATAGGAAGTGTGATCCATGGGGAGGTGCACTCTACCCTAGTGAGTTTCCTGATCCACTCAAATGGAAACCTGGGGACTATGGGAGGGGATGGGTTTGAGGAACTGGAATAATGTTGGGGAGAACCTAGAACTAGACCAGGAGGAGTTTATCCCTATGGGCTCATTAAGCAGCGATCCCAGGATTAGTGTTGTGGCTCCCGAAATGAAAAGAAGGTGCCCAGAGGGCTCAAAAGATGGCTCAGTGGTTAAGAACACTGGCTACTTTTCCAGAGGACCCGGGTTTAATTCTCAACACCACCTGGCAGCTCAACCCATCTGTAACTCCAGTCCCAGTGGATCCAACATCCTCTTCTGGCCTCTGCAGGTACCCGACAAGCATATGATGCAGACATATATGCAGATAGAACATGTGTGTACATTAAACAAATAATAAGCAAGAATAAATAAATAATTTTTTGTTAAAAAGAGAAGGTGCCAAGAGTTTATTGAAGTGACTGTTGAGTTTGACATACAGGTCGAAAGATGACCTGCTGTTCACTTGGAGATGTCTAATACCCCAGCTTAGTTTTGATGAAGAGGTTCAGGGCCTCAGGGGAGTTGGAAAACTTAAATAGATTTGCTGGTTAAAACCAAATCCTCAGTAAAGGTGCTGCTGGGGTCAGAGAGTGGGACAGCTTGGCAAAGGCCACCTCCATGTGGGGACCAACTTCACAATGTCTCACTAGAAGAAGCCAGATCTCCAAACGTGAAGGAATCAGGCCCTGCCCCTCTGCAGTTTTCTCTCTGAGGCCTAGGGAATCTATGACATGCTGTGGCCTCACATCCCCTGTTTATAGTTCTTCCCGCTATGCCTCCTGTGACACAGGCTGTCCTTCCACCCTGAAAGGATATAAGGATATTGTCAGGTGGTTTCGTATGCTCTCCCAGGCTCCCTCTGGGCATGTCCCACCATCTCACATATGACAGCCACTTCTTTTATTTTAAGCTATCCTCTTAATAAGGCTTCTCGCAGGTTTTAAAGGGAAGTCTCTCTCTCTCTCTCTCTCTTTCTCTCTCTCGTCCCATCACATCATCACAGATACAATGTCCTGCCCCTTTATTATATTCTCTCACTTCGAGACCAGATCACGGTTCCCCTAGTTGTGAGACCCTCTCCCTTAACGAAGCTCACTTCTGAAGCATAATTTCATGTCAGCTCTTTTCCCAAGCCGATCACTATTGCTCTCCACAAGACTCTTACAGTGTCTTCCACTTTGCCACAGTTAGGAATGATTTCCAGAGGAACTTAAGAGTTTGGTTGGCCAGGCTTCACTGGCATTGACCTGGTAGTAAGTCACCCAGGGCCTGACTATACTATAGCCAAATACATGAAGTTCCTGCACTGGCCACAAACTCTCCAAAAATAGCTACAATCTGTGACCACCACAAGATAATGCCTGGATGGCAGCTAAGTTTGACTAGGATGGCCACTGTCTTCTTCCTTTCCCCATCTGAATGAATGCCATCCCCTGGTCAGAAGGAAGCTTTAGCTGAAATTCTATAAATGTCTGTAGTTCCAAGTTTCTAGAGAGGGTGACCATTGCTTTTGCCCTGAGTAGCAAAAAGGATGTTTTAACAAATATATAAAATAAAGACTACACACACACACACACATGTGCACACACACACACACGTGCACACACACACACACACACATGTGCACACACACACGTGCACACACACATGCACACACGCACACACACACGTGCACACCCACTCTAATCCTCCATAATGGGCAGACCCATGGGCTTAATGAATGCCTTATTCCTGTCACAGTATTCCACATAACATTGCTTCTGACCAGGGAACCCACTTCACAGCTAAGGATGTGTAAGGTAGTGGGCTCATTCATTTGCCCTACTATGTTCCCCACCATCCGGAAGCAGATAGTTTGATTGAATGATGGAATAGCTTTTAAAGATACAGTTACAGCATCAAATAGGCCAGTAGCAGGCTTGGGCAGGCATTTCCAGAAGGCTGTATATGCTTTGAATCTAATATATGGCACTATTTCACCTATATCCACAAGTCCAACGGATCCTTTAATATATTAAAATATATTGGTCTGTTCCTCTAGGGAACCCTCACTTAGACACATGGCAGTTGTAGCTCTCTGTTAGATAATCATTGTTCCTTTCTTAAAGAGACAGGAAGAGGACTGGATAAAATAATACTAGTAAAAACATACTGATGCCTGGTTCTTAGCAAATACTTAAATAGTCATTGCTACCATTTTGTATTCCATATTAGAAACATTTCTAAGATGTATATTTTTATTCACATGCACGACTTCTTTATTCTTTCTCTCTCCCCCACCCCCTCTCTAAGTCTCATGTAGCTCAGGCTGGCCTCTAACTCCCTAAGTAGCCAAGAATAACCGTGAACCCCTGATCATTCTGTCTCTACCTCCTGAGTGCTGGGATCACAGACAGGGGATCCCTCGGGGCTTCCTGCATGCTGGGCGAGTACTCTACCAACTGACCCTCTGCAGTCCTATGTGGGATATTTCTCTAATCGGATTTATTTTCTTTAGCTGAAACATGAAATTTCCAATCCAAAGGGTATCTGTAACTTTATAGCTCCTTGTATATTATCCTGTCAAGTCACTTTTCCAAATAATTAGGATACATAGCAGGACCAGAAGCAGGGGGGCCATCACTAGCCCTGGGAGTTACTATTGGATTTTCGCAAGAATTGGGTTTTTAGGGATGGCCCTTCTACATACCCATCAGGAGAAAGAGTGGGTTGGGTTTTGCTGAATTCTGGGCAGAGCCAAGTGAGAGAGGAGGAACAAACCCCCGGTCAGGAAAGGGCCTCTGGAGTCAAGGAGGAGGAGAGAGATAAGGAAGCCAGCTTGTTCTCTCTGTTGGTGCAGGAAGGGGCAGGGCTGCCAGTTCACAGTGACCCGCCAGGAATGCTGCAGGTAAGCCAGGCAGCAAATGACAAGAGATCACTGAGATCTAACTTGGTGATAGGAAGGGTGGGAAGAGGGAGGGTACCCAGTACACACACACACACACACACACACACACACACACAAAGAATAATTAGAAGAACCTGTTGGGGGAGACCGTCTAAGGAAGCCTAGCTGCTGGCACCCAACTCACTGTTATGTAAACCACTCTGTTGGGTGTTCAGTGCAGACATAACATATTATTTCAAATGTCTCATGTTATCAAATCCCTTTAGACCCTTATCCTGATCCTCCAGTTCTTTCTCCTGCGTTCTATGCAGTGAAATGGCCCTCCTCCCAATCCATAGACACAACAGGTAAACAGCCACCCCTAGGAAGTAACAAGGTATCCCCTCTGCCTAGAAGAGTCTTCCCCCAGAAACCCACTTGGTGCCCTCCCTATTTCCTTTAGACCTTTACATCATCACCAAAGACTGTCCTGGGTCACCTGCTTAAACCCTGGCCTGCCCCGCTCCTGCATCTGGAGCCCTCTTTCCCAGCCCTGAGCCCCAGCTACCTTCACCTGTACTCCTGCTCTTTCATTTACTGTGGCTCACCATTTTCACTTTTCTCCATTTAGAAGTGAGAACCTGTGAAAAGAAGGAGAAACAGGAAGAGGAGGAGGAAGTGAGGAAGGAGGGAGGAAGAAGGAAGGAGGAAGGGGTAAGGAAGGGAGGGAAGGAAAAGAAGGAAGGAAAGGAGGGGAGGGAGGGAGGGAGGGAGGGAGTTTACCCCATGCTGGAGGGATTTTTGTCTCTTCCCTTCACTGACTTATCAAGCATACTGAAGTGTCTGACAAGTAGAAGTGACTCAGCCATTGATGAACAAACGAAGGGCTTTGGGTGCTGATGCTTGGTGCGTGTATTTCTACTTCTGGGCTTACTCTCCGTTAACCATGCTGAGGACTGCTTCAAGGTCCCTAGACTGCTCTCAACAGCTCTCCATGTAAGAATGTTCTCCTGGATGTCTATCAACAGGAAACTGCGAGGCACAGAGTCCAAGGACCTGGCCTGTATTACTTCTGCCACTTGGAACCCTGAGTTCCTATCTTTCACTCAGGCACTCTCACCCTGGTCCCACTTTGTCCCCATTCTAGGCAATGGTAGGGACTGTGACTAGAATGTCCCTTGTCTAGTGTCCTAGGATGAGGGTGGTAGGCCAGGACAGCTGCTGCTCCCCAGCGTTGAAGTAACCCTGCACCACAGCTGGCCACCACCCAGAAGATAAAGACTCAGCTTCCAGCCTTGGCTCTGGGGTAATCAGCAGAGTCCAGATCACCCTGGATCTGCCCCTCACACACGTGCCTGGGAGGACTAGAGAAAAGGAAGCCCAGAGGGCACAGCAAATGAGGTCAGGGAGAGGCAGGCAACGGAAATTCTAGACTCACCAGGAGCCAAGGGGGCTGGGAGGCTGGCTATGCTCAGCGGGCACCCAGTGGGCAGAAATCCCATTGCCTGGTTCTCCTGGGGCGGGGGTTGAAGGGCAGGCTGTATCTCTGTAGTTGTATTGTGATGGCGAAGGAGGAAACGGGAGCAGCTGATCCAGCCGGGGCCGGGAGTGCCCACGTGTGCACAGACCCGCCTTTGTGTTCTGGGTCCAGACAACGGGCCACATTCTTCCCCCACCTCAGTGACGTCCTTCGTGGACATGTCTCCAGCGCACATTGTCAAAAGATTAAGCAGCTATGAATCAGATGATATGGCAGTCCCTCTAGTACCCACTCTGCTTGGGCTGTGGCTCCCCTTGTCACGGAGCACAGAGTGAATAGCTAGCCCCAGCCCTGGGAGTGAGGCTCACAGGGGTCTCTGATAGCTACAGACTCGGCCTCTCCGAGGTCAGAATTTCAGAACTCTGGCGCTTGAGGGGCCCTGAGAGCCAGTCCACACTTCAGTGAGATGACAGAATCAGGGACAGAGGCCATGAGAAACATATCCTCCCCAACCTCAGTGAACTTTCTGCTAGCTAGCCTTACTGAGGTGATAGGATCTGAAGGAGGTGGGGGTGGTGCCAGTTGGATTTCTGGGACACAGAGCTTCTAGGCAGAGGGGATATTCTGAGCTCTCCCAAGCTGCCAGTGTGTCTACAGAACAGACCTACTGTAAGACCCTTCCCCTGTGATTCCCAGCCTCACACCAAAGGCCTTACTTGTCACTAGACTGACTCCTAACCCCGACTGATGGTTTCCAAAGTAAATGGTTTTAAGTGCCAAAGCCAAATGCAACAGATAAAGCACCCCAGGGTGTTGCCTGCTATCCTGCTTAGTCACACTGCAGGACCTCTGATGGCTCAGCTACTTTGGGAAGTGCATCTTTCTCTAACAAAAACATCCTTTGAATAGCACAATGGCCACTTCCCCTGGCCTCCTAGGCTTATCTGCTCACGGTTGGAAAACTTGCTTCTCCATCCAAGGAAGACAACTTCACACTGTAAGATCTTGGAAGAGAGATTATCCTCTCTAACCCTTCATGTTCTCACCATAAGAGGGGGCTTATGGAGCCATGAGATGGCTCAGCAGGTAGCAAACTTGTAGCCAGGCCTGACAGCTTGAGTTGATCTCAGGATAAGATGGGGTTTAGAGTTCCTGCCCTCAGCCCCTTACCGTGGTTCTCAACTTGTGGGTTGCTACCCCTTTAGGCAGATATCCTGCACATCAGACATTTACATTACAATTCATAACAATAGCAAAATTACAGTTATATAGTAGCAATGGAAATAATTTTATGGCTGGGGGTCACCTCAACATAAGGATCTGTATTAAAGGGTCACAGCATTAGGAAGGTTGAGAACCGCTGCCTCACAGGCTACTGTGAAGATCGAATAATCAGTGAAACATGATGATGACATGACAATGGCGATAACAGTGACAGCTGCTCCTGTTGTTACAATTGCTGTGTTTAGTTACTGTACAACAGAGATATAGAAAATATCAAGGAGATACATGTGGTATTAAATCTCTATTCATGCCGGGCAGTAGTGGCGCACGCCTTTAATCCCGGCACTTGGGAGGCAGAGACAGGCGGATTTCTGAGATCGAGGCCAGCCTGGTCTACAGAGTGAGTTCTAGGACAGCTAGGGCTACACAGAGAAACCCTGTCTCGAAAAACCAAAAAACAAAAACAAAACAAAAAAACCCACTTCTATTCATTTTTAATGATTATATATTAAAGTTTCCTCTTTTTGGTATACAGATCTATGAAGTTTAATATATATGTAGACTTAAGAGAGACTCAGAGTGTCCCATCGGCACAGAAAAGTCCCCTCACACTCTCTTTGCAGCCACACCTGAAGCCACTCCTAAGTCTGGATCCATGCTCCATCTTCAAGGTGTTTGTCCGGAACACCTCACAAACGAAGTGCCTCTACGTACTGTCTTTTAAACTTGTATTTGGAGATAATACATATTTCACACCATAGTAAGAGTAATAGAGAGCTTGCCTCTATCTCATGTCCCCAATGGCAATCTTGTAAAACAACCAAGAAACAGACTGTTACACATCACAAGGAGCCCGCTTTCCCCCCAGTGCCTCCTCTACTTCCACACCCCGCTGTTCCTTAGCTCCTAGCAAACACTACTGTGCCCTCTATTTAGTGTTTTGTTTGGGGTTTTGTTTTTGTTTTTCTTTGACCCAGTGTAAATTTTTAGAGATGCGCCCAAGTCATTGTGTGTATGAATTGGCCATTCAAGTAACTACAGCCAAAAGAAATATTCAGAATATTCCATCACCCCAGAACGCCCTGCTGAGTGTTCAGTGGCACAGATATGCCACAGCTTGTTTTTACCACTCATTGAGGACATCTCAGATGTCCCCATGTTTGGGCTGCTATCAATACAGCTGTTATAAACATTGGTACATAGAATCTGTGGTTGCTTGATGCCTGAGACGGGGCCTTGCTGGATGGCCCTGGACGGCCTAGGACTCCAGATGTTGCTCAGGTTTCCTGAGCCTCAACATGACTGTCTTGGCTGCTTGGAAGTGGCTCTGAAAGAGGGTTGCCCCATAACTCCCTCGCCTCCTTGCTCCAACTCACCCTGTGGGTAAGTCCTTCACCTACACTTCCATACCATTAGATTCTCCCTAGCATGACATACTTTTCCTTTATAACT
Organism: Uromys caudimaculatus; assembly: GCA_028551405.1. Lineage (NCBI taxonomy): Eukaryota > Metazoa > Chordata > Mammalia > Rodentia > Muridae > Uromys > Uromys caudimaculatus. The sequence goes on along the minus strand of CM052704.1, from coordinate 75,448,905 downwards.
CTTATCTTGTCCTTTAGTAATTATTTGCTAGTTTCTTCCAATAATATTTAGCATTTCCTGAGGCCTTCCTATGCTAAGGATCTTTATGAGTTTAGGTGTGTGTGTGTGTGTGTGTGTGTGTGATGTATGTGTGCACACAAGCATGTGCAAGTGTACACACTGAGGCAGGTACATGGGAAGTCAGGGGCTTAGACCATATATCTCCCACAATTGCTTCTCTACCGTATTCATTATTTTTGGAGCAGAATTTCTTCCTAACCTAGAGCTTGCTATTGTGGATTGACTAACTGACCTCCCAGCCTCCCTGGGATCTGCTTGTCTCTGACCACTAGTGCTGGGGTTATGGGTGTGTGCTGCCATGCCTGGTATCTACTGGGTGCTAGGCATCCAAACTCAGGTTCTCACACATGCTCAGTAAGCACTTTGGCCGCTGAGCCATCTCCCCGACCACCTGATTTTAACTGGAATCACCTTGTAAGCTAAATCAATGTGGGACATACTTCTGCCCATCCAGTATATTCTGAATGCTAACAAAGGGGCTGACATTGTACGAGTATATAATGAGTGTTTAATGTCTACTTGCACCACAGCCTTGATTCTTACTGCTCTCAAGAAACATCTTTTCTGATCAAGTCCTCAAAATTATCCAGTCATGTTGCCTGCGATCAATACTTGGGAGAGAGTAGATGTTAATATTGGCTGTTGGCTCATTTAATGAGTAATATGACTGAGATTCAGCTGGGTGCTGGGGTGACACATGAGTAAGGTGGGCAGTGGACGTGCCCCCCATGAGCTCATTGATGTCTAGCAAGCAGGAAGCACAACTGAATAGGTAACTATTCTAGATGACAGTAGGTCCTGCTGAAAGGAAACAGAGAGCACTCTAGGACTGTTATGGGGACCCCTGACCAGCTCTGAGAATTAAGAAGGTGCTCCAGAAGAAATGATATTTAAGTCTGGGCTTTAAAAATACTTAGAATTGAGTCAGGTATAGTGGCATATGCCTTTAATTCCAGTACTTGGGAGGTAGAGATAAGCATTTCTCTGTAAGTTTGAGGCCAGCCTGGTCTACATAGAAAGTTCCAAGCTAGTCAGGGATACAAAGACCCTGTCTCAAAAACAAAAACCTTAGAATGTCAGTGAGTTATTTATTTCGCTATGTTTTCCTTCCTGGCCACTTTCTTATTGAGAACTATGTGTCTATGATGGTAAACTCTGATAAAGGTTTCATCCACTGAGCCTCTAGTTCAATAACGAGAAAGAACAGATAAAGAAGAAACATGCCTTTCTGATTGTGGTGGAGATGAAGCTGACGAAAACAGAAGCCATGAGACCTGCCCTGGCCGTGCTCCTCCAAGATTCTACTTGGGTACCCGATATAGATCTGGAGTTCTGGGATCCCAAGAAACATTTCAGTTTGCAGTCCCCAACCTTACTCTACAGTCCAGGCAGAACTGAAAGAGAAATGATCATAGCTTCCATCAGCTGCCACCAAGAAGTCCTGAGAGAGGACAGAGCAAAGGATGCAGCTCACACAAAAGAGGCCCATTTGGCCAGCAGGAAGTCGGGAATGCCACCCTCAAGTCTCAGAGAAACACATGACTAGCTAGCTTTTGCCCCGAGTGCTTTGATGCCCCGAGAGACTAGGTTTGCACAGATGAGGGAAGCCAGGTACCCACAGCAGGCTCAGCGGCCAGTCACACTCCTGCATTTCAGCCTTGTAGGCCTTTTCTTAGGCTTTGTTTTAGGAACACATTCCCTCAGCGTTTGCACAGGGGACCTGCTGCATTGGTGACCAGCAGGAAGCCCCAGTCAGAGAAGGGCAAAGCAAAGACAAGACACCCTGGGAGAGAGGTGGGAGGGGCTATGCCCTCCTCCTGCCCTGCAGGTTGGTCCAGCACGCATGCTTAGATGAGGAGTCCCAGGCCCTCTAAGAGCAGGTGTCAGCACTGTGGTTATTAAGCTCTGCTCTGTGTGCCGCCCATCCTTTCTGAGATCATTTCCATCCTTTGGACTCGTCCTCCTTAGCACAGGTTCTGACAACTCCTGTAATAGGATCCTTTGGGAGCTCAATTAATTCTTCCAGGGAAGGGCTCTGGGGGCCGTAGGAGTGAGTTTCAGGCTAACGATTTCTCTGGATGTGGTGTGGGCGTTCAGTTCTTCCTCGATGTTTTATTCCTCCCCTCTCAAAGCAAATCTCTGTTACTTTGTAGATCACAAGTTGCTTAAGACAGCTGTGCTTATCTTTACTTCACTTGCAGATTTTCCCCAAGACCAAACCAACTCCTAAGAAGGTAAATCCAGAGTTCAAGGTCAAGGTTGTGCTTTAAACAGCCCGAGGTCTATCTGGGCAAAATATAGAAGAACATCCAGTTCATTCTCCTTTTTCTCCTGCTGTGTCTTCTCCTTGGCTCTTCAGCTAAACAACAGTCCACAGCTATACTTGACCCTAAGGTTGACCTCTTCGAACGTCATCCCAACAACAGTGTCTTCCCAGGTGGTTATGACTGCTTGTGTGTCATCGGAGCAGAGCTGCAGGCAGATGAACGGCAAACACCTATCTCAACACCTCTGCCTTTGTCCTCAGCTTACTAGTCAACCCTGAGCCCTGAATCAAACCACCAACAGCCTTATCTTCCTCATATGACCATGAGGGGTTGATACTCCTTACTCTGGTTTGCAGAGAGACATAGTTTTAGTCTTACACAAGGAGACTAACTAGTTGTGAGCCTCAGGATGAAGTGCTTGGTTCCTGAGAGGATTTTTTTCTTTTCTATAAAAATGCAGATAAGGTGCTGAGTGTGCTGGCAGAGACCTTTTATCCCAGCACTCTGGAGGCTAAGGCAGAGGCTGGTGGTTCTTGGTGATTTATAGGCTATCCTGGTCCTTACTGAGCTCCAGGACAGCCAGGGCTACATACTAATACCCTCTCTCAGCATGCCTCCCCTGACAAAAGTAGACAATGGTGTGTATAAATGTTCCGTGAGGAGCATGGTATGACTCTAATAACAACAGAGACCACTACCCATTACTAGAAGGTTCTTTTCCATCCTTTTCTCTTCCCTTCCGCATGACCCATCCATGTCTGCCTCTCTGGGAGCTAACCTAACAAGGACTGCTTCCTTGAATATATGTAGCGAACTGGAAGGGGCAAAAGGTCAATAGTTTGGGGAAACACAGTGAATTTTCCATATTTTGTCCTCCTTTGGCTTTGATGCTTGGAACAGTGTCAGATATATAGGCAGCGCTTCAAAAATGTTTGCTGAATGCTTAAATGTTCTCACAAAGATATATAGAGATGCCTGCATGGCGTCATTAGAGATAAGTGAATCAGACAAAAATCTGACCTTGCTTTTCCTGCCTGCAAAGTTTGCTAATCTCAGTGGAGTCCACTCAAGCCAGAAGCGCGGGAATCTTCCTTGAGCCATTCGACATTCTCATCATCCATATCTGATTAGTAACCAGCACATCTAGCTAATTTACTTCCTAAGCACCCTCTCTGATGTTCTCCTCTCTGCTTCAGGCCAGGGCATCTCTGGACCACCACCACAACATCTTAACTAAAATCCCTCCCTGTTGGCATTGTGGATACAAACAGGCCAACATCATCTTTCAAAACTCTGCCACTGTCTTGTAGTATTACAAGTTCTCTTGCTGCTGTGACAAAACGCCTGACAAAAACACCTTAAAGAAGGGTTTATTTTGGCTTGTACTTTAAGGATACACAGTTGAACGACTGGCAGCAAGAGCTTTAGGTAGCTGGTAACATTGTATCTACAATGTAACCTCAAATCAGGGAGCAGAGGGATGAATACTAATGTGCTCACTTTCTCCTTTTTATTTAGTCTGTGCTCCCAGGCCATCCCAGGAAGCTACCCATAGTTAGACTAGGTTTTCCCATCTCAGATACCCTAATCTAGAAGCTCCCTCATAGACATGCCCAGAGATTTGTCTCCTAAGTGATCCTAGATCTGTCAAGCTGACAATCAATGAGTCATCGCTCTTGCTGAAAGCCCTCACAGCTCTCTGTGGCCCCAGGAACTGGCTTTAAACTGAGCTTACTATTAGAGTCATCTAAGGATGTCTGAGACTGGAATCTCTGATGTGGGTCCTATGATCTTTAGGTGACTGACTAACAGTTAACCCTTGTCAACTTGATTTGGAATTACCTAGGAGACACCTGCAGAGATGAGCCATTGCAGGAGTTTCCAGAGAGGTTTAACTGGGGATGGAAGCCCTATCCTGAGTGTGGGTGACACCATTCCATGGACTATGTCCTGGACTGAATAAAAAGGCATACAGGAGAAGGCACAGACACTAACATTCATCTCTTCCTGCTTCCTGACTGCAGATGCAATATGACCAACCACTTCATGGTCTTGCTGCCACACCCTCCTGCCATCACTAAGTGTTTCCCCTCTTAAACCACCACCCAAAACAAATCCTTCCCTATTAAGTTGCTTCTTTTTAAGCATCTGGCCACAGCAAAGAGACAAGTAACTAATAACAAATAAACAAGTAACTGGTACCCAGCCAGACTGGATTTCCCACTTTCCAGTTGGCAGATGTGGAAGGCTCTCCTCAGCCTGCCTTCCACCTCCTTCTCTCCATCATTGCATGCCTCTTTTTCCACCTTGAGTGTTTCCCTCTATCAGTGCTGACAGCCTGACAGCAGTCACCCACATGCCTTGGTTCTGTCTCTGTTAAGATACTCTGCCTCGTCTGCCATGTCTTCTGGTGGACTTCTTCCAGCTCCATCTCAGTCACCAAGAAATTCATATGCAATGACTTCTGTCTGTGTCAAGTTAAAACAAAAAGTAAAACTAATGCTTAGGAGTCAGGAGAATGAGTGACATCTTGGTGGGTGCTTTAGTTGAGGTTTTATTACAGTGATAAACACTATAACCAGTTAGTAACTGGAGGGGGAAAGGGTTTCTTTCACCTTATAGCTTACAGTTCTTCATGAAAGGAAGTGAGAGCAGGAAGCCAGGGAAGGAACCTGGAGGCAGGAACTGAAGCAGAAGCCACAAAGGAATGCTGCTTTCTGGCTTGATTCCCGTGGCTTGTACAGTTGCTTTCATCTAATTGCCTTTCCTCCCTTTTGAGAACACACGGCACTGTACCACAGAGCTGCTCTTAGCCACCGAGGCAGGAAATCAGAGCCATCTCTCTTACCATTCTTCCAAGCCTGAGCTAAATGGACTACATTCCCACTACCAGGCTCCGTTGCCACTGCCACAGATCCTGCAGTGCTCTGCTGAACTCTCTGTCCACCCGGGACAGTAGCAGAGCCTCTGATCTCATCCTGTGTAAACACCACAGCCAGAAGGGCTCCTGAGGGAGCATCAAGTCAGCCTGAGTTCACCATCTTTCGTTATTGCTCAGCTGGAGAGAAAACATTCCACAGCTCTGGACAAACTAGACAGCAGTTTTTACAAAGGACTTTAAAGACCAGAAGGGTTTCCTGTGGCTAGTTATAAGATAAAATGGACTCACCGCTTGACAACTGGGATGCTCCTTATACTTCTTCACCTTTGCTACCCTGTGTGCATGTCCCCTTGGGACACCCAGGGTCTAAGACTGAATTGGCCATGTATATCGTGTGTTTGTGTGTGTGCGCGTGCGTGCATGCGTGTTGGTGAGGAAAGGGCTTGTTTAGCTTACACTTCCAGATCATAGTCCATCACCAGAGGAAGTCAGGACAAGAACTCAAGCAGAGATGGAACCTGGAGACAAGAGCTGATACAGGGGTCATGGAGCAGTGCTATTCACTGGTTTTCTTCATATGGCTTGCTCAGCCTGCTTTCTTATGAAATCCTGGACTACCAGCCCAGGGATGACACTATCCACAAAGGTATGGACCCTCCACTATTGATCACTAATTGAGAAAAGGCCTTTATAGGTGGATCTATTGGTGGTGGTGGTGGATTTCTTCAACGGAGGCTCCTTTCTCCCAGATGACTCTAGCTTGTGTCAAGTTGACATACAAGACCAGCCAGTACAGTGTTCTACATGGATTGCTGTGAGCATTTGCCATGAATTAAGTTAGCACAAGTGACTTACATGCCTCTAGAAACTTCCATATAGATACAAGTATCACATTAGCATCGCCAGAAGGCCATCTTTGCAAGTGGCAGGTGCATTTTAAACTTTATGTCTCTTAAAGGAATTTCAGATGTTACTGGGGAAGCTAGGGGGACAGGACTTCCTGGTCAGCATGAACCAGGACAGGAGGGCACGTCTGTGTATGGAAGGTCATTCACCTCCTCCCAGGAGTTGGATTCCACATCTTGAGCACCGTTTCTCACGGGTTCTCAGCAAGTCCCTCTCTGGAATCCCCATCTCAAGACTCCTTAATATGCAGGGTGGCTAGATTTCAAATCTTCACTGAGCCCCCTGTCTCATTCTGTAGCCACCACTAATGGCTAGCTCTGCCTGCTGTCCTTTGGGGGAAATGGCTTAAAATATCCTTCAGACTTCTGTATCACAAGGGTTCCTGAAAAGTCTGAGGAGCACGGAAACACCCACACCTCTGTTAACATGTCATATCACCAGACTTAAGTATTGAAGATGAGTTTGGGAGGCAATTCCTAGCTACAGACCTTCAGTTCATCAAAGACTGAAAGCAAACTCCAAGGAAACCCACCACCAGCTGTATAGTTGTGACGCAGAATGCTCTGAAATTCCCTCTCTTTGCATGTGCAGGTATGCACTCATGTGTGTGCATCATGTGTTTGGAGGTCAGTGGTCAACACTGGATATTGTTTTAGTTGCTTTTCTATTGTTGTGATAAGACACTGTGACCATGGCAACTTGTAGAAGAAAGAATTTATTTGGGACCCACAGTTTCAGAAGGTTAGAGTCTGGTAGGTAGCAGGCCAACAGGCATGCCACTGGGGACAGAGCTGAAAGTTCACATCTCTATCCATAAGAACAAAGTAGAGAGAGCAGAGAGCTAACTGGGAATGGCATGGGATTTTGAAACATCAAAACCTACTCTCATGACACACCTCCTCCAGCAAGGTCACGCCCATTAATTCTTCCCAAACAGTTCCACAACTGGGAACCAAATATTCAAACATATGAGTTTATGGGGACCTTTCCCATTCAAAGTACTACAGATATATTCCTCAACTACTTTATATTTTTGAGACAGATGTCTCTCACTGAACCTGAAGCTCACTGATTCAGCTGGTCTGGCTAGCCAGTGAGCCCCAGGGACACCCCTGTCCTCCTCTCCCCAGCACTGTGATTAGAGGTTTATGCTGTCATGCCTAGTTTTTTATGTGGATGCTAGGAATCAAACTCTAGCCCTCTTGCTTGAATGGCAAGCATTTTTCCAGCTGAGCCATGCCCCTAGCTCTGGATTTTTCTTTCAATAAGGTGTATATGCTGAATAAATGCTAGGTGAGAGTTTGTGTTTGTAGACTGACGGTGAGGGCTGAGACTCAGTATTGTGAAGTTGAGGCTAAGCATGTGTTTCATCCTATACTCTCAGCATCATTGGGAAAGAAAGGGAAAATTCCAGTACAAGATCTATTCAAGGTTATGGTTTCTCATTGCTCTACTGAGGGCAGGATACAAGCTATAGGAAAAGACATGTCTAGAGAGCCATTATGATATCTTGTTTGTTCTCCCTAAGAAAATTGTATCATTCTAAATTGGGGCTAGCATCCAAAGATAACCCCACATCAGTACCTCACACCATGTGGAGGGGTGCATAAAGTTCCAGCCTGTTCCACCACACATCCATCCACCTGGCTTTCCTAAACGGACAACGGGGTACCATCTTGATCTTTGGTGAGAATGGTTAATCACCTGAGGTCTAAGTTGCCTATGCATAAGCAAGTCCCCAAACTTTCAAAGTTGCCTAGGGACTTGAGAATGCGGCTTAGTTGTTAAATTGCTTGTCTGGCATTGATAAACCCTGTATTTGAGTTCCAATCCCACTTAAATCTGAACATGGTGGCATATATCTATAATCCTAACACTTGGGAGGTAGAGGGAAGAGGGTCAGAAGTTCAAGGTCACCTTTGGTTACATAGTAAGTTTGAGGCCTGAGCTAAATAACACCCTGTACAACAATAATAGCAATGAAAAGCAAATAAAAATGTTCAGAAAAAAGAGAAACAATCCTTACATCTTGATCAGCATAGGCACTTGCACTCTACCCACCAAATCTAGGATCTCTGCATATTGGCCACTTTCGTATTCATGAAGAATTCGCTGATTCATGTGAAAGCCAGAGGTGATGCAGTCCTCAGTCTAAAGAAGCATCAGGAGCCAGTGGAAGAACGCAGCACTGCCGACTACTCCGTAGGGGTGAATGGACCCAGGGCCTGCAGGTGTTGACCACAGAGCACTGTGAGAGCTCAGAGCCAGCGCAGAAGGGTGCTCTAGAACAAACTGCTAAGTGGCCTGTGACCAGCTGGATAGTGGGAGATGCTAAGCCAAGACACGCTCTTCAAGAGAGCCCCACGCCCTCCAGGCCCTCTGCCTATCACAGCTTCTCTCTGGAGGCTCTCTGATGGGTTATACTCTCAGCAAGCTGGACCCAAGAGCTGCTTTCTTCCCATGCTCACAGTGCCATTCTCCTAACTGAAATCATTGGTCTTCCTGCATTGTCAACACACCCTGAGATTTTGCATCCTGTTGCTCCACTAACAGTCCCGGAACTAGGCAGGAGGCTCACTCAGCCTGTTGCAAAACTATTTTGTTCTGAGCTTTCTTGTGATGAGTCCACAATGTGGATTCTATGAGGATCTTGTCCATTTGAGGGTTTCTGTTGTCCTACCTAAGGATTGGAGGTAGGGGGCAGAGACAGAGACAAGACAGAGAGAACAAAATATCAAGCAATGACATTGGTGTCAGCATCAGGAATCCTGCCTGGTGACTTAATGCAATTAAGATCCCAATGAGACTTGCTGATTTTTCCGCAATCTTGGTGTCTGGGACTTGTCACTTTGAGGTTCCTGAAATGATAAGTCTCAGTCTAACTGTAAAGTGGAACCAAGGTGACGCCTTTGGAAGACATGATCTCACCAGCCCTGAGTGACACTGGGTCAAGGGAGTGTGGCAGAGGCCCCAGGGATGTTTGAAGGAGCAGCTGCAAGGCACTATGGCAACAAGGCACAGGAAGGGTGGAGCTTCACTAAGACCTGGCTCCCTGGAAAGCTGAGTGGAAAGCCTAGGACCAGCAGCCTCTACCTTAGCGAGTCTCAGTGTTCTCATCTTTAAAATATGAGTAACAAATTAAAATGTTAAAAATTAAATTTATTATTACAAATCATAAATTTGAATGTTATTAAATTAAATAAAAACTAAAAATATGGAGGTGTGTGCCTGTTATTCCAGTGTTCCAGAGGCTGAGGCATGAGAATCATGAATCTGAGGCTAGCCTGAGCTACACAGTAAAGCCTTGTCTCAAACGTGTGGCAGGGGTAGGGAATGTAGAGTCTTAAATACTTGTGAACTTTTTTTCCCATAAAAATAAAAGGATTACAAGGAGGGTTTAACGACTTACAGCTCAGAGAAATAAAAGTCTAGAATACAGGACTACACATAAAGACACGGATGCTGGAGATGGGGAGCTGACTCATCAGTGCAGTGCTTTCATAAACACGAGGAACTGAGTGATCCCCAAGACACATGTGTGTGAGTGAGGAGTGGCGAGCCCGGCGTGATGGCCATCGATTGCAATCTAACACTGGGGAGGTGGAGGCAGGAGGATCCCCGAGGCTTACTGGCCTAGAGGGCCTAGTTAAGCTGGTGATCTCCAACTTAAGAGAGAGACTTTGTCTCAAAAAAGTAGGGTGAAGAGTAATCAAGGAAATACCTGACATCCAACGTCTGCCTCTGACCAACACACGTACTCACGCACACACACGCATACACACACACACGTCACACCACACATACAATACACATACAATATATGACACCAACATTTCACACACATACAGACCATACATACACACCACACACACACCACATACACATACAACACACATACACTATATGACACCAACATATCACACACATACAGACCATACATACACCATACACACACATCACACCAACACACCACACACACACACCACCGTGAACATGTCACACACATACCACACTTACACACACTACATACACATACACACCACACAATATACACCATATACATCATACGCACATCTCACATACACACATACACTCCACATCAACACATCATACAGACACATATACACACAACATATCACACACACACACATCACACATACGAAGCCATTCTTTTGTGTGTGTGAGAGACGGGGTTTCATGTAGCCCAAGCTGATCTCAAACTCACTGTAGCTACAGCTGGCTCTGAACTCCGCCTGATCCTACCTCTACCTCTTAAGTGCTGAAATTATATACATGGACCACAAGCCTAGACACTTTTAAGATTTTTTTTTTTCAATCTTTTTTTTCCTTCATGAGGGTGGATTGTGCTCATCTCTCAAGACCTCTGGCTCACTGAAACAACAATTAACTGTTATTATAATAAGCAGTGTCTGCACTTGCTATGTGCCAGCCAGCCCTGCGTCAGCCTCTTACAGGTATTAGCTCTCCTGTCGGGCAGGAATTTTACAGATTGAAAAGGCTCAGAGGGAAAGGTCATGTGAGTCAGGTGAGCTGTCCAGAGGCAGATCTGGACAGGGCTGGAGGCTGGCTTTCTGTGAGCTATCATGGCTTCCTAGGCCCTAAAGGGCAGACTGCCACCATTCCTCCTTTCCTCGATACTTCCTGGGACTCTAGTCAGAGGAGTGGAGGGGAAATGGCGCTCCTGCTTCTGGTTCCCATCCCATCAGTGACGCACAGAGATGAGCAGACCCTATGGAAGTGATATCTTCAGTGGCCTAGCATACTCCTCTGGTTCAGGGTTTAATTTTCACCTCATTCACTCCATCTGTCCTGCTCTGAAACAGTCCGTACATGACAGGTAAGACCAGGAAAGTGGAGACGGAACTCCTATGCTCTGAGCAGCACTCTGGGAAAAGACCTGGCACTTCCTGTTTGTACAGCTTTACTTAGACTGCAGCCAGTGATGGAGGAGTAAATACTGCCCCGGAAGCCTCTACGGCCAATGACAATAGCCAGTGGGAACTCTAAGGGTTAATCTCTTCACATTGTTTTGAGGGAGACCTAGATCCAGCCTCAGTGGGGTTAGGAAGACGCAGGGGAGTATGGGAGAGAAGGAAGAGCAACTGTTTTCTCCAAGGAGGTCTGGGAGAACGGAGTCAGCCTGAGCAGATACCATAGGTAGGGAGGCCTCTGGAAGCCCTTCCAAGCTAATACATCATTTCTCTCAGGCAGACTCTCTGCCGCAGACCCCTGTCTCTCCACATGGCTTTGTGGAAAGGCTTTATCCAGCTGACCTCTGGCCCAGACATCTCAAGGACAGTGGCTAGCCGGGCACAAAGTGGACCTGGTGTCCATGTCTTTGTCCTTACCCTGTGTGGCAGCTTTCTTGGTTCAGGCCTGGTCTATACCCTAAGTTCAGTAGAAACCCAGAGGAGGAGAGAGGGCCAGACAGCAGGTACACAAGTAGCCATGTGTGGATAGTAGTGTCCCTGTATAGACAGGGCCAAGTCTAGGCTCTGGCCTTGGATCTCTGGATCTCAAGATGGACACGAAAAGGAATAAAAGCAGTTTAGGGATAAAAACTGGAGGAAATTCCAGAAAGTAAGACTTTAATCGAGGCAGTAATGGAACTGGCAAGCTTGGACCAACGCTCCAGAACCTGACAGGCAGAACAAGAAAGAGGCTTCAGCTAAGATTTAAGGCTGGAGGGTTCATGTCCAGACACCTATGGGAGAGAAGTTAGTTAGGCATCAGAGAGAGAGAGAGAGAGAGAGAGAGAGAGAGAGAGAGAGAGAGAAAGAAGAAGAAGAAGAAGAAGAAGAAGAAGAAGAAGAAGAAGAAGAAGAAGAAGAAGAAGAAGAAGAAGAGAAGAAAAGAGGAGGGGAGGGGAGGGGGAAGAGGGGAGAGGGAAGAAGGGAGAGGGGAGAGGGGAAAGGAGAGGAGGAGAGAGGAAAAGAGCAGAGATAAAGGCTGGGTGTGTCCTCAACTAGGCTCTACCCACCCCTCACCACCTCCCAGCAATGCCATCAGATTATGAACCCACCAGCCTATTTGTCCACCCATGAAGGCAGCTCCATATGAGTTCTGGGGGCTGGACCCTATCTGCTACAAGAGCAGTAAGTGCTTTAACCACTGAGCCACCTCTCCAGTTGATGTAATTGTGATCAGTTTCCAATCCTCTACTCTCCAGACATGATTGAGTGTTGTCAGACAGGTTCCCACACATGGTATTTCCATTCCAAAGGACAATGCTGTGGTTGTGTTAGCTGCTGACATTTTTCCTAATCCTGGGTAGCAGCTCAGATCTCAATACCAGCCTGGGTCACCTGCTATTTCTTCATGCACTGTTGCAAAATGTCACTCTTGAATATCTGTGGCATTACCAGTGCATCCCAGAACCCTTCCATAGCAGGGTGGGACTCCACCTGTCTTTCCAACCTGCCTCCATCCAAGGAGCCATGTGTCAAAAGACTTTTAGCAGGCAGCTCTGAGTTGGGCCAGGTCTGGTAATCGTGATAATATTAACCATTTGAATGATAAGATGTGTATGGGGGGGCATGTAGGTGTGTGCCACTGGAGACTTCCACATGTCACAGGAGTGAGGGAGAATGCCAGCAGAATTCAGGGCCAGAGTATGGAGGCCTTAGCCTTTCCAGGAGATCACCTAACCCTCTCAACCATTATGTGCACGTTCAAAATGTCAGTTGGACAGCAGCTGCCCAAGATGACTTTTATTTATAGCACAAATTATAATTATGCCTTCACACCCAACCCTCAACCCCATGGAACTTTAAGGCAAATATCCCAGAAGGCCTGTGAGGTGCCAGCTGATACTGTTTCCACAACAGATGTCTCGTAGCTGTCTGTCATCTGTGGCTCTGCAAGCTGTGGGGCACCGGAGCTGACGGCCTAGGCCCAGTGGCATACCAATGTTCTGTCACCTTATCCCTCGTCCGTACAGCCCAACAATAGGACAGCCTGGGGAGGCCGTCAGTCTGGAAACATTAAGGAAGTCCCATGATCTGAGCACCAGTGGTCTATGGAGAGAACATGGCCCTGCATCCCCAGCAGACCGCACAGGCTGAATCCAACTAACCCAACAATGGCCAGCTGTGAATGGTACATCCAAGAATCTAGTACTTGCTCAGTCTCACAAGGCTGGGTGTTTCAAACTGGTCTTCTGTATAAGCTGGGGTCCTAAAGAAGTAGGCTTCAATGGGTGTGCTGGCAAAGTGAATTCAAGCAGGTGCAGAACAAACAACTCTCCCTTCTTCCACTTCCCTTGTATAGGCCTCCAGCAACAGGTATGGCCCAGATAAAGGCGTGCATCAAAGTCTGCATTAAAAAGGCGAGTGTCCATCCGGATCAAAAGTTTGTCATCCTGCCTCAAGATCTGAACACGATGTGCCCTTCATTTCTAGATTGTAGTTCTTGCCAGATATAGTCAACTTGACAACTAAGAATAGCCATCACAGCTCCCTCCTTCAAAAAAGCATCTCTGATGGACAATGAGATTAAAAGAAAACCAACTTCTAATGTCACAGACTAGCAGTTCTCAACCTGTGGGTTGTGACCCCCATGGGGAGGAGTCACATATCATATATCCTACATACCAAATATTTTCATTACAATTCATAACAGTGGCAAAATTACAATTGTGATGTAGCAATGAAATAATTTTATGTTTGGGGCTCACTACAACATGAAGAATTATACTAAAGGGTTGCAGCATTAGGAAAGTTGAATTACTACCGTAGACCTTAGTGCAGAAGAAATTAGACACGACTGGTCACGGAGTCTGTTTGTCCCATTGACCCACTTAAGAAAGATGATGATGTTTGTTTGTTTGTTTGGGGGTCAGGGATTTATGACCCCCACATTCCCCTATCCTTTTTTCTTCTGTTTAAAACTGTACCAAATTCTTCTCTTATGGTCTTAGTAAGTAAACTGTAAGCTAGACATAAAGTAGGACTTCTTATTTATTTATTTATTTATTTATTTATTTATTTATTTATTTATTTATTTATTGAGACAGAATCTCATTATACAGCTGTCCTGTAATTCCTTATGTGGACCAGGCTAGCCTTGAAGAGATCTGCTTGATTCTGCCTCCCAAATGCTGGGATTAAAGGCGTGTACCACCACACCTGAATGGTTTTATGATTTTAAAATACAACAAATATGCATAATCAAACAAATCTAATAAAACAAAAAACAGACCCTACTACTTGGAAATTTTGGAGGGCAAACTTTAGGTCAATACTCTCCTGGATCTCACTAACTCCAGGACAACACCTGCATTTGTTACTTTTCCCATTGCTGGGACAAGATATCTTTAAAAACAAAGCATCTTAAAGAAGAAAACATTTATCTGCATTTGGAGGATACAGTCTGTCACAGTGGGGAAGGCACAGTGGCAGGAGTGTGAGGCAGCTTGTCATCTTGCATCTGTGGTCAAGAAGCAGAGAAAGGTAAACGTTGGTGCTCACCTCCCTTCTGCCCCCTTTATTTGAACGGGAACTCCAGACCTTGAGATGGTGCCATCCATAATCCTGAGGGTGCTCTGGAAGCACCCTCGAAGACACACTCAGCCATGTCCTCTAGTTTTGACTCTAAACTCCATCACATTGACAGTGAAGAGAAACTGATACAGGGGGCACACATCACTTTTTAAAGGTTTCTATGGTGTTCAGATGTCTCTGCCTATCTCGTCTTGGGAAGTCAGCACTGACTCTTTTTTCCCAGGATCTCACCATCTGCCAGGGAGCTGTAATGAAAAAGTAGTTGATGCCTTGCTCACATGTGGCTGGTTCTTCCCTTCCTCCTAACTCTTGGCCCCTCACAAGTCTTTTTGTACCAGCCCAAAGGGACTCAGTCGTCCTTGACAAGAAAGGGAAGGAAGGAGCCATCACTTCATGCAGAACATGGCCGAACAGTGGTAGCTCCCCCCTCCAGATGCCAGTGTATCCCACGGCTCAAGGAAAAGGAGTGTTTTTCAAACCCATCCTCTATCTGTACACCTGTGTCCCTGATGATGTCATTTACGTTAGCCACTTCAGGACATTGAGATATGAATGAACAGACCCCCACCCACACACCATGAAATATTGTTCAGTCTTTAAAAAGGACACTAGACACAACCCATCATGGCAGGCAAGACACAGAGACATGAGCAGCTGCATCGTGATGGTGGTGAGTCATGAAAACAGAAAGTACCAGAGCTGGGGGGGGCTAAAACCTTCAAAGGCTGCCTTGGTGACCAACCAGACCCTTCCTCCCAAAGGCTTTGGAGCCCCTCAAAAAGCACCCCTAGCCAGGGGACAAGTGTTCTATATATGGGCCCGTAACAAGTCATTTTATATCCCAACCAGAACAAAGAGCTAACTATAAAGTCAGGCTGCATCTGAAGGAGCCTGGAGAAATCAGGAAACAAAACAAAACAAAACAAAACAAAACAAAACAAAACAAAACAAAACAAAACAAAACAAACAAATCCCCATTCCATCAAATGGAATAGGCCCTGTCATCCAGACTGGGGACTGTAGGTTCCACCCATGTCATATCCCTGTCAGTATATAGACATGAGTAGGCCAGCATAGCCGAGAGCTGGTGTATTGATCTCAGGAGATGGACAGCTGCCTTTCTGTGTTTTTAAGCACCTTGCCAAGAGCTCAGCAGGCTTACAAGCCACAGTGGCGACAGCCACTGAGAGCAAGTGTCACTTCAGTTGGTGTTTGTTCTTCTGATATCATCTGGCTCTTACATTCCTGATTCCACAGCAGAGGCAGTTTCCACATTTTGTGGCTGTTGTTGTTGCTGCTGCTGTTGCTGTTGTTGTTGTTGCTGTTGCTGCTGCTGCTCCTGCTGCTAAAGGGTCTCCTTAGCACACATCGGGTCTCGAATTTACCAAGTGCAAGGCTGGCCTTAAACTTCTGATCTTCCTGTTTCTGCTTCCTTAGTACTGGGACCACAGGTGTGTACCATCACTCCTGGTTTCTAAGTATTGATGGCTGAACTCAGGGCCCCATGCATGCTAAGAAAGAACTCTAAGAAAATGACCTCCCCAACCCCACATTTAGGACTTTTCTTCTGCATTTGACTTCTTTGATTTGGTAAGTCACCCAATTCTAGCTTTTTTGAACTTAAAAGATCCTAGCCTGCAAATTTCACTCCAGGCCCTTTTGATAAAGAATAGTTCACCACTTCAACACTTGGCCTGTGATAGGCTTTCTCTGCTGCCAGTGAAATGAGCCAATTCAAGCCAAAATAGATTATATTAAAGGCAGGTTTATTGGGAAACTGCATTCAGTCAAAATCACTGGGTCCAAGGATTGAGGCCAGGGAAGTCGTCATGGGGAGGGGTGGAGGAGAAAGAGAAAGGGCATACACAAAGAGAGAAGAGAAGAGGAAAATTGAAGGAGAGGGAGGGGGAGGGGGGGAGAGAGAGAGAGAGAGCACAAAAATGTCTGGATGACATAGGGAGGAACCTCTGGGGTAAGGATTGCCCAGCCTCTGGGCTGGAAAGTTCAAGGTTGGGGCAGGATATGCCAGGTAGGGACTGAGGGGTGCATGGGAGAACCTGGAGGACAGGTCTGCTTTGATATATAAAATATGCCCTTCAGTCCCTTGTCCCAGGGTCCAGAACTAAACAACCTTAACCAATAGAGGAAAATCCCTCCCACCTGAACTGCTTGAGAGGCAACACCCTCCCACATGTACTGTTTGAGAAGCATCTGGGTATTGCAACACCAAATAGGGCATTGCTGCTGCAGGCCCAGAGAGTTGGGCTTGCTAACCCATGACACACAGAAGCCTGGCTGGCAGTCAGTTCCAGAGGCCTGAAGAACTGAGGCAGCCTGGAATCTCCTCATGCAACACCACATAGCAGCTGTGAGGGTGCTGCCTCCTGCCTTTCCAGACTCCATCCAGAAGAGAGGCTCTTCCCCTTTCTAGTCCCCGCAGGCACCTCCAACCCTGATGGTGTCCCCATCGACTCCATGCTGGATGCAGCTGCATTTCAGAGGCTCCAGGAACAGGGGATGTCTACAGTGTGTAAACTTCAACCTCTCTGCAGATGTCATGGCCCCTTACTTACTGAGGAGCTAACTTGGCTTCTGAGTCCCAAACCAACAAGTTCATGGCTGATGCCTGTGTGAAAAAGGACAGAAATCAACACAAAACTGCTAAGGATTCATCCACTAGGCCCTCCCTGAGTTCTCTTTAAAGGTAGCTTTACAAAAGAGCTTACACCTCCACAGCTGTGACTGAACCCGCTGACCATGTGCATTCACAGACTCATGCATCTATAGGTGATAAATACATATTTATTTTATACATATATACAGGAGATACACACATGAAATCTAGGGACTACATGCAGGCTTTGCTCTAAGCACTTGACAAACTTTCGTCCTGGCAGCTCCAGCCACATCTACCCAGATGCATGAAGCAGACACTAGACATGTCTGTATTTTATACAGGGGAACGCTGAGCCACAGAGAGACAAAGTAACTTTTCCAGCTAATAAGTAGCAGAGCCAGGATCAAATCCAGGACAACAATGAGGGTCTAATGTAAAAATACTGGGCACAGCAGGGATCTTGGCAGGTGGGAGCAAGCCTGAATACAGGTGTGATTAATTCTTTGTTTTTCCAGGGAAGGAAGCAAGCGAAGAATGAACGGGTGCTCCAGACGCTGCAAAGGTCTCCTGATGGAAAGAACTGTTCTAATCCTTCTTGGACGGCCTCCTCCTCACCTCCCCCTGCACAAGCAAGGAGTCAGTCCAACCCTTCTCCCCAGCCTCCCACATCCCCAGGACAACCCATACAGCTGCTCCACTATCAGTGGGTTCAAGTCCAGCCTCTGCACTTGGCTGCAGACTGTCTTAATTTCCTGCCCTGTGGTACCCCCTGTTTTCCATCTCCAGTGTTTCTGCTGTTCCCCCCCACACACTGAAATTGGGGACTCATCAGATTAACATCTTTTAGCTGGGGAGGGGGTAGCATTTAACTTTCAGAAAATCGACATTGGCAATATTAAGGACAATAAGCCAAGGAGCCTCTAAGAGTCAGAGGTGACCAGTGGGCTAGTTCTGCACGAATGTTCCTTTGTCACTCTCACCGAGGTGACAAGTATCTCCAAACGATGGGCTAGCAGCCAATTAAGTTAAATAAATATGTACTTTAAAAGCAGAACGCTTCAAACACTTGCCAGCTGCAACAGGATGGAACTGGGAGGTTTGACTGAACGGGCACAGCGGATGAAATATTTACAGACCTCAGCAGAAATAAATGCATGGATTTTCAGTTTTTAAAGAAAATGCACACACGGCTGTTTGAAACCCACCCGCCCAGTGAATCCTCGCTGTCTCTGAGCTGGACAGTGCCTAGGCACTGAATGCAGAGAGGAAAGCATTGTGAGGGAAAAGGTGTGCCCAGACACATCCCTGATGGCACAGAGAATGCCTGTGGGTTCCAGGAAGAGTGTTTCTTTAGAATGTATAACTGGGCATGTTGTGGTCTTTGTTGCTAAACAGTGACCTTGAATTCAAGATGGATAAGGAACCCCGATAACCCAGGAGAGGAGAGGTGACTAGCAGAAGAGAATCCTCAGGGCTGGGGATGGGCTCAGTTGGGGGGATTCTTGCCCACTGTGCCCAAGACTGTAGGTTTGATCCCAGCACTGTGTACGGGCACATGAGGCAATCAATGCCTAGCAGGTGAGAACAGGAAGATCAGGAGCTCAAGATCATATGCAGGGACTTGGTGACAAGCCTGGGATATGTGAGCCCAGGTCTCAAAAAACAGAATGCTCCCCTGTGGTATCTCTGGTATGAGGAGGGGTTAGAGGGAAATTCAAGCTTGTGGTTCTTTAACTGCACAGGGTGGGGCAGAGCTTATTGGGAAAGTCATAAAGTACAGGATTGTCAGTCCCTGGTTGTATGCTGCAGGCATGGTAGCCATTATGGGTAACGGAGAGGGGCCATAGGGAACAAAGGGCACACAGCAGGCTCTTTAATTCTTCTCTGCAAACAGAAGAGAGCCAGTAGGTCGTAGTAGTCACCATCAGAAGAACCTACTATGTGCCAAGCACTTTACAACAAAGTCACGCATAAGCCTCAACAGTATCTCTTTCAAAAAGGCATGATTAATATCTTCTTGTAGATAGGGAAGCTGAAGGTCAAAGGTCAACTAGTTTACCTAGCATGATACTAAGACTTGCTAGAGCTGGGTCCAAACCCTGTGCCCTTTGCAGGGTTTCATTCTCTCCCCACCTGTCATTTGATTCTAGGCAGGTAGAATCTTGCCAGAACTGCAGGTGATCCCATTTGCCACAGGACTGGCCTCTGCTTAGTCTCCTCTTGTGGTATAAAGCCTCATCTGTGATTACTGGAGATTTTTCTCTTCTTGCAGGAACATAGCGGTCATGATGAAGTCAGTAGAAAATGGGGTTTGTAGTTTGGAAACTCCCTTTATGGTCAACCCCAGGATATCCAGTTTAGCATAAAACAACAGATCACTGGAAAAAGTTTTTAAAGAAAACTAATACATACTCCCTTTAGAAAACAGGGCAAGGAGGTGAGTGGAACCCGTGGATGCTTTACAAGGGTCTCCTCCTAGACAGTCATTGCAGCATCAACAGCGTTTTTCTTAGCTGACCCAGAAGAGCCCTGTTGTTTTCCCATAAGGGTGTAACCTGTGAGGACAGAAGATAAAAGCGAGCCAGGAAGGCTGCCAAACCCTTGCAAGAAGCTCCCGTGAGGGCTGCACTTAGAAAGTGCTAAGGTCTGGCTAGATGCCCCCAAAGTTCATATGTTAAAAACCTAATCCCTAAATTCAGGGTTTTTGCTGCAGCTCAGTGGTGGAGTGCCTGCCTCTCCTGCACAATGCCCTGGAGTCAATCCCCAGCGCTGCCAAGGAAACAAGCCGGCAAACAGAAAACAATCCCAAATCCAAAACAACCAAAGCACCTCATTCGTCCTCAAGTTCATGTGTTAGGGAGACTACTAGTAAGACTTCACTTTCAATTTGTTTTTATTTTATTTTATTTTTTTATGGATTAAAAAATACTCTAGAGGCTGGAAAGATGGCTTAGTAGTTTAGAGCACTGACTGCTCTTACAGAGGACCCAGATTCAATTTCCAGTATCTACATAGTGGCTTATACCTGTGTATAACTCCAGTTCTGGGGGATCCGACACCCTCTTCTGACCTCAATGGGAAACAAGCATGAATGTGGTGCGCATGCCTGTGTACAGGCAGGTACTGGCACACCAAAGCTAAAAATAAATAATCCTTTAAACTGATACCCTATTATTGGGGTAATCCCACCTAGACCCTTTAACCACTCCCATGGTTTGTTTGTGGTAAAACAGATGAAACGTAACCTTTGCCACTTAGCCATTTTTATGGTACAGGGAAAAGATCTTAAATCACGGATACAGAGTGATCTCACCAGCCACAGCCAGCTGTAATTGTAGAGGAACACAAAGGGGCATGCATGTGTTCATCTCTTGTTCATCCCCTGCCTCTTACAATGCCAGCTCCTTAGGGAGACTGAGCTGCTGCCTCGGCCCACTGCACACTGCAATGGTCCTGCCTCTTCATTCTCCCATTTCACTCTCTGCTCCCTAAGCAACACTCTTCTTAGTGAAACCATCCTAGCCCTTATGCGGAGGAAGTCACACCCCTTTTCCAAGTCCCACTGGCTGGTCTCACACCCATTTTCCCCACTGGCCTCTCTCCTTTCACGGGGCTTGTTTCCATGAATCAGCAAACTTCCCGGGATCCCTTCCCCTGGCACAAGGCCGTGCTGGCTCCTGACTCTGGGATCTGCAGACACTTGTTTTATTTCCTAGCTTGTGTCTGAGTGTCAGCTGGAGAGCTGTTTACACGTCTGTGGCCCCCAGAGGCTTGTTTGCACAGGGTTCTTACCTAAGTGGAGCTGGTTAGAAGCCCAGAAGCCCCTAGAGCTCTTCCAGACCGCCTCAGTAAGGGTGTAATTAGGGACTGAGGACAGTTGTTGCTTAAGTAGTTTTATAGCTTCCAAAAACAAGTCTTCCAGCTTACTACCAAGCTTCAGAGCCTTTGTTCTTGGCTTCTCGAGCCTGAGTCCTCCAGGAGTGTGAGTAGCTCTGGTTTTTGTGTAGATGGCACAGTCTAGAGTGGTCCCATTAGCCATGGTCTCAGGCCAACCCCAGTGACGTGCATGCGCAAATCACAAAGCCTTCTTTTTCTTATCCTGGTGTGGGAATAAAGTTGAGCCGTCTTCCTATCTGCATTAGTTTTGTTTTACAGGGACTCTGGGCCCTTAATTGTGTGACACAAGGCTGTTCATTTTCAAAGGCTGAACAGAATTATGGTTCTGCTTTTTTTTTTTCTTTCTTGAGACAGGGTCTTATTATATATAGCTCAGATTGGCCTAGAATTTGCAATCCTCCTGTCTCAGCCTCCCAAGGACTGGTATACCAGGTGTGCACCACCATGTCAACTGTTTCTGTTTTATGTTGTATCATCTGGTACCTTCATCATGTTAAGGGAAAGCAGTCCAGCACAGAGTATTCCTAGGGGTGAAGAAGGGTGTGTATAATGCTCATAAACAACATTTATCACATAACATTAAAAGATTCTCTATTCTTGTGATGGAGCCTGTTAGCATTCTGTCTAAACTTCACCCCACAGCTATCTGGCAACAGCCAGATATGCTCCTCCCCACAGTTGCCTGGCAATTGCCAGGTGGGCCTGGCCCACTATAAAGGGGGCTGCTTGCCCCTCCTCTCTCTCTTATCTCTTTCTCTTGCCTCTCTCTTACATCTCTTATCTCTTACCTCTCCCCATTCCCTTCCCCCTCTCTCCATGTGGTTATGGCCGCCTCCACTCCTCTACTTCTCTACTCTCTTCCTCTCTGCCTTTCTCTGCCTCTACTACCCTCTTAACTCCCTTCCCCATGCCCTAAATAAACTCTATTTCTATACTATATCTTCGCATGTGTCTGGTCCCTGGGGGGAAGGGATGTCTCGGCATGGGCCTGCTGAGGCACACCCTTCCCCCACACCTTCCTCCCCATAACCCATATAATATATATCTCTCTATATTTTTGTAAACACATCAGTGCCGGTGGTGGTAGGGATGAAGACAGTGATGGTGACAGTAACGAGGGGCTGTTTATAGTGCCTGTGATGATGCTGTGCTGTCTGAGGTGGTGGGGTGCAATGGTAGGGAGGAGCCCGCTGAAGATGATGGTGAAGAGGAAGGAAGAGGGGTTGGAAGGTGAGGGGCATGCTGCCATTCTAAGTGCTCTTGGTCAGTAGCCCCTCCTTCCACTGACTGCCCCATGATCATACTTTAGAAGCGTTGGAAACCCCGTGGTTTTTGTAGATAATGGTGGGGGGTCTGAATTGAGAAAATGCAAAGCCTTCTCACAGAGCTTCCGGGTAACATACCTGTACAGGTTTGTGCCTGTCGGGTGTTTTTAGCTCATCTTGGCACTCTTTACCTGGGGATGGAGGGGAGGGGGTACAAAACAAAACAAACCAACACAGTGAGAATTACAGGTCATATCTAGAACCTGCTTGAGGAGAAAAGTCACGTGGATGGCAGATAAAATTTCAGGCTTCTATTTCCTGGTAACCTGGACTCCTGGAGTCTGCTTTCCCTCATCTTCAAGAAGAGAATACTACCTTGACTTGAGCAGCTGGGGCGGGTCAGAGAGCCTGGCACGGGCCATAGCTTCTTTAGAACTTGTATGGCTCCCAGCATGAGTTTCAGTGAGACTATGCTGCCTGGGGCAGTTTCAAATATTCATGTCTCCAGTGGTCACTTCTTGCCCTGAGTGCTTTTCATGAGCTCCAGGATTGCTTATAAGAACACATTTTGCAGGCTGGAGAGATGGTTCAGTGGTTAGGAGAGCATATTGGCATATTGTCATTGCTAAGGAACAGAGTTCGATTCCCAGCACCCACAAAAGTCAGCTCACAATTGCCTATATCTCCAGCTCCGGGGGAGCTGAATATGCTTTCATCTCCTCATACATATACACACTCACATACACACACCCCGACACACACATACATACACACAGAAAAAAAAATTTAAAGAATATAATGGGGAGGTGGACAGATGGCTCAGTGGTGATGAGCATTTGAGTTGGGTTCCCAGCACTCAGGTCAGGAAGCTGTAATTGTAGCTCCATGAGATCCAACACCGTCTTCTGGTCTCCATAGGTGCCCCCCACACCTATGCACGTGTGTACACACACACACACACACACACACACACACACACTCCATCAGTCAATAATAAAAGTATATCTTTTTCTAGAAGAAGCTTTATGATTCTTAGCACTTAAGATAACAAAGCTTTAGGTATGAGAGGAACTGAGAGGGAGGGAGGGAGAGAAGGAGAGAGAGAGAGAGAGGGAGAGAGAGAGAGAGAGAGAGAGAGAGAGAGAGAGAGAACTCAGTTGGTTGCTTCCCTATGGAGTAGATGGATATTCTGGTGGACTTCATCATGTAAAATGATTCCATGACTTTTTTAGACTGTCAGAATGGTTTGTGGTGGTTGTTTTGTTTTGTTTGCTTGCTTGTTTAATCTGGCCCCAGTTCTTTCTTATGCCAATCTGTCATCCCCATGTATGCTGTCTGGTACCTGAATAAAACATCTAGATTCTGCTGCTTGGATTTGGTCTGACCCAATGTTTATAGACCATAGTCATGCCTTCAGGTAGTCATTCATATGCCTAGTACATTTTCTTTATAAACAGGTCCTATTCATTTGTATTAATTATTTAAGAATTTTGTACAGTGTACCTAGATCACACTTACTTCCTGTTCTTCCCAGGTCCACCATCCCCACTCCCACCCCACAACAAAACAAAACAAAACAAAAAAACTCCACCAAGTCTAATTTATATTGCCCATTTACTCATTGGAGCATGGTCAAACTCCCAGTAGGTCAGCCCCTTAAAGAAAACTGTCCTTCCCATCCCCACCAGAAGCCATCAACTGTGAAGAGCTATGGAGTAGCTCCTTATCATGCCAGCATCCTTATCACAATTTTTAAGGATGCTTCCAGTGTGGACTGTTTCTTTTTGGGGGTGAGGTGGGGGGGGGGTCACAGAAGTCTTCAATGTCTCTCATTCTTAATTATGAGTATGCAGTCATCGATTCCACTTCAAAAGAAGCTTCCTTGTTCATAGCAGCTGGTGGAAGCACGGATCATGGACTTCCATATGGTTTCTGGTGGCGGCACACAGCCCAGACATCAACAGGCCTTCCATTGGCAACCCAGACCACAGCTGTCAGCATTGCCTGTGGCAGCAAGGTGGATCGATCCTATTTAAATCACCTGTTTACTCTAATCTTTCCAATTGGATGTAGCCTTGAGATGAAGAAGTACTTTTTTTTAAACAGCTTGTGACCAGAGAGAATTCAAAAGGTCTTTGTTCTGTAACCTGCCGTCTATGTGGTCCAGACTCTGGATTCTACGGTGCAGGGACTCAGGGACAGGTACTTGAGCAGCTCCTACCCTCAGATTTTAGAGGCACAGTGGTACAGCACGGCTGGCACGAGAATGCTCATCGGGAGCTTTAGGATTTCTGTTTCCTAGGCTTCCACCATATTCAGGCTCCTTCCTGTGATGGCATCAGGAATCCTGATAACAGGGCCTTCAGTGAAATATGCACCAAAGATAGCTAAGCGCATCCACCAGAGACAGAACTACTTGTTTGCTCCCGGAAGGCTGTCCCATTTCCTGGCTCTTCGAGCTTCCGGTTCTGGCAGATGAACAAAATTGTGAAGGGCCAATTGCTCTGCCACCCTTGCGTGCTTAGACATTTGACATTTTGCACCTTGATTGATTACTGTTCTCACCTCCTCTTGTAGGACAAGGAGCCAGTTAATAACGATGACGATAATTCCTTACACTTCTGTGGTGTTTGTGATTATTAATGTTGTGTGATCTTCAGGTCTCTCTCTTGAGGCAAGCATACCAAGTCTTACTATCGGCACTGAAATAAAGGCCCAGAGAGAGTAAATAACTTGACCAGAGATTTATAAGAAGTAAAGAGATATCGTATTGGCTTTTTCCTAAGATCGTGCACAGGATCTGTTTCTTACCAGGACTTCTAGCTCTCAAGGTTACACTGTTCCAGCCTCGTATACTATGGAGGCCGTATAGTCTAGTACCACACACTCCTGTCATCATGAATCAAGCTGTTCTCTACACTTTCTCTGCCATGACAGATTGAGACTCTTTGAAAACTATGAGAAAATTAAATCTTTCTTTTTTTAAAGTTGCTTCTGTCAAATGTTATGGCCACAGTGACAGGAAAGTAACTAGTACATGTGTGTACTATGTTTATAACCAACATTTTCTTTATCTCTTCATCTGTTGATAGGAACCTTGTTTGATATCCTGGGTGTTGTGGATGGTGGGGCAATAAACATGGGAGCACAAGAACCTTCTTGCTATGATAACTGAATTTCCTTTGGATATATCTCCAGTAGAGTAGAAGTTGTTGGGTCATTTTCATTTTTAATTTTTTTCCTGGAAACCTCCATGCTGGTTTCGATAAATGATTATATTAATTTACATTCCCATCAGCCATATATAGGACCCCCCCTTTTTTTCTGCCTTCTTGCTTGCATTTGTTATATTTTGCTTTTGTGATAGCTTTGCAGTCCGGGGGTGACACTATCTCACTGTGTGGCTTTGATCTGTTGAAATACTGGCATTTGCATAAGAATGGATAGCACCAGAGGACACTGTGCTATGTGAAATAAGGCAGAAGGGTGAATACCATTGCTCTCATCCATGCGTGGAAGCTACATGGGTTCGTCACCTGGAAGCGAGAGTATGGGATGTGGCTACTAAAGGCAGAGAAGCGGAAGGGTTAGGGATGAATCGGGGTGTTGGATAGTGGGTACCAAAATGCAGGCAGATGGGAAGAGTTGGTTCTAGTGTTCTATAGCAAGACAGGGGGACTTAATATACATTTTTTTCAAAAACAAGAAGGAAGGAGTTAAGGAAGATTTCCAAACACAAAGAAATGAGGAATTTTCTAGAAGATGGAAATGCTGGTTACCCAGAATTGATCGCTTCCTATCCTATGCATCAGATTATCACACAGAATATAATTTGTTCTCTGTCAATTAAAAACAAAGTGTTAAAGCCTTCACTGGGCTTTGGTTATATCTAAAGCCACCGAGAGTTAATAATAAAGGAATATAAAGGGAACCATTCTAGAGTCTAAGTGACTTGCCAGTCCTTGGCCTGGCTGCTTT
The DNA here is from genome assembly GCA_028551405.1 of Uromys caudimaculatus. Classification (NCBI taxonomy): domain Eukaryota; kingdom Metazoa; phylum Chordata; class Mammalia; order Rodentia; family Muridae; genus Uromys; species Uromys caudimaculatus. The sequence goes on along the minus strand of CM052704.1, from coordinate 75,422,512 downwards.
TACCTCCACTTATTCATTATTCATCCCTTCAATAAATATTTTACTGAGCACTTACCATGAACCACTTTGTGCTGGGCCCTGGGGCACAACAGTGGACAAGACAGACTCATCCCCACGTCACAGAGCTTATTGTCTTGTGGGGGTACAAACAAGACCCTGGAGACTACAGGCATGTGATAAATGCAGTAAGAGGGGAAGCAGGCTACTACACACGCACTACCATGGGCACTTAGCCAACCAGGGCTCAGAAGCCCTTGCCAGGAAGCTCAACTTGTACCTAAGGCCCATTGTTTTTGCATGGACTGCGGATTTATTCAGAGAGCCTATAAGGAGGTTGAGGGCGTGGTCCCATTAGCCCTTGGCACACGGAGAGCACTGGGAAGCCATTGCTTAACACATACACTTGTCTCTGCATAAAACATCTCCCTTTCTCCCTCAGCTAGTTTCAGCACCCTTGCAACACCCCAGCTTTCTCAGTATTGATGGCCCATCAGAGATGCACCCCATAACCCCCCAATATCTAACCCACACTTTTGTTTGAATATGTCCTTCTTCAGGCTTGGAGCACTTCCAGGTTAGGGCCTGTTTAAGTGACCTGTTTTCTCTGCACCAAGCAAAGGCCTGTGATACCATAAGAGCAGGATAAATGCTTACTAGTGGCCCAAATGAGTGAATGCCCAACCTTCAAAACCTGGCTGAAAGGGGTAGACGAACACACACACACACACACACACACACACACACACACACACACACACACACATCATTGTGGTTTGAATATACTTGGTCCAGGAAGTGGCCCTATTAGGAGGTGTGGCCTTAATGGAGTAGGTGTGGCCTTGTTGGAGGAAGTCTGTCTCTGTGGATGTGGGCTTTAAGACCCTCATCCTAGCTTCCTGGAAAGCAGGCTTCTCCTATAGGTCTTCAGATGAAGATGTAGAACTCTCAGCTCCTCCTGCTTTATGCCTGCCGGAACGCTGCTATGCTCCAGCCTTGATGATAATGGACTGAACCTCTGAACCTGTAAGCCAGCCCCAAGTAAGTGTTGTTCTTTATAAGACTTGCCTTGGTCACGGTGTCTGTTCACAGCAATGCAAACCCTCGTGACCATCTATAATGTGATCCGATGCGACGGCCTCTTTTGTGTGTCTGAAGACAGCAACAGTGTACTCCCATAAATACAATAAATAAATCTTTAAAAAAAATATATATATATATATACAAAAAGATGAAGCCAAAACAAAGCCTTCAGTTGCCAAGCTAACATCCAACAGGGCTCAGGTGAGGCTGGCATGAGGCAGAGCAGTCTCACACCAAGCAAATGGGAATCGGATGCTAACTTTATACATGCTTTTGTTTATTTTGTATGAGTGTTCTGCCTGTATGAATGCCTGTGCACCACGGGCACGCCTGATACTGGAAGAGGTCAGAAGAAGGTGTTGGGTCCCCTGGAACCATAGTTACAGATGGTTGTGAGTTGCTGCATGTGTGCTGGGAACTGAACCCAGAGCCTCTACAAGAGCAGCACATGCTTTTAGCCACTGCTGAGCCATTTCTCCAGCCCTCGGGTCTTATTTGTTTGTTTGTAGCACATTCCTTACATTTTTAAATGCACATGGTCCCACCCAGATGATTTATTTAGTACTTGAGGGAGGAAGCAGAAGACATGTATAGATTAAAATCTGTTTCCCACAGCGTAACAGCCAGGGGGCCTGTCCTTTCCTGCTCAGGCTACAGGACTTCATGGCAGGCCTTGAAAAGTTTCTACCATAAAGCAGTCTTGTCCAGTAAGATTTGCAATCTTTCAACTTCACAATGAAGTGGAAGTGAGATCTACTCAGGAGAAGAAACCACTCTGGAATTTCTGACCATTGAACTTTTGCTGTGTGACTGGCCAGCACCATCATAGTCTGCAATCATGGGCATAAACAACACAGCAGAGTTGCCAGCTAGTCCCAGTACCACAAGTAAGACCACAGTGCAGTAAACAGCTAAGCCAGAACCAGGAAGGGTAGGTGTGGTGCGGTATTGATGTATATTTTCAACATACTATGTGGTTTTTGTTTGCTTGCTTTGGGGAGGGGGAAGGAGACTTCAACTCCATCATAAGTCAAGGAACATCTATCTAAATTGCTTTAAAATACAATTATTTGCTTAGATCACGAAGCCCTCTGCCCTGAACTCCCTACACAGAGCCTTGGCAGCTCTGTGGGGTCTACCTGTTAGCACACACATCCCAAGGGGCATGACTTTATCCACCATGACAAGCCTGCTTTACTGTAGGAGAAACTTTTCAAGGCCTGCCATGAAGTTTTATAGCCCGGGCAGGAAAGGACAGGCCCCCTGGCTGTTGCTGTGGGAAACAGATTTTAATCTTCTACAGATGTCTTCTGCCTCCTCCCTCAAGTATCAACCTCACAAACAGGCTGTAGACCAGAATATGAGATGTTTGCCTGGATGACTACAGAGGTCACATCCACCAGGTACTCTGTCCATACTGTAATCCATTACCTTTTTTATTTTGATTTGGTTTGGGTTTTCCCTTAAGATTTTTATATACATCCAATTATTCTCATGTGTTTGTGTGTGAGCCTGTGTGAGTTTATGTATACCATGTATATGAAGGAGCCTACAAAAGCCAAGAGAGTGTTAGATCCCTGAGATTGGAATCACAGGCAGTTGTGAGAAAGAGCAGAAGATACTCTTACCCTCTGAGCATTCTCTCTAAACTCTCCCTTTCCCTTTAAGAGATGGGGTCTGACTGTGTTGTCCAAACCAGCCTCAAATTCCCAGGCTGAACTGATCCTCCTGCCTCAGCCTCCTGGGTTGCTGGGGCTACCAGTATGTACCACTTCTTCCAATCACAATTGCACAATTCTAGTGAACAACTGCAGAGTCACACAACTCACACTGTTCACACACGATGAACACCCTGGTGAATTGTCACATTGAACAATCGGATAGCCAGTTGTGGACAGAACTGAGGTTAAACCTGAGGTTTGACTGTCATGTCTGTGTCCATACCATTATGTCCACTCTACCCACTGCTGCAAAGCAACTGGACATGGGCCAACATCAACGCTTTAAAGTAGAAAATTGTGGGCTGGAGAGATGGCTCAGCAGTTAGAGCACTGACTGCTCTTCTAGAGGTTCCGAGTTCAATTCCCAGCAACCACATGGTGGCTCACAATCATCTGTAATGGGATCTGATGCCCTCTTCTGGTGTGTCTGAAGACAGCTACAGCATACTTGTCATATAAACAAATAAAATCTTTAAAGTAGAAAATTGAAGGCTCTGGGAAGTCAAGATAAGATCACAAAGACACAGGCGACAACTCACTCCCCCTCCAGTCTGAATTTGCTCCAGAACTTTTCTCCCATTCATCTGAGAGAGGTTCTCATAAATCCCCATTATTGAGGGTACCACTAACAATGGAGTGTGCAGACACACTCCCTCAGGCGACCTGCTGATGGCTACATAGGCCTGTAATTCCAGTACTAGGGAAGCTGGGGCAGAGAGATCATAAATTCAAGGTCTGTTTACACTACAAATTGATTTCATTGTGTAGGCCAGGAAACACACACACTCCAGCACACACACACACACACACACACACACACACACACACACACGCACACACGCACGCACGCACACACGCGCGTACACGCACATACAACACTTGCGTGTGCATCCTTGTGTGTATCCCACAGTCCTCAGCTGAGCACTCTCAGGCATTACTTTTCCAGCCCAACTGGTAGCACTTGTGGTCCTTGAGCATATGGAGGGCAAAGTCCCATGAAGAGGCCATTGTCTCCCTTGCCTTTGCTGATAGCATGAGATCAGCTATAGGACATGGCAGGTCTCCAAGACCAAGCAACAGGGGCAAGAAAGCACTAGGTGTCGGGAAGCAGTAAACTGTAGGAGGAATCTGTAATGTAATCAGCAGAAGGCCTGCCTTTTCTGGGAAATGCATAGAGTACTACTGAACGCTTGAGTGCCTAATGGGTTTTGAGGCCCCAGTAAGTGTCTGTGGATGGGAGCCAGGAGCAAACAAACCATTGCAGCCGCAAGCCACTCAATCCATATCAAGCTCTCTGTTGAGAATGCCCAGACAAGCCTGATGATTGTTACCTGGGAGGTTCTGGGGACATGCAGCCTCAGTGCTGCCCAGGAGGTCATATTTACTGTACATCTTACTATTAAACACTGAGACAGGTGCCTACACACATCGTCACAGTGAATCGTCACCACACACTAAAGGAGTACGGCTGGTTACACCCCTGTGTTACAGACATAGAGAGTGAGACAGAGGGAAGGGAAGATCATGCATCTACTAAGTCAGTGGGGTCATAACCTGTGGGTCACAATCCTTTGTGAGTCAAATGACCCTTTCATGGGGATCGCCTAAGGCCATGGGAAAACATGGTCTTTACATTACAATTTAGAACCGTAGCGAAACTACAGTTATGTCATAGCAACAAGAATAATTTTGTGATTGGGGGTCAGCACAACATGAAGAACTGCATTAAAGGGCCACAGCATTAGAAAGGCTTTCTCATCCACTGTGCTAGGAGATAGGGCAAATTCAAAACTTTCCAAAGCACTTCTTTTTAAAATTTTATATACTTAGAATTATTATTACTTGTTTTTTTTTTTTTTTTTTTTTCTTTTTCTTTTTTTTCTTCAAGACAGGGTTTCTCTGAGTGGCTGTCCTGGAACTTACTCTTGAAGAGTAGGCTGTCCTTGAACTCAAGATCCACCTGCCTCTGCCTACCGTGTGCTGAAACTAAAGGCATGCACCACCAACCCCCTGCTCCAAACACTTAACTACTTATCAGTGCATTCGGACACCACTTACACCAGGTGTCCTTAGTTAGAAGATGCCCTGCCCTGAGCAAGGAAAAGGAACCCAAGGCCCATTGATTAGGCATCATATCCCCATCATAGGAGTCCTGAGGACGCTCCTTGGTAGAGGAACGGGTTCTTTGTGCATGCCAACCCTCAAGTTTAAAAGGATGCTGACGTATTCCCACAGCCCTTGTGTAAGAGGTCTTGGTTTATAAATCTCATAAAAGTTCTAACATAGTTTCCTCATGACACATGAGGACATTGATCTCTAAAGAAACCAAATCATTAGACCTGGGTCACGTGGCTAAAAAGAGGCAGCCTTAGAAAGTGCCAAAGGTGAGTCGCTGACATTCAAAGACACGCAACCAACTTGTAGCCTGGTTTAGTCCTCTGTCTTAACAAAGGAAGTGAGTAAGGACAGGAAGCAAGAACAGAGAGTCAGGAGTGGGGAAGGCAAGAAGACAAAGAAATACAGCCTCTGCCCCAATAAACAGAGCTCAGCCACTACTGTCAGAGCAGAACAGGATCCTGTGCTGCCATCAGCCAAGGAAACACGGGACATCTCATGGCATCTCCAGGATTCCTCAAGCTATTGTGGAAACTCATCCACAGCCAGTCCCCAGCCTCCTGACACGCAGGCCTAATCATTTCCACCACACTGCACCACAGAGCTTTTGTCTCCTTAGTAACCACAAGGCTGTAAACGGTGGCTGTGGTCAGCGTCCAGCTATTTAGTACATGCCACCCTGCAGCCATCTTAGTTTTGTGATTTCAAGGAAACACTGCCCTGGTCATGTGAACTTAAGAGGAATGGAAAATTCCAGGTCAGTGAACAACACACCCTCCAGGTATCCTTTCCTCTCCAGCCCTGCCTTCTGAGGCTCCCAGGTCCTTTAGCCCCACTACCTGTTAATATTTCACTCTGGGAAGACTTTAGGGAACAAAGAACACAGAGCTGGCCTTGAGGGGCCAAAGGTAGGCAGCCCTGGGTTCAGCTCATAAATTGGAAAAGCGCAAATGTACTTTGGATGAGAAGGCATCAGCTCAGCCTCCAGGGACCAACTGGGCTGCTATTCAGAGAAAGCTTGTTATTTGCATCTGCCTGCATTTGAATTAGGCTCACCTAACTGCCTTCCCCACAGAAGTGAGTCACACTCCTCTTTCACAAGTGAGGAGTGGCTAGGGGGGCAAAGGAGAATGCTTATCTGGGCGTGCTGAGGGGAACGTGGGGGTCAGGAAGACCAGGCGCAAGAATGTCTCCTTCCCCCTGGCAAGGAGAGCCTTTGATCCAGAGATTCATCAAAGAGTAAAAGCAGCTGATCCCCATTCAGGTGCCTCCCTGGGCCCTTTTGACTGTTACTCCCAATCCAGGTTTTTACAAGCACAGGGGAGGATCCATAACCCTCCTGACACGGGCTGGTCTTCCACTCCACTACCCCAGCATTCCCTGTCCCCAATACAGATTGCTAAACTCATATGCTGAACACTGAAGGACTGAGGTCCCATGTGACCGTTCCTGATCAGCCCTCCACCCACAGTCCTGAGAGTCACAGAGGTCCTAGTGTGGTCCTGAGCTGAGGGCAGGTGAGAATCTGGGCGCACCGTAGTCCAAAGTGGCTAGAGCAGTGCTTCTCAACTTTCCCAGTGCTGAGCCCCTTTAATACAGTTCCTCATGCTGTGCTGACCCCAATCAGAAAATTATCTTCATTGCTACTTTATAACTGTAATTTTGCTACTGTTATCAATTGTAACATAAATAGAGGTTATTTGAATGTGAAAGGATCATTCGACCTCTGAAGGGGTCACGACCCACAGGTTGAAAACAGCTGGGCTGGAGAATTTAAGCCTATCAAACAAGGTTCCTTGGAGGGAGTGTGGTCCCGGGGCCTAACTAGAGACCCAGCTCCACTCCATAGAAGTCTGATGGTTCAGGTCCATCTTGGGCCCAGAAAAAGAACTCCAGCTCTGTGCCCAAAAGAACGTGATCTCAGGATCCAGCATAACCAAGGTTGGTCTGCCGACGCCCACTCTTTCCCTGACCCTCACCAACCTGTGAGCCCAGAGTGACCTGTGTACCATGATGCTAGCTCACACATCCCTGTACCCCTCAGTTGCAGTCTGCTGTGTTTCATCAAGGAAACACCCAGATGGACTGTAGTCTCTGGTGGAAATATGCCATGCCTATATTTTCATGGCCCCATGTGTTAATGCACAGCCCCCATATGAGCGAGGATTCCACGTGTTCTCTGCCCTTGAACATGTGTCTGGCTGCTAGAAGGCTTCTCTAGGGCTGGAGACCTTGCATCTCTGCATTTCTGAAGGGCATTGTGTTGCCTCTGACAATAGACTAAGCATGTCACCGAAGCTATTGATCTGAGTTCTCTGTAAACTTTCTAAACAAGTCAATCTGATGGTGTCATAGACATAGATGTGTCCATCTGCTGTATCTGAAATTGACATAAATGGACATGCTATGACATATGCTGTGATATAGGAGCTGACAACTATTTTACCCGCAGGAAACAAGGGACCCATTTAGAAATGATATTTTCCCCAGTAAAAGATGATCCATTGAGTCGAGACCATGACATTAAAGTCCTCTTCTGAGTCTGGCAAATCACTGCTTCAATCTAAGCTCACAGGTCCCAGTGTGAGCTCAGCACCCAACCCCATACTTAAGTAGTCAAATAAGGCCTGGGTGGCCTTGTATGGAACCCTACCTACAGTCTTAAAATGGGGTCTAGTAAGTTGCCCAGGCTAGAAGTGAACTCACTCTAGCCCAGACAGGCCTTGAACTCTCTGTCTTCCTCCTTCAGCCTCCTAAGTGATGAGGTCATAGGCCTGTGCCACAGCTGCATCTCACCCACAGAGAGGCATCTGCATGGCCTGTCCTTGACAGCATCCTTAGAGGAGGGACTTACACAGAGCTTTGCAGAACCGCAGGGATAAGTTCCAGAACCATATGTTGAAACCATGGTCCTCAGCTTGGGACACTACTGGGACACAGTAGAACCTTTGGGAGAGTAGAGCCTCGTGTAAACAAATCAAATCACTGGGGTGTGTCCTCAGAGAGATGCTGGGAGCTTGGCCTCTTCCTGTTTCTCTCTGTTTCCTGGTCACCATCAGCTTCTTTACAACATGCTCTTGCCCCCTTCTACCTTGAGACAGGCCCAGAGCCATGAGGCATGAATGAAACTTCAGAGGCCTTGAACCAAGCTTTCTTTCCCATGAGCGATTCTCTCAAGTGTTCTGCTTTCTTGTGGAGTCATCTGAAGAGGTGTGCAATGCCCTAGAAGCATGTCCCACACTCCCTAGGACTGAAACGGTAAAGGTTGAAATCTCTCAGGTAGGAAAGAAGGGGATGGTTAGGAATGCCTTTCCAGAGAAGAAAGTAGAAGGATGGGCAGACCCAGGGAGGCCATAAAGTAGCCCATGCTGGAAGGCAGTAATGGAAAGATTCACTTGGTAATGAACAACCCCTCCTCGAGCCCTTACTGTGGTGTGTGGCATGGTGGAAGTCCAAGAGCAGGGTGACACCTTTGACCAGGCCATTTGCTTCCCTCTAAGTCAGTTTGTCCCAAGGACTCTCTGTGTCTGAAAATAGCTGCTCAGATTCATTTCTCTATCAGTTCCAGAGGCCAGAGATGTGAGAACAGGCTTTGTGCACGCGCAGGGCAGAAGGTATGGCTAGGAAGCTTGGCCCCAGGCCAGGCCTGACCACACCCCAGCGTCTGACCAGGAGAGTTTTGACAGACCCTCTCTAGCTCTTTCTTCCACGTGACTAAAAACCATATCATCCGAAAAGTTGTAAAACCGCCAAACTTTAACCTTATTAAAGTCTCATTGTTCTGGTCTTGGCAACCCTAATGGGATTTTACAAGTTGGCCTCCACTAGAGTCCTTGACCAGCCCAAGGTCTGCCAGGGTCCATGATGGATGACCTCTGCCTTCAGGGACGGCAGCCCACCCACATTCTCAGCCTCCCAGTCCATCCAGCACCAGGGTCACTGTGGCCTTCCATAAAGGCCTTCTGTTTTGTTACTCATAGAAATGGAGACAGTTCCAGGATCCTGGGCCCTAGGGAGGCACATGAGCATACGCACAGCACTTAACCAGCTGACGGTATTTTCTTCTGGATTAATGAAGCACAGTGGAGCATTCAGCTGCTTTGTAATGATTAATATGTCAACTTGGTTTCACAGGAGACGCAAACAGGAAAGTGAAGTTTGAACTGAGGAGGAGGACCAGCAGAGCCGAAGAAGAAACAAAGGGAGAAGCAGCAATAGCGGGGGTGGGGAGGGCACCATGTTCCCATCTTTAGGCTGGCATCACCAGGCTGAGCCCCAGGCTGAGAAAGGGGAAAGAGGTCTTCTGCTATTGAAGAGTCTAGAACACTTCTTAGCTTAATCTTCCACATACTGGAGTGTGAGAGATGTGGACTCCTTGAGGGTTGGGTTTTTTCCTCTCCCAAGGGGTAGCAGGACACACAAATAGAAGTTTTGCTTCTAGTGTTGAGGTTCAAAGTCCCTGACTCTCCAAAACCAAAGGCAAAGCTGCTCCCAGCTGGTGATTCTTCAGCCATGTCACCTCTGTCAGTAACCCCTCTGTAACACTTTCCAGTGACAAGTTTGAGGAGGTAGCAATGCTGAGCCCTGTGGGGCCCAGTCCTCCTATCTTCCCCTTAGGCTGTAGAGGAGGAGGTCCCCTCAGCCACTCCAGGATATTCCTGTGCCCATACGAGGCACTCTCCATGCTGAGTGTGAAGGTACAAGACATCGGTGTACTGAAAGACTGATGTCAAACTGCCAGTAGGAAAGACACTAGTGATGTAAACAAGTCCTCCAAACCTAGGCTTCCCTTTCCTGCTAAATATTACTCTCTGGCTATGCTACACTTCACATTCTGTGCAACCAACAACTGCGTCCATGTGAATCCCACCGTCTAAATTTAATAGGGTCCTGGATTTCCTTTCCGACTTACTCTAAGCCTCTAGTCATGGGCCAGGATGATCGAGGTTACCTGAACTCACCTGTGGACATATGCCTCTATAATTAGAAAGAAAAATTCAAGTTCCACATGCCCTTAAATGACCTGTCATGGGAAAACTGCACAAAGACCATTAACATCCTCTAGTTTATGTGATGAGCAGAGGGAAGGATTGGCCAATTTGTGAATTTTATTTCTGATTATATTATTTTAACATTTTATTTTGAAATAATTTTAAGTACACAAAAGATTGCAAAAGATTTACAAGGATCACAATAGCTAAAGAGTAAAAATAAAATGAGCATCAGAAGATGAATGGATGAAAAGAATATGGTAGATTCACAATGGAATATGGCTCAGGTTTCAGTGTGCCAACATGTTCTGACATATGCCACAACATAAAGACATTAACATAAGCGAAAAATGCCAGCCATGAGGTTCCTAGAACAGGCAAGATCGAAAAGATTGAAAACAGAGTGAAAACTGTAAGGAGTTAGATAGAGAAACAGGATTATGAACTTTCAATTTGGGGGGATTAAAAGGTTCTGGAGATGGTTGGTAGTCTTTATTTCAAAATAATCTGAAGATATTATTGCCACCCATGTCAGTCTGCTTCCCTTTACTGTAACAAAATGCCCAAGAGAAGCATAAGAAGGGAAGGTTGGTTTTGGTCCACGGCTGTGGGGAGCCAAGGATGTCCCTAAGTAATGTGTATCGTGGACACAGGCACAGCCATGCCAAGGACACTTCGCCTCAGATCATGAGTCCAGGCAAGTCTTCCTCTGGTCCATGTGTGAGTGCATACAATCCATTGACCAATGTGTGAAACTAGGCCCAGCAGCTTCCTCCATCCAGATGACTACAGCCTCAGACTGCTCCCCACAGAGACCTCCTACCAGGCCAGCTGACCCCTCTTCCTGTGCTATACATAATAAAGACACTAAGGTTCTGCGTTGTTGGGCCTGGTTGGTATGTTCCATCAGATTGAACATGGCCCATCTGACCCCAGCTTTTCTGTGCATGTGTCTGTGTGTCTGTCTTTCCTTCATTTCCTCACCACCACATAAGGTTTCCAGGATCAAGCCAGGCTGGACACAGTACAGGACATCAGAGCTTCCTTCATGAGACCAGCCCACTTTGCCCCAAGGCTTTGGGCCTGTGGAGGTAGAACATGAGGAGAGTGTATGGCAAGAGGCTGCTCACGAGGCAGAAAGCCTGAGCTCCACCCCAACAATCATGTGGTAACTCCAGTTCCAGGGGCTCCACTACACTCTCTGGCTTCCATGGGCATCAGGCATACACACAGGCAAAACACCCATACACATAAACAAACAAACAAACAAACAAACAAACAAATAAATAGAAGAAAAAGAAAAAAAACTGTTCACCTCATAGTGATCAAGAAATAGAAATAGGAGAAGGTCAGGGTCCCAGTATCCCTTCTGATGACACACGTCAGTAACCTAACTTCCTTACATTAAGCTCCACTGCCCAAAGGTTTTTCCAAGTCCCAGTAGTGTCACAGGCTGCAGACCAAGCCTTCATCACATAGGCCTTTAGGGGAATGTTCAAGATCCAATCGATGGTGCTATGCATGTAGAACTGACTAAAAAGGTAAGTTTTATATTCTATGTATTTAGCATAGACATGCAAAAGTACAGAAAATCCCCGCACATTCTTCACTCAACCCCTCAAATGGTATTACCTTACAAAACGATAGCGTGCTATGCAAACCAGGGAAGGATGTTGCTGTAATCCACAGCTCACTCTGACCTGGCCAGTCTTACACATATACAGTCCCATGTGCACACAAAGAAATCACATTCCTCTCTACAAATGTGCAGTGTTCTGAGACTTTATCACCTTTTTAGCAGTGGGTGACCGCATTCAAGATCCACAGCTGCTGAGACCATCACAGCGCCAGCTGCTTGTAGCTACAGCCAGCCCCTCTCCACATCCCTAATTGCTAAGAGGATTCTCCTTCTTCATCTCTAGAATTTGAGCATTTCAAAAATATAGCAGAATGAGATCATAAAGTATGTGACTTTTTGAGACTGGCTTTCCTTGCTCAACAGAATTGCCAAGTTGCTGAATATAATAATAAGTATATGTTAATATTTTGTCTTTTTTATTGTTTAATTGTATTCAATGAGATGGATGCAAATTTTTAATTATATTATTATACCCAAAATTAGCTTCAAAATTTAATTTTCTGTCCACATTAAGGCCACTGGTAAAACAATTTGATTCCACATAGCCATTGTAGGAGTCCCAGAGAGTCACCAGTGAATCCTGCCCCTCCACCCCCTACCCACACAACCTTTGTCTGGGCCTCTGGTTGTTTCCTTGAAGAAGAGTGCTAAGGGGCAAGCAGTCCTGGCTGCAGACTTTCACCTGTGAGGATCCCATGGACAGGAATCTTTCTAAGCCCCACCCCCAGCTAGCCCTCAATACTTCATTTCCTGTCAAGTAAAAACCTGTTTCTTCACTCATGGACAGCAGGCTGGAGCCTAGGGTACTCCGGACGGGAACAATGCAGCCTTTTCCTCCTGCTCCTCACGTCCACCCTGCACAGGTCTCCCCCAGACCCAGAGAACCCCATGTTCTGAGTAGTGTGGGGTTTCTTACTGCAAAGCAGGTAGCAGGATAGGTGAAAAGGATGGGCTGGGTCGGGGTAGGAACAAGGTGGAGAGAGGTAGAGAAGATCTTCAACCACCTAGAAATGCAGCAGCAGAATTAAGGCCCCACAGGCCATGGTGGCACACACCTGCAATCCCAGCATGCAGGGCAGGAGACAACAGGATTGAAACTAAATAGCTAGATCCTGTCTACACAAGACAGAGGAGGGAGGGAGGAGAGAGGAGAGGGGGGAGAGGAAAGAGAGAGAGGGGAGAGAGGGAGGGGGAGAGGGAGAGGGAGAGAAGAGAGAGAGAGGAAGAGAGGGAGAGAGATTGAACACTCCAGGTACCATAGTACACACCTGTAATCTCAGCTCTTGGGAAATAGAAGTAGGGGGATCATGGTAAGTTCCAGGCCAGTCTAGGCTACAGAATAAAATCCTGTCTCAACAATAATAATCATTAATATTAATAATAATAAATTAATTTAAATTACCTTCTCCCCAATCAGAGCAGGGGCTGGAGAGATGGCTCATCAGTTGAGAACTGCTTGTCTAGAGGACCTGAGCTCCATTCCCAGCTTTGGGTGGCTTACAACCGCTTGTACCTCTAGCCCCAGGGGTCTGACAACCTCTTATGAACTCTGTGGATACCTGCACTCATGTGCACATAGACAGACACATATGCACACAATTAAAAATAAATATTTTAAATAGAACAGTGGTCATGGTGACATGTGCCTTTAATCCCAGCACTTGAGAGTCAGAGGCAGGCAGATCTCTGAATTCAAGGCCAGCCTGGTCTACAGAGTGAGTTCTAGAACAGCCAGGGATGTGTAAAAAGACCTTGTCTCAAAATAAAGCAAACGACAAACAAACCCTTGGAGGTTCTTGGGATCTTTCCTTCCATCCTCCTCCCCACCACCAGGCATCAGCTTCCCAACTTGTGACTTTGCCATGAGCAACCTGAGAAGCTTGCATTTCTAGTCAGTAGGTGGAGACCCATAAGGGTAGATGCAAGGTTGGTACCAGCGATGTCTCCATGCCTATGTGGCACCTTCCAGGTGTCCTTCATGAAGCTTTGGTAGAGCATCAGACAATATGGAGACCTCTGACACCAGTAAGGGCTGTCATTGTCCCATCGAGACTTTGAAGATTGTATCCTAGCCTAATTATCCAGACTTTCAACCTAAAGTTTGGTGTACTTGGCAAAGTCCTTTTCACAAACCCAGCTTTTCTTCGACACATTCAATATCCATTGGCCACTATCTTGCAGACAAAATATCGAATGCTTCTGGGGGGATGGAACAGGTTGGATGTGGCCGTGAGGGGGTGTGGGCCCATGATGCAGGTGCATATGGAGCCAGAGGTCAATGTTGCATATTTTGCTCTGTTACTTTCCAGCTTCTTTTGGGGGACGGGGTCTCTTACTGAACTGAAGCTCACTGATTTGACAAGACTGTCACATGAGCTTCAGGAACCCTCCTGTTTTTACCTCCTCAGAGCTGGGAGTCTAGGTGTGGGGCTCCATGCCTGGCTGTTTTATGTGGATGCTAGAGGATCTAATGCAGGTTCTCATGCTTGCTTGGTGAGCACTGCCTGAGCCATGTCCCCAGGCCCCTGGGACTTTGTACTTCTTATTTAAAAATCACAGAGCCCTTAGTCTCCAAGGTAGGCTCCAGCAAACCCAATGTTGGTCAGGAAACTAGAGTCAGCAGGATGTTACCTGCATAGTCAATTTTTATCCAGAATAGGGTTTTGCTTGTGTTAACTTGTCTCCAGTGAAATGAAATATGAACCACTGAGCACTACCAAGTTTCATGTGAAGAGGCTGGTTGTACAAAAGGTTGTAGCCAAAAGCCCATGAAAAGTCTACTTCTAAATACCTATCAACCCTTTCCTGGTGGATGACAGATCTGACACCCCACTTGGAATGTGTCACCTCTGTCCCTCTTCTCATCTTTCAAAGTTTCAAAGGCACCATTTCACACTGTCTTCTGCAACTGCCCACTACTCTCAAGCAAGCAAAGGGACTGGTGAAGGGACTGAGCAAACACTCTCAATGGGAGGAACCTGAACTCCTAGGGACTGTCACAAGACCAGGATGGCCACCAGAGTGGGTGCCAGGAAAAGCTAAATGAGATAAGCTCGGAGACCAGATAAGGACAGTCTGTACAGAACACGAGCCCTGGCAGCACGGCTGTCTTTTCTCCGGACATGCAGAGCAGAGGATCCTTTGCTTGGGTCTTGGTTTAAGAAAAGCTGTCTGCCTTTGTGCAGCGCCACAGCTGTAGCTTGTCTCCAGAACAAGGGGGGCACTGAGAGGAAAAGGAAGTGGTGGACAGAGGGAGAGGGTACCGGAGTGACAGAAGCTAGCATGTCACACCACACCAGGACTGAGTCCTGCTTCTCCATTCCTCAGTGGCTGAGGTTTCCAGCCTGCCTTGCCCTCAGTTAGTCTGCCCTCCCCACCTACTAGTACCTTGCTTCTGTGAGTGGCCACACTCTCCCCTGGAACATAGAGTCCTCTGTGGCTAGACTCTGGGAGGGCTAAATGGCCAGTGGACTTTGTGCAAGATCCAGGCTGCATGTGTGGGAAGGAGAGAGAGGTCAAAGATAGAAAAGGGGGAACATACTGTTATGGACTCCCTTGCATGCATTTGGGCCCTGACCTCTGGGGGAAAATGGGGGTGGGGTGGGGGGACAAGTTATGAAAATGGAATGACATCCAATTCTATCTGTGGACTTGGGTTAGCCCTGGGCTTGCCTAGACACCGCTCCTCCATGGCCATGCCTACAGCAAAAGCTATAATGTCCCTGCCAGGCAGATGCGATTCAAAGACTGAAACACACACACACACACACACACACACACACACACACACACACACACACACACACACACACAGAGCAGGAGAAGGATTTTGCTTATTTAGTCCATGAGAGTTCAGGACAAACTGGAACAAGAAGTTACCCCAGTAGAAAATGCACCCCAGAAGATACCGGAAGTGTGGCGATGACAGCAGGTGAGAAAGTGAACCGCCTTCCTGGAGCCTGGAAACCCCTGCTGCATTCAACTCCCTTCTTGACCACATTGGGTGCCTGTGATGGTGTGTGTGTGTGTGTGTGTGTGTGTGTGTGTTCCCCACTCTTTGCTTCAGTGGCTCTCATTCTGTCAGGCTTCTGGGACCTGTCTATCAGGCTCCAGAAGGTGAAGGTCAGCTAAGGACAGGCTGATTAGCTTGCCCTGTGGGGCCTTTCTCTTGGTGACACAGCCTCTGGTTCAGAACAAAGGCCCCTCATTAGGCGGAGATGCTCATCTTTGACCACGAGAGTGCTGCCACCTGCTGTCCGCATGGCTGTGCTCCTTCATGGAGTCTTGCACAGTCTGCCTTGCCCCGTCCCCCATCCCACTACGATGGGACCCCTTGAGAGATACAAGGAAGAGCCCTGGAAGGCTGGTAATCTGGGGTCAGAACACAGCTTGTCAAGGCCTTGGGGTCCCAGAATTCAGACCCAGACTGGCACTCTTGGCTGCTGTGAAGTCTCTGGGCCCGGATCCATCAGTGCCTGCTACACCACTGTCAATTATTAAGTATTCAGGATTTTTACAGGTTGCGTTGTCAGCTTGAAATGGGTCTCAGCAGCAGTATTTACATGATGGGAAATTGGCAAATGCCCCAAGTCAGAGCACCCCCCACTCCCAAACCACTCCAGCTCATTCGTCAACACTGCAAGAAGCCCTGTCAACCTTCAAACAGGCTGAGGCCTGGGGGAGGCTCGGTGGTAGAAGGGCTTGGATGCACAAGGCCCTCAGCTGACCCCAGAACAGAATGGGAAATGACATCTCTGTTGGCAGGGCTGATCTTAGACAACCATCAAGTGTGGGACTCGTTTCATAGGAAAAGCAGAGATACATTCTGATGGGGGGGCATCCATCCTAATAAGAGGGAGTTCACAAGGAAGGAACTGCTCCAGGGTTCTTAAGAATAAACTCCTGTGTAGCTGAAGGCTGTGGAACAGAGGAACTGGAGTGACAGTTCTCCCAAATACTAACTGTGCCACTGGGCAGATGGCTTTACCCTTCCAGCTCCTGGGTCCCCCGCCTTGTGTGCTAGCAGCAAAGTGATGCATTGAAGGGCTAGGACATCACCAGGCCCAAAGCGGGCACTTAGCACCTGTTAGATGTTATCAGTCATGGACTGAAGCCTCAGAAGCTCTGTAAACAGAGCCTGCCAACTCCCTCCTAAAACCAGTGTCATGCCTGGTGTAATGGTGCATGCCTTCAATCACAGAACTCCAGAAGCAGAGGCAAATAGAACTCAGAGTTTGGGGCCAGCCTGGTCTACATAGCAAGTTCCAGAACAGCCAAGGCTACACTGTGAGACCCTGTCTCAAAAACAAAACAGAAAACAAAGATCAAGCCAGTTGTCATCTGTAAATGTTTGCCCTACTCTCATACTTGGCTATTCCTTCTGTAGCCAGCACCCCCCCCCCCCCATTCCCTCAGTCAGGACTTGGAACAAGGCATCCTCCAGGGCACAGAGATCACACGCTATGCCACATCGTGAATTGAAAAACCATTAAGGAGCTAAACTGTACAAACCTCAGAGGCAAGCCTAAAGATTTTCTGTAGAGAAGCTATTGGTTCCTTACAAGGTCCAATTCACAAAGGGCAGCACACATATCCAATTTGAACTTCCAGAACCAGTGTCCCCGATTTGGTTAGAGACAGGGAGTCTCAGTATGTAGCACAAGTTAACCTTGAACTCAAGTGTTCCAACCTTGATTGCAAGTGTGTACAATACCCAGCTTTGCCTTATTGTACCCAGTTGGAAGAGAGATTACATCAGCTAGGAGCAGATTACCTAGGATTCAAGGAAACAAACAGAGAGCAGTGTCTATCCAGGAGAATGAGCCAAGGGGATGCAAAGGACATGAGCTTTCCTACAAGAGAAGACAACTTTGTTGTGCACTGAAGAACACTGGAGAACTGTCGCTAGGCCACAGTGGTCTAATGTGCAACTCTCCCACCTCCCTCTATACTCACACATCAGTTTTTGGATGAGTAATTGGGACTTCAGGAGCTGAGACCTGTGGAAGATGATGTCTTGTGGACATAAACATTTCTGAGACAGTTTGGATGAGTGTCTGCCCCATTTCTTTGTGCTTTGTTCAATAGACTTAAGATTGGATTAATTTGGTTGCAGAAAGAGAAGACAACAGCATGAACAGCATCTACATTTATTTCTCTCCCATGTCAATAAAGTCTGGAGCTCAACAGTATGGACCAGGTATAGGAAAGCTTCGTTCGCTGTGAACCAGCATCCTATGGCTCCATCACTCTAGGCATGAAGTTTTACCTCATGGTCCAAGACAGCTACGGAGCTCCAGCCATCAGCATCTGCCTTCTAGTCTATGGGAATGCTCGTTTCTAAAAGTCAGGTCATGGGCCCTATGTAGTTATGTGTCTTCATGTTGGTATAAGAAATATAGATAGGATGCATATGTCTGCCTAAAATTTAAGAGTTCTGTTGGGTTTTTTAAAAAGATTTATTTATTTATTTATTTATTTATTTATTTATTTATTTATTTATTTATTTATTTATTTATTTAATGTTATATGAGTATACTGTAGCTGTCTTCAGACACACCAGAAGAAGGCATCGGGTCTCATTACAGATGGTTGTGAACCACCATGTGGTTTCTGGGAATTGAACTCAGGACTCCTGGCTCTTAACTGCTGAGCCATCTCTCCAAGGGTTCTGTTTTTAATAGAGTAAAGCAGATAGGAGGTCATTTAGGGAAATGTTATACTTGAGAAAGGCTCACCCCCAGAGAGCCACTTCCTCCAACTAGGCCCCACCTCCCAATAGTCTATTTAGCTAAGATTCATCAAGAGATAATTAACTTATTGATAAGATTGTACCCGAAAGATCTGATTACCTCAAGGTATTGCTACAAGCTAGGGATTAAGCCTCCGATCCATGAGCCTATTTTAAGGATTTATTTTGTGTGTGTGTGTGTGTGTGTGTGTGTGTGTGTGTGTGTGTGTGTGTGTGTGTGTTTTATGTGTGTGTGCCTGCAAATATCCAGTAAGGCCAGAAAATGTCATGGGATACCCTGGAGCTGGGGTTACAGGTGTCTGTGAGCTGCCTAATATGGGTGCTGAGAATGAAACTTAGGTCATCTGCAAGAGCAGTACTTGCTCTTAACAACTGAGACCACTACACACACACACACACACACACACACACACACACACACACACACACACACACACACACACAAACACACACACACACACACACACACACACACACACACACACACACACACACACACGTGTACGTGCGCGCGCCATTTTGAATGGCCCTTTCATGTCCAAACTAACTGGTCTCTCCACTGAACTTGATGGCCACTTAAACAAGGCTCATGGATTGGAGGCCTGGATTTTTTGTAGTGCTGTCCCCTGGATTTTTCCAACTCCACACATGCTTCTTCAAGTGTTACTCCCCTAGGACTCAAACCCCACCATTGTATGACTCTGATGGAGACTGCCAGTTCATGCCCCCAAGTCTAAGGTCCTGGAGTTCTGGAGGCGCTAACTCTGCCTCAGCCCAGCGCAGCTTCACTTGAAGCCCAGCCAAAGGAACACTTGTTCCTTGCTGGTGACTTTCGCTGCATCTCCACTCCTGTGCCTCTGCCCTGGGCTTGGCACATTCTCATCCTTTGGCAAAAACTCTGAACTCTCCTCACCTCACAAGGCTCAGCAGCAAAGCTTCCTCCTTCCGGAAGCTGCATTTTGTTTTTCTTGGGGCTGGATGGCAGGAACTTCTTTGTTCCACACTAGAAGACAAGCTTCCCCAGAGCAGGCCGAGCTGGCTTGTACACAGCATCTGTAATGGTACTGTTAGCGCCAGCCTCCTCAGGGGTCTCAGAGAACATTTGAAGAACTGAGTGGCAGAGTAAAGCTAGGGCGCCATGGGGGGGGGGGGGACAGAAAAAATGTCAAATAGCCTTGAATGTGCATGGCTTGTGGAATGACCTGCTGGGTATGCTGGAACTCACAAAGTCGGTGGGCGGGGCTGTTTACATCACTGTGGGAACAAGCGTTTGGGCTCTATTTGAATATACAAATGTAGGATCTGCCAACATGGAGCCCCTTCTGGGCTTGTGCTTGGGGGAGATGGGAAGCTGAGAGGTGTGCAGTTGGTACTGGTAAAGATGGCTGTCATCTCTCCATATTATTTTTTAAATCTTGTTTTCCTTTTTGAAAAAGGACCAGGTTGGGTTATAGCTCAGTTAATAGCATACTCGACTTACATAAGTGTAGCCTGGGGTTCAATCTCCGGGAGCACATAGGCGAGGTGGCATGTGCCTGTAATCCCAGAATGTAGGAGATGGCCAGGAAGATCAGAGACTTCCTATCATTCTTCATTACTTACTGAGTGAGTGAAAGGCCAGCCTTGGGCTACACAAGATGCTGTCTTGAAACAAAGAAGGAAGGAAGGAAGGAAGGAAGGAAGGAAGGAAGGAAGGAAGGAAAGAAGGAAGGAAGGAAGGAAGAAGGGAGGGGGAGGGAGGGGGGAGAGAAAGCAGCAGAAAGAAAGGGGAGGAAGAGGAGGTCTCACTAGGTAGTCTGGCTCTGTCTCCCACATGCAAGGTGCACAGCTATGCACTTACAGTTATGTCTCACCTTGTGTATTTATCTCTAAGGCTCTGTGTTAAAGCAGCCAAGAAAATTAGAGCTTGGAATAGTGGAAATATTCGAATAAAGTGATCAAGACAAATCACTTTTCAGATGTGGAATCTCAGTCTTAGAGAAGGAAGATTGTACAAAGTCACATCCCAAAGACACACAGACAGAGAGGTGTGTGAACTCACAAGTCCCAGTTGCCACCTGACCTCTTCTTGCCCAGCAATCCAGGAAGGTACCACCCCACCGAGATCACGTCTCACCCTGGGATCTAGATCAGGAAGCAGCACACACGGATGTGCATGCTGCTGAACTCTGCTTTGTGTCTGTGGCCATGAGATGTCATGCTTTCACACTGGAAGAAGGAAGACACGCAGTCAGTCCACCGAGTTGAGCTTTTGCCTCTTCTGCTCCCTCCTGCCTGCTCTGAGGAGGGAACCCATGAGTGTTCCTGGTTACCCTTTGAGACCAAGGACTCTAACAGCACCAGTCTCCCTCAGACTTGCAAGGGCTGGATTGGAAGGGAAGAGATAAGATCTTAGGGGTTGAAAGGCCCTTTGTGTGTGGGTTAGAGATGGGATACTAGTTTATACCACTCATAGTAGGGTCCTGCTCTCTTGAGTTGCAAGGTCAAGGCCTGGGGCAAAATGTTCATGGAAGGGAACAGGAAGCCAAGTTGGACTCTGCATTCATTCTGGGCTACTTTCACCTTCCTCCCCTGAAGGTTATGACTACAGCTTGGTTCTCCAGTGACTCACTCCAGGAAAATGACATGTGACAAGAACCTGGCTGTCATGGGACCGCTTGCCAGGGGTGCCAGGACAGTGGTGGCATTGTTCAGGGGAAGCTCAGGAGATCAAACATCCGGAGAGAGTGTGCACAGTCAACTCTCCCACAGGCTGGGAGGGAACAGATTCTCCTCTCCATTGACCAATCTGTGTATTTATTTGCAAAGGGTACATGGGTATTTATTTCCTCAGGTCTCAAGTGGGAAGTTCCCAATGCACTAAGACAGGTAGAAGGGACCATTAGCCTTGAAGGTGTTTTGCCTGATGTCACTTGAGAGTCTAGCCTCCCAGCAGTTCTTGAGATAAGCACTTATCACCAAATCTTATTTTGTAGCTGAGGAAATCTAAATACCCAGAAGTGAAAGCCTTGGTCCAGGCCATCTGGCCGAGAAGATGCCACCCTGTCCGTGTTGACAGGGAAATATACTCCAATGTCAGGAAAGCTCTGCCCTTCCCTGCTGGTGCCTGGCTTCCTTGGAAGAGTCAATGGCTGCTGATCCAAAACAGCTTCTCCTTGACCTCTTTTGTTCATCTGCCCTTCAGGCTCCACTTGAATTCCACCTAAACACAGTCTGAAACAAAGACTTCTTGACCAGCCAGCCTCAAGAGAATTCCTGTTTCCCCACCTCTGCCTCTATAACCCTCTCTGCTTACACTCCTGACTTAGCCGTAAATGGTATACAACTCATATAAACTTTCATGAATGTATACAACTACCAGCCATACTCCCAAATACCTGAAGACATGGATAATGCTTTTTTGAGCCTTAGAATTCTTATCATAATGGAAAATACCAAGGAATTGATGATAAATACATGCTGAGAGATTACTGGAGAGACCATAGGATGGTCTCATGATTCTGTTATCAAGACCCAGAAGGCACAGGGATGGCTGGCTATCTCACCTTTGGCCACAGAACATAATCCTCTCCCCAGTCCTTCCTGGGTAAGGGTGTTGATATTGCCCTGCCCTAGGACTGTCCCTTGCCCCTTGGCAGCTTTAGGAGGATGAAGCAGGGGCCAACCAAGCATTCCAGGTCTTGAGCAGTCTTATCTCTTTTCCTAGTACTCACAGCTCCTCCCCAGGCATCCATCTCTCAGCCTCACCCAGACCTTAATGATGACTATGGCCTCAAATCTCCTCTGATGGCAAAAGCACCCTCAGCCTCCCCTCATCTACCTCGTCCTCTTCCTTTCTGTGTGGTCGACCTTAGGGAACATCAAAGATTCCAGAGTGCTACCCCAGCATCCCTTCTGCCACCCTGAGATCCTGGAGACATTTGGTTCTGCCTGGTACCACCCCTCACGCAGACTTGCCACTTCCTGCTTTTAGTCCTATGTAGGCATAAATTTTTTTGCAACCTAGTTTTATGAAGGGTTCAATCTCTCCTCTAGCCCACCACCCAGCAGAGGTAGTAGAAGAGAAAAGTTATTAGGATACGGGGGAAGTGGACCTGTTCAGCAATAATTCTTTGGGGGTGAGCTCTATCTTTGTCAGCAGTTCATTCCCATAGCAAAAAAACCAAATACAATTCAGCAGCTGCGACCAGTCCTCTAGGCAAGCAGATGGCACACACTAGCTGGCAGCTACAGTCCAGTCCTTTCAGGAGGCAGACACCAGGCGTGAACACCAACCAGCCTAAGGTGAGGCCGAGGAAGTAGCATGCTGCTACAGGAGCCTCATGAGCAGTTCTTGGGCAAGTTTCTCTCAGTGGCAGTGTAACCACACATTGAGCTCAACAATGCTATATAAGGCGAACCAATCCACACGCATGTCTTTTGTGAAGAATAACGAGGTGGAGGAAACCAAACCAATGCTCAGTGCCTGTCTCCCACTGTCTGTGGGGTCACATTTACACTTCTTCATCACAGGCCCTTTCACGTTTGCTCTATCAAAACAACCTTTCACCTGTGTCTGCTTCAGGAAAACATTCTTTCCTGTGTCTGCTTTAGCAAGTCATCCTTTCAACTGTGTACCCCAGCAAAACATTATTTGACATAACTTTCCAAAGAAACTAGAAGTTTCCATTTCAGTCCTAGGTCCATCTGGCGTATAGAGTCACCTCTCTGGCTACTACCTGGGTATCTCTGCTTACACCTAAATGTCAACCTGGGCCCCAGGGATCTATGTCTTCCTACCCTCTCCCCATCCTGCTGTGAGGGCCCTAAAGGTACCATTACTTTCTACTTTTATTCCTGGGGCCTAATATTGTCACACAGGTGGCCAGTCAATAGTAGTCAAATGTAGAAATGATGGATGATAAATGCCCTTGGTTCTGTTCTGAAAACATTTGGAGCTGGGAAAGTGCTCACTGCACAAAGCATGAGGACATCTGAGTGCAGATCAAGTGGGGGAGAGGAGTGAGTTCCAGGTTCAGTGAGAGACTCTGCCTCAAAACAATAATGTGTGGGCTGAGGCTATAGCGCAGGGGTAGTATGATGGACTAGCTGCTTGTTTGAGGCCCTGGGTTCAATCCTGAGTACTGGCCAAAAATAAGTTAAAAACTATGAGTGGTATAGAGGAACATTGACAGGAGCAGGCATGATAGACGGACACACACACACACACACACACACACACAGCTTAAAAGAAATAAAACATTCTGCATGTCAATCAATTCAGTGTGACACATTTTATTCTCACTGTTTAAACAGGCCTCTGTACCAGACAGAACCAGAGCATGGAACAGTCAAACCATTTCATGACAAGAAGAGGACCAGAACTGCTAGGCGATTAGCATGCCTGTCTCCAAGATCAACGAGGTGTCTCCTCCAGCTGGGGATGCAGGCCAGCTTGAGGGGATGCAGGCGATGTGCCTCCTCTTCTGTCTTAAGCACCCAGGACACTATTGGAGCCATCCTTGCCAGCCCTGCCCTTTTGAGCCTATTAAATCCTTATTGCTGTCTGAGCAAACAGCTGAGGCCTCATGGAAAATTTAGTGCTTGCTCATCCCAGTCTATTCATCTTTGGTACCAGCAGAGACTCCCTAGAAAACTAGGTCTCTGTCACTAGCCGTTTCCTGTGTTGCTTCTGTTATAACACACCTGGAGTCGGAATCCTGTTTCTGTGACAGAACAATTGGTTGCTATGGAAATGCCTACATCACCCAAGGCGTGAGACTGAGAGAAGCACTAGTGTGTACATGGGGGCAGGGCAGTGTGGGGTGGGGCTTCAGGGACTCTAAGCATGGACTTGTTGCATGTCCAACATCAGGGAGCTACCTACCAATCACTGAACTATATAACCCCAGCCTGAATGAGTACGGCTTTTAAAAGTATTTATTCTTACACACACACACACACACACACACACACACACACACACACACACACACACAGAGACACACACACACACTGTATTTTGGCCATCTTCCTCCTCTTTTCCTCTTTTCCCTCTTCCCACTCACCCCAACCCCCTTCTTCCTATCAAACACCCCCTCACACTTTCATGTGTTTGTTTGGGGCCTCTCACTAACTACATGTGCATGGGAGTGAACTTACTTGATCAAGGACAACACAACACTGGCTACACCACTGAGGAGTAGGATTGGCCCTCCCCCAGTAACCATTAACTTGCCTATGATTCTCGGGGGGGGGGGCAGGGCCTATGAGCCCCTCCCCATTCGTAATGGGGCCATTGAGTGCGGCTTTCTACACAGGTGACTAGTCCATCTTGGCACACCTAGTTTGTATAACTACTTCCAAAGGCTCCGTGTGTGTCCTGATGTGTGCACACAGAGTTCATTGTGTCAGGTCTATTTTGACACCATGGTTATTCCATCTTGGGCTCTGACATGCACAACTAACCAGCCCAGACATGAACCCAAGGGCCGGGTTCCTGCTGGGAAGGAAGTATAGGAGAAGCCACAGGAGCAGGGCACCTATCTGTTCATGCCAGGACTCCTCAGGATGTCAGCAGAGGAGCATTCAATCCAGCAAGCCAGAGAACTGTGGGGACAGAGCAGGTTCCCAGGCTGCTTGGGAAGAGCAGGAGAAGCTGATGAAGCCCTTCCATGCATCTCTAACTGGACTCTACAGCTCCAGTTCATGAAGTGGGTGTTAGAGTAGTGACGTGTAAGTTCTTATTAGCTTTCTATCCTGAGTGCACAAGAGAAAGAGGAAGCTCCCCCATAGCCTTCCACAGGGAGCAAAAGATCTTCCAGGTTTTATGTTTGGTTAGCAATTTCATAAGAAGCCATAGGCTCCCTCTGCAAAATTGTCAAGGCCAACATTCAGGTCAGAAGATTTAGCTCACCACAAGATGGGGCCACCAGTTTAGAGACAGAGCCACAAGTTGGTGTTTGAAATGATGGACGTGCCTTTCCATGCCCAATGAGCCCAAGACAGGCAGGGGCCAAAGGTTTCCTCTCTCAACACCTGGGCCAGGGGCATCACACTTTCCAAACCCAGGAGTTCAGTGGGCTTCTCCTGGGAGAGCGAGAACAAGATCCCAACACCAGAATCCCAGCTTCAGCCCCAGGCCTATCAGCTCTGACAGGCTGCAGCCATCTCTCACTGAAAGCCTCTAAGCCAAATAGGAGGTGGCTGGGGACCCCAGACTATGCCGTATGTTCCTGAGGTTCTATTGTAGCCGAGTGGTCTCTTCGCAGCATGCTGAGGAAAACAGAACAGACTGTGAGAGGAGGGAAGGGGAGGCAGCAGAGGAGAGTTCTAGATCTGCCAAAGCTTCTAAATCAGGTCCAGCTGGACTCGGAGGTAACTGCATTACAGGAAGGCTGAAAGGTTAATATGAAACCAGCTGATACCCAACAAGAATAATTAGGAAGGTTAAGGGGCTTAATATTAGATTAGTCATTGTGAGGATAAAGTTCACAGCTTCCAGGATAGAAGTCTGACTCAGAAATCATTTTAGTTGATGGCTCTGGGTCTGCTCTTGTTGATTTGTCTCTCTTCCTGGTAACGAAGGGGGAAAAATACCACATATTCATATACAATTCAAGTTCCCTCCATGCCCTTTGTCTACTGCTTGGAAATGTCTGGTTTCCTCCGGTCTTAGACAGGAGATCCTACCCATACTGGATCCCCCTGGAAGGTGATCCCCCCTCAGTGTGATCTGTGATGTCCTGCATCTTCGTGGCGGATATGTTCTTGGGATAGACCAGACAACAAATGGTTTCTCACATCAATAGCTCAGCCCAGGAGAGATTTGGGAGTGAACACAACACAGGGAAGCAGCTTGAGCAGCTGGGGAGATGGAGAAAGATAAAGAAGGCCTGTATCCCAAACCTAGCAACTCTCTCATTTTCCTTGTAAGATTTTTCACTTAGCAGATATCTAGGCCAACTGAGTCAGAATCTAGCCAGGAGTGGCATGAGAGTTTGCATACCCTGAAGCTCTTTGGATGACATCATGACCAACCTGGTTTGGAGACCACTTGCTCAGGGCCACAGGAAAGAAATGCAAGGCAAGGAGGGTCAGGGATGCCTCAGGTATGGGGCGTGGCCATTGATGTGACTTCCTAGTTCTCATCCAGTGAGCTTCCCTGGTCTCACTTCACACTGTAATCCCCACATGGGGTACCACATGCAGTTTGTGGGAGCAGAGTTAATTTTCAAAATCCATTCCCTCCTCGGGCCCTGAAACCAGTCCAGGTTTCAGAGACCTGGCTAATGGAGGCCATGCCCGATCCTCCAAATGAGCCAGCCCAAAGCAAACCAAGCATGATTACACAAATCCGGAAACCTGAGGCTGAGGACACTTCAGCCCATTCAGTCTTGGACTGTATTCCTAGGCAGCCTAGGGTTCCACATGAACTCTCAAAGACCATGGAGAGGAGAGGGCAGAGGCTCAGTGGAAAGGCTGCTGTGAAATTTTTTTCCTGTCCCCAGGCTCCCGGAATAATGACTCCGAGGCTCAAAATATATGTACAAACACCTTACCCATAATTTTTTGGCATATTCTCTGACTAGCTCATAAATTAATATTCCATTTATTTTGATCAAAGTTCTGCCATGAGGCAGGTTACCTCTGCTCAGGTGCCATTAGTCGTCCTTCGGTTCCAGGAGCCAAATCCTCCCGCTCCTGGCTCTATCCCAGAATCCTTTCTGCCTACTGGATATTCCGCCTTCTATTCTACCCTTTTCTATAGGCCATAGGTTGTTTTTTTTGTTTTTGTTTTTGTTTTTATTGACAAGTGATGCATCCATACAATACACAAGACAGTCTCTACAGACTTCTGGCCTCCTCTGCCTCCGTTTCTGCCACTTTGGGTGTTGTTATAGTGTTTACCTGTCAATCCATTTCCCAGATGCTGCCATTGCTAACCCAACCCCAGGGCCTGGCTACTTTCCATCCAGTGTCCAGCATGGTTGCTTTCAGACCTGAGGCCAGTCATGTCTCTTCTGTTCAAGATCTTACATTGGGTTTCTGTCGCACACAAATGGCAATCCAAGGTCATCACTGTGGCCTATGCATTCCTACGTGTTCTCTCCCAGCTGCCCTGTCTTCAATCATGCAGCTCTCTTTCAGACTCCTCTGTACCAAGCAGGCTCCTACCCACCTCCTGGGTACTTCCTCTTCCTTCTCTCTGAAGGCAAGTGTTCCATCACCGAGCTAAGTTGCCCAGGCTGATCTTGAACTCACTCTGTACTCAAGCCGGGCAAGCTTTGAACTTGCTATCTTCTTGACTTAGCTTCTGAAGTAGCTGAGATTATTTGTTTTTCTTATTTCCTTTTAGACAAAGAACCCACTCCAGGCTTACAGGCCTTTCCAAAGCAGGCAGTGGGAGTTGGTGAAACAAAGTCCCTAGACCAAAACCAGCTCACAACTTACTGCCCATTGAATTGCCCATTATACTAAAATAAAGTTTTATTGAAATACAACCATACTAGTCTGTTTATATATTGTCAGATCATTCACTTTCTGGCCCTTTATAAAAAATGTTTGCCAAGCCCTGCTCCAAGTAATAATGTGATTCACTCAAAGTATTACTGTTTAAAGGTGTTTCCCATTTGTGCTGGGTAGTTTCATGCCAACTTGGCACAAACTAGTTATCAGAGCAATGGAGCCGTGATTGAGAATGTCTTTATAATATTGGGCTGTAACCAAGCATGTATAGCATTTTCTTAATTATTGATCAATGGGAGAAGGCCCAGCCCATTGTAGATGGTGCCATTCCTGGGCTGGTGGTCCTGGGTTCTACAAGAAAGCATGCTGAGCAAGCCATGGGGAGCAAGCCAGTAAGCAGCATGGCTTCTGTATCAGCTCCGGCCTCCAGGTTCCTGCCCTGTTTGAGGTCCTATACTGAATTCTTCAATGATGAATAGTGCTATGGAAGTGTAAGCCAAATAAACCCTTTCCTCCCCAGCTTGCTTTTGGTCATGGAGTTTCATTACAGCAATAGTAACCCTGACTAAGACACCATTCCATTTCTACTGGAAGTCATTTTGAAATTAGTACCAACTATTCTAGAGATGAGGAAACCAAGGCCCAGAAAGGGCTTACCCAAGGTTATACAGCCAGCAAGAGGCAAAACCGAAAACCAATCCCTGACATCAGCGCTCTGAAGTGGACTTACTGAACAACTGCAGCTGTTGCTGGAGCCTGGATGTGCTCCTCATCCAGCCAGCCCAGCAGTAGAGCAGCAGCAGCTGTCAGTGTTGAAAGTGAGAGAGACACAGGCCCAGGAAGCAACTCTATATATGTAGATACCCATGAGTAATCTCAACTAGCAGAGAATGTCACCAGGAGCTCTCTGTGCATAGGAAAGAAGGCTAGCTGACAGGAGGCTGTCCACCTAAAGCCAAGTGTGGCTTCTGTAAATCTATAACAGTCAATCACATGACTGATCAAGCTGCAGCAGCCTTCCCACCCAGGCTTGTACTGGCTTTCTCAGCTTGCCAAGGGGCTACTCTAGAACCTGAACTGTGCCTCATCACTTGTGTGAGAGGGCCCTCTAGTGTCCATTTCTGGTATTGCCTTGCTTGCCATCTGCTCTGCAGACAGCCAGGACAGTAATTTCCTAAGCTGTTTTTATAGGGCTATTGTCTTAGAGGAACTCCCCTAGTAGGGAAGGCTGAACAGTATTGCTCTCTTCAAAGCTCCCTGAAGAGGCTGTTAACATTCATAGCCTAACAACACTACCGTGGCTCACAGCCTGTTTGCAGGGTTTCCCTTCAGTCCCTGCTCCATGGCCTTTCATAGGCTTTGGAGTTCAGTCTGCAGACAAATTTGACTTTCCACAGCAACTTGACATCTGGGAAATGGTCTCAGTTGCCTTCAGCCAAGCTTTGTTTCAGAAGGTATTTTGTGTTGTCAGTTTGGGATAGTTAATGTTTGTGGAGATTTAAAAATATTTTTATTGCATTTTCTTAATTTATTTTGTATTGAGGGGTATGTACATGTACTATCATGCTTGTGTGGAGGACAGAGGACAACCTGAACTAGTCAGCTCTCAATACGTGTCCCAGGGACCAAATTCAGGCTTGGTGCCAAGTGCCTTTAACTTGCTGATACACCTTACTGTCCTCAGTTCTGGGGAAGGGGGATGTTTGAGATAGGGTCTTCATACCTTTGACTGGTCTTGAACTCCCTATCTTCCTGCCTCTACCTCCTTTGTACTGGGATAACTGATGTCAACCACTACCCAAGCTGTCATTTTACTATATTTTAATTGTTTAACAATATTATATACATTGGGATTGTCAGCATGGCTGGAAGGAGCAGGTGACACTTGTTTTGAGTCCTTGAGCTCAAAAGTACTCAGAAGCAGTAGCCGGGGCCCAGGACCTGCAAGGATTCTGTAGAGGTAAATGTCCACAACTTCCCGTTGCTGATTGCTTCCCACTTAATCATAGAGAATCATCTTAGGAGAGCTGCAGACCTGGGGGCGGGGGAGGGGGGAGGTGCCATGCCGAACCCATGTGCTCTCATTTCACAGGCTGAGGCAGGCACCACGATTCCCAATTTGCAGATGGAACTCAGAGTCCGAAGCTCCAAGCAGCTCGTCCACAGCCCAACAACAAGCATCGGATCTATGTGTCAAAGTGCCATGGCCAAAGAGGCCTGGATTTAACCCAGAAGACAGCAGCACTCAGACCACATCTCCCTCAGGGCCCAGGGTTGCTCTGAATTCCAGCTATGAACCTGAACATCTCCCCTGTTGAAGAATGGAGTCCTCTCAGCATTTCAGGTCATGCGTGACTGACTCGGGAAGAAGTTCCCAATCGCTAGGTTTCCCTTTGTTTCTGTATATAATGAATTTGAGAATGGCTAACCTTCACCTTTACCATGAAGGAAGGTAATGGCTTGTGGTAAACACACATGTTCCCTTTGCCTTCTGCTGAACATCTGCCTTGAGAGCTTTCTGATGCTGGGTATCCAGTGCTCTGAGGCCCTCTGAAGGGCCCCAAGGGGCAGAGCTTTGACATGGGTCTTGGTCTGAACTCTGAGCATTTCGCCTTCCAGATTTCCCGTCACCCGTTTGTCTGCCTGTATGTCCGCTGCGGTGTCCTATGCATTTAACAGCTTGCCCTGATAAGCCATTTGAGAGGTAAAATGTTAATGAACTCATTTGATCTCAGCCATCATTTACAGTTATCCCCCTGTGGGAGTACCCATGAACTCCTAGGAGACTGAAGGCCCATCTCTAAGGCCCAGAGGCTTCTGGGTCTTTTCCAGGCCCTTCAACCCTCTCCTACTCCACATTCTTCCAGTATTTGCCTGTCTGTCTTCTAGTTTTTGTGACACTCTTGTCCCCATCTACTGAGGCTTTATTAGTCCTGTCCTCGGCCTGGAAAACTCCTCTCCACCACCTCTCACCCTCTTAGCCCATAGCTGTTGTTCTGACCTGTGGCTCTGTTTAGCCACCACCTCACAATTGTGCATCCCATGGGCCTTATAGCCCAGCTTAGTTCCTCAGCAGCCACATTGGCACTCCAGGCCTCTCCTCGCCTCAGGCCTACAAGCCTGCACTCATTCATTTGATGACCATATACCACTCTACCAGGCCATGAGGTCCCAGATGTCCTCAGAGAGGAGCTGTATCTGCTTCTACTCACTCTTGCACATCTAGTGCAGGGCTTATTTTGTAGACAGGGCAGGAGAGGGGAGGGAACGTCATTGACATGGTCCCTAGCTTACGATGATTCAGTCCAGGACTTTCCACTCGCCGTGGTATGAAAACTGATACGGAGTAGAAATTGGTCTTGGGAGTTTTGCTCTTTTCTGGGCTAGATGCACGGTAGCCCGAAGGACACTGTAGAGCCACAGTCCCCGCCCAGGGTGGCAGGGAGGCCTGAGTGTTGTTCAAGTGAGGACACGTGCTACACTTGTATAGCCTTGAGGTTACATTCATTCAGGGCTTTACCAGCCGATGGTGTTGTTTCACACAATTCCACTGTCTGCTGGGGCATCCATATTTCTCCAGATGCTATCGAGCCAACCTAAGAAACTTACCTGAGGCTGCCAGCTGGTGTGTGACATACACAGCAGCAGGCTGGGCCCAAGCTTCCAAGCAGGTCCATTTCTTTTCTACTCTGAACTTACCTCTAGCTGAGGCCCCTGCTGGCCTTTCTGAGCTGGGGTGAATGATTCCCTCCCTCGCCCCAGTGATGATGCCTTCAGAGGCACACCCAGCTGTTCTCCCTCCCATCACCCACACAGGTGATGTGGAGTGTTTCAGTAGCAGCAGGGCATCCTGCCACATGGAAGACTAAATAATGTGGACATACCAGGCAGGGCTTTCCATGGTGGGAAGATGACCCTGCCTTCCCTGGCAGAACTGTGGCTGGGTTTGCTAGCCAGGTAACCAGCCTGGAAGAAGACGAAGAAGAAGGAGAGAAGAAGGAGAAGAAGAAGAAGAAGAAGAAGAAGAAGAAGAAGAAGAAGAAGAAGAAGAAGAAGAAGAAGAAGAAGAAG
>CM052704.1:75366078-75390597 GCA_028551405.1 Uromys caudimaculatus | reverse complement strand
ACAATTTTCTTTCCTTTTCTTTCCATGGTTTCATATAGCTCAGGCTAACCTTGAGCTTGCTATGTGGCCAAGGCTGGCTTTGAACTTCTGATCCTCCTGCCTCCACCTCCCAAGTGCTAAGATTTCAGATGCTTACCACCATGGCTGGTTCAGATTCTGAGCAAAGTCTCATTCCATGAGGCAATATAGCCTCAAAACAGAACACAAGGGGCCAGAGAGATGGCTCAGCAGTTAAGAGCGCCGGCTGCTCTTCCGAAGTTCATGAGTTCAAATCCCAGCAACCACATGATGATTCACAAAAAAACATAATGAGATCTGATGCCCTCTTCTGGGGTGTCTGAAGACAGCTGCAGCAAGCGGGCAGGGCGGAGAGAGAAGGAAAAAAAGTGAAGACAGCTACAGTGGACTTACATATAATAAATAAATTAATTAAAAACAAGCAAACAAAAAAACCCACAATGCCCGCATGCCTCCCCAGGAATGTGAGAACCAGCACAAGAAGAAAGAACCAGATGGAGCCGGAATGAGCTGAATGATACCAGATGGGACAGGGACAGAGAAGAGAGAAGAGGGGACAGACCAAAATCCAGGGTAAAAAGAGCCCCCACTAGCCAGACATGGTGCTGTACACCTGTGATCTTAGCACTGCAGAGGCTGAGTCAGGAGGCTCATAATTGAAGGCCAACCTGGAGAGCAGTAAGTTGGGGGAGAAACAGAGGACCCTTCCTTAAGCACCACCCAAATTCAGTGTGCAGTCCTAACTCATACACTTGTGTCTAACCTTCTGCCCTCAGTTGCTTTCTGTTGCACTAGTAAAAACCATGACCAAGAGCATCTTGGGAGGGAAAGCTTTCTTTGGTTTACACTTCCAGTTCACAGTCCATCCCTGAGGGAAATCGGCAGAGATTCAAGCAGAGACTGTGGAGGGACATTGCACACTGGCTTGTCTTCTCTGGCTCTGCTCAGTTCTTTTCCTCACACAGCTCAGAACCTCACACTTAGACACAGCTCTACACACAGTAAGCTGGGCCCTCCTATATCAGTTAACAAGTAAGAAAATGCTTTACAAACATGGGCCAATCTGATGAAGGCAAGGCCTGGAGAGAGACTCCCTAGCATAACTCAGTGTTCTCTCCAACAGAAAGCACCTGCCAGGGGCCTCTTTCAGGGTGGGTGACTTTGGCACTGAATGTTTTTAACCATAGAGGACTAGATCTACAATCTCTCTTCACTCTGCTTTGTTCTGTGGCAGGTTTTCATGTAGCCCAGTTGTTCTCAACCTGTGGGTCGCAATTCCTATGGGGATGGAATATCCTGCATATCAGATACTTACATTCTGACTCATAACAGTAGCAAAATTACAGTTATGAATTAGCAACAAAATAATGGTATTGCCATACTCTCTCACATGGGGGAAAATGCAGGCGCGGGCCGGTCCCCTGGCTCCAGTGCTGGGTCCGCGCGCCCTAGGCTTCAAGGCTCACTGCAGCGGCCCTCCTCATCTCAGCATAGCGTAGCTTAGCGTCTGCAGGGCCTGACACCGATGGGGTGAGATGCCGGGATCGAGCAGCCCCAGCCCCATGCAGGGGCATCTGCCGACTCGGTGTCCAAGCCACCACCGTCACCATGTGCCACCGAAGCCGCGGCCAGCTGCTTGGCCGCGGTGTAGGGAGAGGGCGCGGATAGAGACCAGCTGTGAGCACTCTTGCCCCGCGCCAAGTCTTGACCGTAGCACACTTCCCACAGTGCCCGGTGCCCGCCACCATTAAGAGCGCTCCGCTCGCCAACGCCAAAATAGTTTTTATCTTTATTCATTCTGGATGGCGGGCAGCGCTCCCGGGGCAGGCAGGTGGAGAAGGAGGGGAGAGAGAGAGCTACTCAGGTCAATGTGTTCTATTTATAGTTCTGAGAGGAGACAGGGGTTTGTTTGGTGGCCGACACTTTCTATTGGCCAGCTTAGGGGCCCCACTGGTGCCTCATTTGCTTTGCCCATGACACAAGTTTCACATGCCAGGCCTCTATCTATACAGGGGTCGTGAGAGCTATGGGAATCTCCCGGGAGCGTTGGCCAGAAGCATGAATTCTGGTCCCTTGTGTAGGTTCCACTGTTCGTGGAATTTTCCACCGGGTCTCCCAGGGCTTCTAGCCTATGCTCAACCGGGCGTTAGGCTGCCTGACATAGATCACTGCCCCACATGGTATGGTTGGGGTGACTACAACATGAGCAACTGTGTTAAAGGGTCACAGCATTAGGAAGGTTGAGAAGGACTGATGTAACCCAAACTGGCATCTAAAGTACTATGTAGCCAAAGATGACTTGAGTTTTTTAATCCTTCTGCCTCCACTTGCTGGTTGCTGGGATCGATGTGGGTCACCATCTGACAACCTCTAAGTCATCCCCAGCACAAGTCTGGGAGTAGAGGCCCAGAGATAAAAAAGAAGGATGGGTGTCACCTGAGAGAGAAATGGTGGGAGAGGCAACCAAAGTGGAGATTGCAGTGTAGCGAGTCCCATGTGTATCAGGCATGTGCAGGGTGTGGAGTACACACTGTGATGTGCCCAGGTATTGCCTCAACTCCTCCACATTTAATATCAAATCCTCAGCAATCACATGGAAGCGGGCACTGATGTTCTACTATACAGATGAAGAGACGGAGGCTCGGGGAAGGGTCGCATCCTTAGACATGGAATACTTGAGGTTTGAATCTTGGTCTGCTGAAAGAGGCTTTGCACAGCCTCATACCCACACATCGGGGACTGACCTAAAGGTAGGGAAGTGTCCTGGGCCACTCCCTGCTTGGGGCTGCTCTGGGAAGCCCGGTTGCTTTTATGTAGTGTGCTTGATACACATTATGGTTTTTGTTGTTGATTGGCTGATTAGCCAGTTCTTGGTTTTTTTTTTTTAAACAATTACTTGTTTTTATTTTATGTGAATTGATGTTTTCCTTGCATGTCTGTCCGTATGAGGGTGTCAGATCCCCTGGAACTGGAGTTACAGACAATTGTGGGTGCTGGGAATTGAACTTGAGTCCTGTAGAAGAGCAGCCAGTGCTCTTAACCACTGAGCAATCTCTCCAGCCCCAGTTGGTTAGTTCTTTAAGAGAGTCCTGCTATGGAGCATGGGCTTGTATCAAACTCGAATTCACAGCAATCCTCCTGCCTCAGCCTCCACAGTGCTGGAATTACAGGTATGTGTTGCCCTACCAAACTCATCATCGTGTTCTTGGGGGAAGAGAAGTATGTTGCAGAACGGAGTAGCACCACCATCCAGCAGGGCAAGGGGTATTCTCTGCTACCTCCTTAGCCTGCAAGACTTTTAACTTAACATCACACTGAACCCTCAGAGACTTACTTACTTCGTACTTACTAACTCCTCAATGCTCTCTGGGACATCCCCTGGCCCCTGGGAGGCAGGTGGGGTTGATGTGATAGCTTCAAGGGGCCTCCTGACTTGATGGCAACAGGCATGTGGTCTGTGGGGCTGCTCCAGCTTCTGTGTTCACAGCACCTGCCACTGAAGAGGCCCCCTTCCCTTCACCTGTGGGTCACAGCCTGTGGCCATTCCAGACCTCTCTGCATTTTGTCCTAAGAGGTTCTTGTCATGGGAAAGCTGATGGCAGCAGGGAAAGAATGTCAGCAAGAGCAGAAGCACTGATTACAAGGCTCTGCCCTCTCTCTGGGGCCTGAGCCAATAATAGTGACAGTCCCTTAAGTACAACCACTCTTAAACTTGCTATGACAGTTACCTCCCTGTGATGACCAGCTGGAGGTATAAGGCAACATCTGGGCGGGCTATTCACTTCAGCTGACTGGATTTCACTTGATACAGTGACCCTTGCTAACTGTGTCACCCCTCCCACCTACCTCAGGCCCTGAGAAGCCTTATATGGCTGAAAGCAGCCCTCTGGTCCTTTGAGCAGCCTCAGGAAAGTGCCCACACCTAATGTCAGCCCTTCTGGTCCTTCCCATTTCCCTTTCAACCTTCCACCCAGGCCCAGCTTGGAACCCAGCTTCAATCAGAGCTCTTCTGGTGCCATCTTAGTTCCCCTGGGGACAACCCTTCTGGGTGGCTCTCAGGCTAGGGGCACGGAGTCAGGCACACTGGAGCTAAATGATGTTTCTACACTGGCTGGATTTGACCTTTGCCCTACTGCCTCACATCTATAATTCTGCTTTCCCACCAGTAAGGACTGCTACTGCCAAGGCTTCAGAGGGGCTGAGAGGCAACCAGTACTCTTAGCATAGAACCTAGCACACAGCAAACTTGCAGCAAAGGCAGTGTGTGTGTGTGTGTGTGTGTGTGTGTGTGTGTGTGTGTGTGTGTGTGTGTCTGTCTGTCTGTCCTTTTGAACTGACTTTACATTTTCATACCATACTAGTTTCTGTCCCACATGGTTCATACTTTCTATCTTTGCTCTCATATTTTACATTTCTTTTACTTTCTAGCCTCTTCTACGTTGTATACGGGCCTGTTAAGCCTTCATTTTCTGTTTGTTTTAAATAGTTTCTGATAGCAACAGATTAATATTTATTACTACCCAAGTCTTACCCATCAGCACATAACTAAAAGTTATGATTCTTTGCATATCAAGTCTTCCCTTCCTGTTTTATTTACAGTGCTGGGGACAGAACCTAGGGTCCTGTGCTAGGTAAGTGCTTTACTACTTTGCTATTTAAAATATGAAATGCACATACCTCCTGCTTAAGTATTTCCACAGAAGTAAGAAACCCACGGCTGTATGCACAGAGTGTATTCTGCATTCTTGTTTATGGTGACAGACAAACTCTGGACAAGAGGCAAATGGCCTTCAAAGGCAGAGTGCTCAGGACTGTTCTTCAGGTATTTAAAAGGATAATTTGGCAATGTCATCAGACGATCTGAGGACTTCATGAATAATTGTGATCAGACCAACTGCAGAAAACTGGAGTATAAATTTACTACATTATGAAGTCATGGTACCTTCCCTATGCTGGTGTGTGGCTGATACACGGGTAGGGGAAGAATGTCAAGATCCAGGCCACATTGCCATCATGAGTTCTGCTTGCTGGACAGGCATGGGCAGAGCAGGGGAGAAGGAAAGGAGAGGACAGAACGCACTGAAACAGATTCGAAATTCAAGCTCTATTCTCATTTACAAATAGTATAAAATGACAGGTATAGGAAGGTTCACGTATCTGTCTGTCTGTCTCTTTGTCTATTTCTTTGTTTTTCTAGACAGGGGCTTTTCTGTGTAGTCCTAGCTGTCCTGGAACTCACTCTGTAGACCAGGGTGGCCTCAACTAAGAAATCCCCCTGCCTCTGCCTCTCCAGTGCTGGGATTAAAGGCCACCATGCCTGGATTTAAGTTCCCATCCCTTCAAGATCTCAACGCAGAGCCCAGATCTTCACTGTGAGCAAGTCTCTTTTAGGAGGCTCGCAGCATCTCTCCTTTCATAGAATACCACGCCCCAGTGCCTGTGAGATATTTCTGATTTAGCTTCTGTAGAGGGGGTGAAAACGTGGAGAGAGCACGACTTCAGCATGGCAACGTCTTAAAGTGTGCTGGCTCCCTTTAGTTGTCTTGCCTACACCCCATTCGACAACAATCTTTTTGGCATCTCTCCTCTAGTAAGCCTTTGTGAAGCTGTCAGTTCATTTTTTTGCAGAAACAATGCCTCCCTTTCTTCTGCAATCATATCTCACCAGTGACCTGACACAGATGAAAATAGAGGCGGCTCGGAGCACCGCTCACCTCCGTGTACACAGCAACAGGAAGATGTCTCAGCTGCCTGTGGTGCTGATGTGGGCTGCCTTCTGGCCTGAACATGCAGTACACCCACAGCAGGCAGCAGGGAGTGTGTCTCAGAGGGAGGGAGTGCAAGGTCATGTGACCTGGTGAGCCAACACTAGAAGCAGAACTTGGCCTGGAAGCCCTGTGTGCTAGGAAGTGAGTAACTCCTAATCCTCCGTATTGTCATGCTGTCATTGCCTCTGCAGTTGAAATGCACGACCTCATGCTGTTGCTGGATCTTGACAATCCTCCAAAGGCCTGTGGGTAGGAAGTATCGGGGCAGACAGTCTATGGCACTATTAGAAATAATGGAACCCATAGGAGATAGTGCCTAGGGGAAAGCTGGGTCACTGGAGGTGTGCCCTTGAAGTAGATATTAGGCTACATAGCCCTATATAGCCAAGAATGACTATGAGCGTCTTCCCTCATAAATGGTGGAATTACAGATGTGTGCCTCCATGCCTGGTTTATGTAGTGCTGCAGATCAAACCAAAGGCTTTGCATGCTAGGCGAGCAAACAACGCAGCCACATCCCCAGGCCTCTTATCCGCCATTTAAGTTCATCTCTCTTAGGTACTGTGTCATGGTAATGGATAGCTGACAACCACAGTGGGTGTGGGGCCTGGAAATTACAGTCTTCTTTTTACAACATACTGCACAGCACTTTGCTGATGAGGCACCTTTGGGGTAGGTGGCCTCCTACGGATAGGGCAGACAAAATGCTTGCCATCTTGTCTTGGGACAGGCAATATAGGCATAGAGACAAGCCTCAGATCCCAGGTTAACGCTGGGTGGCTTTGGATACTCTTTCATACAGCATCACATTTGTCCCCTTGTCTATAGGATGGAATGACTCTATCTGACCCACCAAGTTGTTCTGAGACTCAAGTGAGACAGATGTTCTTAAAGGGATATGCCACAGCAGCAGTAACATCTGGGTTATTTGATACATGGATACATCTGTAGCAATGAGAGGGAGCCAGGGACTCTACCCTGCCACCAGGTGCCATACTCCTGGGGAAGAACCCACGGTATGGGCTCTGTATATTGTTTTCATGGGGGCTTCCTGTTCTAGGTTTACACACTAAGCTCTAAATAAATCTGACACCCCCTACCTTCCATAACTATTTTTGACCCGAGTTCATATTTCTCTCAGCTGGTAGAAAATTGAAGCCCAGGCCTTTCTGTCCCCCGACTCCTGTTCTGGCATAGTGGATAAAGCTCTCACATTATGAAGGAGCTGTGTGTTCCTTGCCCTGCCCATATCTCCTGCCTTTCTCTCTTGCCCCCAGGATATATTTGAAGAACACACATCTTCAGATACTAGGAACCAAGAAGGAAATGAGCTCACGGTCACAGAGCAGAGCAGGCCTTGTTGGAAACTGCAGGGAAATGCCCATTGTTTAGATACTTCTCTCACTGCTTCAATCAAGTGCCTGACCAAGACAACTTAAGGGAGGAAGGGTTTAGTTTCACTCACAGTTCAGAGGGATACAGTCCATCATGGTGGATGAGAGGGCAGCAGCTCTACAATAAAAAAACAGACAGGGAGGAATTCTTGTGGCCAGTTCAATTTCTACTTTTTTGTTCAGTCAGGATTCCATCCCATGGAATAGTACAACCCATGTTCAGGTTGCTTCTTCCTACCTCAGTGAACCTACTCCAGGTAATCCCTCACAGGTATGCTCAGAGGCTTGTCTCTTTGGTGAGTCTGGAGACTGTCCAGTTAATGACAATTGCTATTAACCACCACACTCATCTAAAGACAAGTAATAAGAAATGTTTAGCACTGGGAGAGGTGGGGGGGGGCAAACCCGACATGGTAGGCAGAGAGCCTCCTCTGTGCTCTGTGAACATGGTAGGACTGCGCCCTCTGCAGGGCTCTGCTGGGCGTATTCATCCATCTCTCAAACTCTAGAGTTCCCTGCAGTCACCAGCAAGTCCTTCTCTGTTCCTCTAGCCCTCCTCCCTGGCTTTCCTATGTCATTCTTCTTTATGGACATTTGCATTGTTGTTTCCTGTAATGGTTAGCTGTTCTCACCAAAGGCAGCTCCACAAGGTGGATTGTTATTGTTGTTGTTGTTAGACATTGAGCTGTTATATCCCAAGTATCTGCATGAGTACCTGACACATGGTGGACCCCCAGTGGCAAAGGGATAGGTAAGTTCATCGTTGGACTAACGAATTGGATTCCTTCATTCCCTCGCTGCAGTACCAGTGCTAATCTGAGCTGCTCAGCAGGGCTAGGGCCGGGATGAAGAGTAACACATTTGTCTAAGGCACAAGGTTTAAGGAAGCATCAAGAACCCTATGGATTTTACTTGTAGATAGGGTCTCAGGTCGCCCAGGCTCGACTCAAACTCATTTTGTAGCTGAGGGTGACCTTGAATGTTTGAACCTCCCTCCTCTACCTCTGGAGTGCTGGGTGTATGGATGTGTGTCATCATGCCCAGTTCCTAAGGTGCTAGGGATGGAACCCAGGCCTTCATGCATTGTGGGTAATTACTATCTGAGCTGCATCCCCAGCCCAAAACAAGTAACGATTTAATGCAAGCATTTTTCCAGAAGTAGGATTGAATTTACAGCTTCACATATGCTAGGCACTTTCCCTCTAAGCCAGATCCTCAGCCTTGAGACAAGGTCTCACTAACTTTTCCTGGCTGGCCTTGAACTCACTCTGTAGCCCTGGAAGCTCTTGAATTTCTGATCCTCTTGATTCAGTCTCCTGGGTTGCTGACATTACAGACATGCCACCTAACCTGTTGTCTCAAGAATTTTCTCTCTAGGCAAGAACAAGGCAGCTCCTTCTTCCTTCTGTGATTCTAGTGGCAAACCCAGTGGTGGTTGGAGTCCACCAAAGTTGACCAAGGGTTAACCTGGATTACGTAGGCAATGGATTTGGAGTTTCTGGCAGGACTGTGAATGATCTTAAAGCAGTCACACCAGAAGGCCCATACCCAGCATGGATGACGGCTCCCTGCGGAGCCCCTTTCTTGTCTCTCCACTCCACAATCTATATATGCTAGTCTCTCCCCAAGATCCCAAGAGCATGTGAAATTAGAGCAAAACTGAATAAAAACAGCTGGGAAAGGTGGCTGGAAATGCAAGTAAGAGTCCAAAGACACTTCCTAGTCACACTTTCTATGAGGGACCCTCAACAGCCAACAAGCTGAGCTGCAATGATCTTTTGCAAGCAGACACAGCTGAACTCACAAAGATGGCTGCTGTTTGGTTTGGAGGGTAAAGCTGTACAATATTTGGTCAGAATGCACCACTTTTTAAAAGGTCACAGTGATTGCAATGAAAGATGAAGAACAAAATAAAATAAAATATCATTCAGAAAACTTGCAGTGGAGCGAAGTTAATTAAAGACCATTAAACATCGGCACTTGGTCAGAAGGAATCCCCAAAGATGGCAATGTTCTTAATTGATTAAATTAATTAAAACAAGATAAGCAAAGAAGTAGATATTGAAGTTTTTATTAATGACTTTTCTTCCATTAATGCCAGGAAAGTAGTATTTTAATGTAGTCTGGTTTTGATTTTTTTAATAAATAAAATATTTAAACTTAAAACAATGAAGAGTTTTAATATACTTACATTTCAATATTTTAAAGCTACCTTAATATTCTAGAACAATTAACTATTAATAAGAGGCATAAAGATATGCTCGTGAGGGCATATTTTTCTTTTGCTCCAGGCACTGTCTGTGCTGGCTGGATGCCAGGTCTCAGGAGGCATGGGCTGATGAAGGGGTTTAATGAGCTGTCCCTCCCAGAAAAATGCCAGTGAAGTGCAATGTTACATCACAGACATAACACACAACCTGAGGAGAGTTGAGGGGACCCCAGAGGCTGGTGAAAGAGACCTTGGGGATTGGGGTGCTTTTCAGCAGTCTCTATGTCCCACCATGAAGGTCAGCTCCCATGAGCTTTCTAGCCTTCCTCTGGCTTACCGGTTAAGTGCTCTTGGCTACTCTTTCAGAAGACCAAGGTTTAGTTCCCAGCACACACACACACACACACACACACACACACACACACACACACACACACACACACGGTGGTCCAATGCCCTCTTCTGGACTCTGCAGGCACTGCATGCATAAGGTATACTTACATACATGCAAGCTAAACACTCATACACATAAAAATAACTTCTTTAAAAATACATT
The DNA here is from genome assembly GCA_028551405.1 of Uromys caudimaculatus. Lineage (NCBI taxonomy): Eukaryota > Metazoa > Chordata > Mammalia > Rodentia > Muridae > Uromys > Uromys caudimaculatus. The sequence continues at coordinate 75,380,652 of CM052704.1, read as the reverse complement.
TAGAAATTTGTTCTCCCAAAACATTTTACTCCTTGGGTAAAACCTTTTTCAACTGCCTTCTCTAACATTGGTTAGTGGAGAGCCAACAGGCTGATACTGCATTGCCAAGGGGGCTCTTTGTGCTATTTATAGCTCGTAATATGGAAACAGTACCTTGGGAAATTACATTCAAGTACTAGTCCTTCCAAATAACCCCTGTTCAAACTGGCAAGCAGAGATTTCTGCATTGACGGACTGTACACCAGCCACCATGTACCACCATGCACCAAGCATTCGAAATGTTTCTATTATGAAACCAAGGACTGAAATTTAACTTCAGATGTGTGTGTGTGTGTGTGTGTGTGTGTGTGTGATTGTTGTTGTTGTTGTTATTGTTCTATTCGAGAGGTAATATTTTACTATGTAGTCTTAGCTGGCCTAAAATTCACCATAAAAACCAGACTAGCCTCAAACTCACAGGAATTCACCTGCCTCTGCTAGGATGAAAAGCACATGCCACCATGCCAGTCTAATTAAAATGTAGACTTAAAATATAAACACAGGATTGTATTAAGTCATCACATGTGGCCACTATATTGAAATGGCATGCTCGTGGAAGCTGAAATCTGATTTGTAAATCTGATTGTAGGATCCCGAAGTGAAGTGACATGGGTCTTAGATGCCATCACGACCTCATGGAGAATCTACTCTGCAGTGTTTCCTGTGAAGGAGAATTGGTCTGGCAATTTCTCTTTGGTGATGGCTGGTGTGAACCATCTGTCCCTCCCATTTTCATCCTGGTTGATGTCCTTTAAGACTTAGGGGCTTCCTGGTCAGCAGGGAAGGACGGACTGAGACCAGGTCACCGGTCGTTCACGGTGCCTGGCTACCTGTAGTGCTCCAAGGGGATGGAGATGCTGAGGAAGCAACACAAGCATAATTACCACACGCTTCAAGTCTTCATACAGCTCCATCATCCCCGTGCCTTCACCACCCTTCACCATCCCACAGAGTGCAGCAAGTGGCAGGGGTCCTTGGCAGAGTCTGGCTTCAGGCCAGAAGCAGAATATGTGTTGAAACAGACCACAGCCACAGGGAGGCATTGGAATCAGTCCCAGGATCACCAGGCTGTGTTCCCAAGCCTACAAAGTACTCTGTGACTCAAAGTTCTGTGGAGGGACCTGGCAACTTCAGACAATAAAGAAGACAAAAAAGCTTTTGTTTCTTTTCAACTGCCTAAAACGTCAAGCTTTAAATTCTTCTTTGAGATGTTTACTTTCTAGCCTTTGAAAAGTCAAGTTAAGTTTGAAATTAATTTTCTTAAGAAGCATTTGCACCTTTTAAAAACAGAAAAACATGGGTCACAATGACAAGTAATGGAGCAGTCGTGAACAGCAGCCTGTGCCCTGAATAAACAGCACAAGGAAAGAAATTGAATTAGCCAGACTCATAAGAACAGAGACTGTCAAAAACAGGCATGCTGCTATCCCAACACTGGAGAGACTGAGGCAGGGGTGTTACTACTGAGACCAGCCTGGGCCACACAGCAAGACCTTGTTGCAAAACAAAACAAACAAACAAGCCACATATACTGGGAGCCAGAGAGATGGCTCAGCAGTTAAGAGCATAAACTAATCTTCCAGATGACCTGAGTTTGGTTCCCAGTACCCACATCAGACAGCTCACAACTGCCTTTTAACTCCAACCCCAGGGGATCTGATGCCCTCTTCTGGCCGATTCAGGTACCTGCATTCACATGTACACACAAACACCCACCCACCCACACACACACACACACACACACACCACCACCACCACCACCACCACCAGGGTTCCTACTTGAAATTTGCCCCGTTGATAAGATTTGTGTGTGCTTTCTTTAAAAAGATGTATTTATTTGATGTATATGAGTACACTGTAGCTGTCTTCAGACATACTAGAAGAGGGAATCAGATCCATTACAGGTAGTTGTGAGCCACCATGTGGTTGCTGGGAATTGAACTCAGAACCTCTGGAAGAGCAGTCAGTGCTCTTAACCTCTGGGCCATCTCCCCAGCCCCCTTAGCTGTTGTCATATCAAGTGTTGAGGTTCCAATTTATTTAGTGCCATGCTTTTTTATATGTTTATGATTTTTGTGTTGATTTTGTGGTTCTAAAAAGTTCCTTTGTGTGGTACTGAAGCACGGCTAGTCCCTAACTGCAAGGCGGCTATGATGTGTTAGCCAAACTTTCTCCAGGCGGTAGCTATAGTGGAGTTGGCTGTGAGCTCACTACTAGTAAATCGACAGCATGTGTGTTTGGGTTGCTTTTCTCATTGCTATGACAAAATACTTGACAAGAGAAACTCCAGAAGGAGGGGTTTGCTTTGACAGACAGTTCAAGGACACAGTCTGTCAGGGTGGGGCAGCCATGGTAGCAGGGTGAAGCAGCTGGTCACTTAGCAACCTCAGAAAGCTAGGAAGCAGGGAGAGATGAATGCTGCTTAACTTGCTCTCTTCTTTTAACTCATTCTGAGGCCCCCAGCCCTCAGGATGGTGCCATCTTCAGAGTAGATTTTCTCCTAAGCCTTTATGAATATACTGCCTTAGACATACCCAGAGTTTGTATCCATGGTAACTGAAATCCCATCAAGTTGATAATCAAGATTATCCATCTTTAAACAGAAGCATGAAACAGAGCTGTTGGGGCTCAGGGGGTGGCTAATGAATATGCTTTGATCAGAGGTTGTTGGGAATCTAACCCTATACTCCTTGGGAGCAGTGGTTCCGGGCTCACTAATTCTGTGTTCATTGTGACTTTATGGGGCACAGCTGAGATAGAACAAACCTGTCTTAGTCAGGGGTACTATTGCTGTGATGAAACACCATGACCAAAGAAACCTGGGGAGAAAGGAGGACCTGGGTGACATGGAACTTTAATTTTTTTCAAACCTTATTTTTAATGATGGTTCTTAAATGCTTTAACCTTTCTTGTAGCTCACCACCCACCAAAGTAGTGGAAAAGAAAGTATACAGGGGAAGTGGACCTGTCTAGAAGGTGTACTGGCTGGTTTTGTGTGTCAACTTGACACAAGTGGAGTTATCACAGAGACAGGAGTTTCAGTTGAGAAATGCCTCCATGAGATTCAGCGGTAAGGCATTTTCTCAATTAGTGAGCAAGGGGGGAGGTCCCTTGTGGGTGGTACCATCTGTGGGCTGGTAGTCTTGGGCTCTATAAGAAAGCCAGCTGAGCAAGCAAGCCAGTAAGTGACATCCCTCCATGGCCTCTGCATCAGCTCCTGCTTCCTGACCTGCTTGAGTTCCAGTCCTGACTTCCTCTGGTGATGAACATCAACGTGGAATTGTAAGCTCAATAAACCCTTTCCACCACAACTTGCTTCTTGGTCATGATGTTTGTGCAGGAATAGAAACCCTGACTAAGACAGAAGGGTTCTTTGGAGCAACTCCTGTCTGTGTTGTCTGGAAGTCGGCCGTTTAGTTCACAGGTTAACAGGCAGCAGCAGCTTGATTCATTTGCAAACACTTCATGTAAACACCAGCAGTCCAGTTCAGTAGAGTTGGGTTAGCAACAGCGGTGACATGGCCTAGCAGAGACAGCCAGGCCTCAGCCTTGGCTCCAGTCAGCGGGAGGGACCAACAGGAACACCAGGAGAGGTTCTTGGCTGTGCCTTTCTCAGGGAAGCAAAGATCAGTGAAGACTTGAGACCCATAAGCATTGCACAGCTAGCTGTACCAGCAAGCCAAGCTCTGTCTCCATCGCTCTGTGGAGTCCAAATATCACGTGTCCTCCATGTGCCTTGCCTCAGCACAGGCCTTGCTTCAGCATGTGCATTCAATCAGCCCGAGTCCAAGGAAGCAGCAAGAAACTGTAGCACACCACCAGAAGGTTTTTTAGTGCATTTTTCTCTATTGAGTCCCAACAAATGCAGCTCAACTACACAGTGTAAGGTGGACCAAAACATGCATGTTGTTAGCAAAAAATCCTTCATCACATGTCCATTCATGTACTTGTTTTAGCAGACCATCCCCTCTCCTGTGTCTGCTGCAGTGAAATGTTTCTTGACGAGTCTGCCGTAGCCTTTCACATCCGTGTCCACTTTAACAAAACATTCCTTCATGTGTTTGCCCAAGCAAAACACCATCCAACTGACTTTCCAAAGGACCCTTAAGTTTCCACTTCAGTGGCAGCTGAGGTGGTCAGCATGCCACGTGTCTCAGCCACCAGGACAAGCTCTCCGGCCCTGTTCCATCTAGGCAATTCAATGCTACCATAGGCAGGAGGCAGGGCCAGCTCCACTGTGCTGCCCAGTCAAGGCACAGGGCCCAATCTCTGAAGAGCTGTAGCCTGTGAGGGGCTGGGTCAGCTCTCCACATTCACACCTTCTGGACTGGCTCACCAGGGCCTCTGCCATCAGGGCCACTGTGTTGCCCAGGCAAGGTGGAGGGCCAGCTCTGCCGAGTGCTTCAGCCAGTGAAGGGGCAGCAATAGCTTTCCCACTCTCATGTCCTTGGGGCCAGCTCTCCTGACTACCACAGGTGGCGAGGGGGGAAGGGCATCATTCCTGCACCCGCACCACCTCATGGGAGATGAATGGTAGGACCAGCTCTACTGTGCTTATGTCCATGGGCTGGCTCACCTGTGCCTTACATCAGAGCTCTGCTGTGTGGAGGTGCAGGTGAGGTGTAGGCCCTGCTCTCCCGAGTGCTACCGCCATGAGGGATAGGGCCAGCTCACCTGTTCTCATGACTGCAGGGCCAGCTCTCCCAACTGCTGCAGGTGGTGAGGAGTGAGGTGGTGGAGCACAACACACACACACACACACACACACACACACACACACACACACACACACACACACACACCCCTGTGCCACCTCATGGCAGACAAGTGGCAGGGCCAGCTCTTGCCCTCAGTGTTGACTCACCAGAGCCTTGACCAAGGTCAGCAGTACTGTGCTGCCCAGGTGTCATGTGTTTTCAAAGAAAGGGTCTCATTATGCAGCCCTAATTGTCCTGGAACTCACTATGTAGACCAGGCTAACCTTGAACTCAAAGAGTTCTGCCTGCCTCTGCCTCTTGAGTGCTAGGGCCAAAGGTATGACCCTCCATACTCTTTAATAATCTTATGACGCCCACCAAGTCAGTCAACTTCTATAAGGTGTTCATGGGTCATAACTGACTGGCCTGCCTTGGTGGAATGTAACTCCCTCCCCTAATGTAGTAGGTGTTTGTCTGTGTGTGTATCTGTGCACCAATTGTACACCTGGTGTCTGAGGAGGACAGCAGAGGCATTGGGTCCTCTGGACCCAGAGTTACAGAGCACCATGTGAGTGCTGAGAATTGAACCTGGATGCTTTGCAAGAGGACCCATGCTCCTCGTGCCTGAGCTGTCTCTCCAGCCTTTAAAAGGGCCCTTTGTCTCTGGCTTGGTTCACTGCAGTAACTGACTTAACGTTCCTCATGTATGCATGGATTTTGTATGTACAGGACGATGATCCAGGAGTGGGGCTCGGGTTGCTGAATCAAAGAGCAAATCAATGTTGTGTTTTTTAATAAAAGCTGCTGCACTGCTTGCAAAAGAGATGCTACAGTTCTCACTTCCATTAGTGATATCTGAGACATATTTCCCTGTGCCCTTTGGTTTGAGCCTCACACTTAGCTACTGGCCACCGGCAGCCTTTCGTTGCTATTGAAGATATGCTTTTCTGACCTTTGGGCTGGAAGCATCTTCCCTGGGGATGGTCCTCATTGCCTTTCCCCAAGATCAATCTCTTCTCAGCCTTTACCGTCTTCTATCAGATTGCTTGTCTTTTTCTCATCAAAGTTTAAGAGCTCCTGGAAGATTATGATTTTTTTTTTGTTATTCTTGAAATGTTTTTAAATCCACCTTTGCCAGATGACTTTAATAAATGCATGTCTTCTGCATAAAGTTTCTAAATAATCAAAATGTCTATCTGTCCTGGCTTGGTGTGGGAGCTCATGGAGGAGCAGGGTGAGAGAACAAGAGGCCAGTTGGGAATGCATAGTAGAGCCCTGCCTCAGAGAAAAATGTCTCTACAACACCCCTATTTTGATACTTCATCTTATAAGGACTCATAGTAACTGCAATTCCATTTTAACCTTTTTATTTAGAACATGTGATTGCTATGTTTTTATCTACGCAGTTAATGGGTGAGAACCCCTCAGCCCCAGCCCCAGACTCCTCTGGCAGTTTTCACCTGGGTCTTGAGGTTGTAGCTGATGGCTGCTTTCATTGCTTTAATCAGATACTGTATGATACTTATTTAGGGGCAGGCTAACGGGTCTTACAGAATTTGGAGGGCAGGATTTCTTTGAGTTTGTTCTTAGAAATAAATGATGTGTTAAAACTTTATTTTCATGCTCCTTGGCCTATAGATTTAAGCAGTTGTGATGCTGAATTTTAACTGTTAATGCGACACAATCAAGAATCACCCAGGGTGGCTGGAGAGATGGCTCAGCAGTTAAGAGCACTGCCTGCTCTTCCAGAGGTCCTGAGTTCAATTTCCAACACCCACATGGTGGCTCACAACCATCTGGAATGGGATCTGATGCCCTCTTCTGACATGCAGGTGTACATGTAGATAGAGCACTCCTATACATAAAATTAATGAAAAAAATTTAAATGTCAAAAAAAAAAAAAATCACCCAGGAACGGATTCCCAATGATTGTGTTGCGCTGTGTAGGCGCCTGTTGGGGAGGGGGTTTTTATGTGGTTTTTGAACTGGAAAGACCCTCCTTGAATGTGGGATGAATCATTCATGAACTGGACCCTAGAATGAATGAAAAGGAGCGAGCCAACGAGAGAGCTAGCACTGGTGCCCATGTGTGCATGTGTTATCTCTGTTCTTGATTACAGAGGCCATCTGGGTAGTTGTTTTATGTCCCCCCCCCCTGCCTTTTCTGCTATGATGGTTTGTAACCTGGAACCGTGAACTAAAATAAACCCTTTCACCCCTGAGTTATTTCTTTAAAAATCATCAGATAACAGAAGTCTCCCAGAGTTTTGGCAGTCAACTCTGTAGATCTTGCCATTCCCTTCTGGTTATTGACATCACAGGCTAAAGTCTCATCCCAGTCCTGAGACAGAGGGGGGCAGCTTTGTTCCCCATGAGCTTCTCCTCCCTGTGGCTTTGGGATCACACAGTGGCTCCTCCTTGCTTGCATGTCTGCGTCACAGCACACTTCCATGAGAAACTCTCTTGGACAGTCAAAGCAATGGCCACCTGGGAAGTGACGTCTTCCTCTACATATCTGCTTGCTCATCACAGAACTGCAACAGCCATTCTTCACATTTTTAGGTCTGCTTGGATTATCAAATAATTGGCCTATTAAGTCCAGAAATTCTCAAGTGAGTCATTCCCAGGTTGGGGGTGAGCATGCTCCCTGAATATGTAGACAGTAAAGACGCCCACTGTCTTTATACTCATTCAAGTCTGAGTAGCCTGTTTCTTCCACCCAGCTCTGTAGAGATCCACTGCTGTGAGACTTATCCTAAGTCCCTTCAGAAGGAATGTTTAACCATGGAAGCTGCACAAACATTTGCAGAGCGCTCACTATGTGCCAAGCACTTGTTCTAAGAGATTTACTTACCAACTAATTTAATCCTCAAAACTCCAAGAGTTGGTCTTATTCCTTTATTCATTAATCAAATGTTTGTGGAGTCCCTCATATGTGCCAGGCACAAAAATAAGTGCTTGAGGCACACTAGTGAGCAAGAAAGACAACTTTGTGCTTTTGGAGTCTGCGCTACAGGGGACACAGAACACACAACACCGGATTCTCCTGTGATAGGTGGTGTTAAGTCCTGGTGAGAAAAAACCAAGCAGAATATGGGGAGGGGGGAGCACTGGTGAGTATACATGAGGGGTGTTGTGACTGAGCATGGGTGGTCCCCATCAGGCACCCGAGCAGAGCCCAGAAAAAAAGGTGAATCCGAGAGTATGGGCGTGGGAGTAGAACATGCAGAAGGTAAAAATTATCACACTATAGATGAAGACTGTCTTAGAGTTTTATTGCTGTGACAAAGACACTATGACCGTAGCAACTCTTATAAAGGAAAGCAATTAATTGGGGCTGGCTCACAGTTTCAGAGGTTTGCTCCATTGTCGTCATGGCAGGAAGCATGGCAGCGTGCACGCAGACGTGGTGCTAGAGAAGGAGCTGAGAGTTCCACTTCTGGTCAGCAGGCAGCAGCAAGAGAGCCTCTGGGTCTGGCTTGAACTTCTCAAACCTTGAAATCTACTCCCAGAGACATACTTCCTCCAACAAGACCACACCTACTCAAACAAGGCAACATTATCCCAACAAGCCATACCTCCTAATATCTGTCAAGTAGCACCACTCCCTAATGACCAAATAGTCAAGTATATGAGCCTATTCATATTCAAACCGCCACAAAGACTGAGCTCAGAAGGGCTGTGAAGCTGACAGGGGCCACTCAGCCAGTCAGGGGCACAGCCGATGTCCTGGCTCTGACAGTAGCTTTTCAAAGTGACACCTTGGTTGAGTCATCCGTGTCTTGCTTTATCATTTAACCCTCAGTCCTAGTAGATGACTTCACTTCTCCCTGATGACCAGAGGCAGAGATCTGACTGTTTCAGCCATATCACACGGCTCTTCTGACTCCACCAGTTTCAGACCATAACTGCAGCCATCCATCTGCCCTCCCAGTAGGTTTCAGACTTCCTGGAAGCTTGCTTCTCATGTACCTATAGCAGCCAATCTATTTGTGAATGGCTCATGCAGAACTGAGCTGGAAAAATCAGTGTTCTTTTGTGTTTTCTTTTTATAAAAATATTCAACTTAAAAGATTCGTTTTATAACGTGTGAGCTCACGGCACATGAGCGAGGTGCCTGAAGAGGCAGGAAGGTGCTGCATCTCCTGCGGCTGGAGTCACAGGTGACTGTGAGCCACCTGATGTGGGTGCTTCGAAGCGAAATGCCCGTCCTTCTCGAGACCAGTGCGTATACCTAACCTCTGAGCCATCTCTCCTGCCCACTCCTGTGCTTCCCTGTCTCCCATCCAGCTGAAATTTATTCTTTGTATTGATTTTTTTTCTTTTCTGTTTCTTTGGTTTTTGAGACAGGGTTTCTCTGTGTAGCCCTGGCTGTCCTGGAACTCAGTCTGTAGACCTGGCTGGCCTCAAACTCAGAGATCTGCCTGCCTCTGCTTCCCTGAGTGCTGATATCAAAGGTGTGCTCCACCAACACCTGGCTCTTTTTATTTTTTATCTTTGGCACTTAAAGTCTTTCTTCTTCTTTGAGGTGTTTCCCTTTAGATCTGCATGGTCCAATGCAGCAGCCACCAGCCACTCCCTGATGGGGCAAATTGGAATAAGGTGTGAGTTATATAGCACACACCAGACTATGAAGACTTAGCATGAAAGAGCAGACTAGAAAACCTCTCATTAACATTTTCTTACAATAATGACATGTTGAAAGAAAATGTTGTAGGCTGATGTCTTAGGGTTTTACTGCTATAAACAGACACCATGACCAAGGTAACTTTTATAAGGACAACATTTAATTGGGGCTGGCTTACAGGTTCAGAGGTTCAGTTAAGTATCATCAAGGTCGGAGCATTGCAGCATCCAGGCAGGCATGGTGCAGGCAGAGGTGAGAGTTCATCTTCATCTGAAGACTGGCTTCCAGGCAGCTAGGTTGAGGGACTTAAAGCCAATACCCACAGTGACACACCTACTCCAACAAGGCCACATCTCCTAATAGTGCCAAGCATGTACAAACCATCACATTCCACTCCCTGGCCCCCATAGGCTTGTTCAAACACATGAGTCTATGGGGGCCATACCTACTCACAGCATAATAAAAAATACATTCATTCCAAATTCCAAAGCCCCCCATAATCTATAGTAGTCTCAACAATGTTAAAAGTCCAAAGTTCAAAGTCTCTTCTGACATTCATCCAATCGCTTAGCTGTAATCCCCAAAGCAAGACAGGAAAACAGCTGGGCAAACTCCAAACTCTGCATTTCCATGTCTGATGTCAAAGTGCTCTTCATATCTCCAACTCCTTTTTTATCTTTGTTGATTGCAACAAACTTCTTGGGCTGGTTCCACTTTCTGTTAGCAGCTTTCCTCAGCTGATAGCCTACAGCTCTGGCATCTCGAATATCTTGGGGTCTCCAAGTCAACTTCAGCTTCACAGCTTATTGTCCCAATGTCTGGGATCCACACATGATCTTCTGGGCTCCTCCACAGGGCTTAGATCACTTCTCCAGCTCTGCCCTCTATAGCACTCTAGGCTCTGGTTGACTCCATCCACTGCCACTGCTGTTCTTGGTGTTCATCCCATGGCACTGGCATCTCCACACTGGGGTTGTGGGACCCCCCGCGAGGGGAGACCCCTGCCCAGTCTCGGGTTGCAGCAGCCAAGGAACACACGAAAGCCTTCTCGGTGTAAAGCGGGAGGTTTATTCGGGACTGGTGCACCAGGGTCGATCCGCTGCCTACGCAGAGGCTAAGGGAAGCGACCCCGATGGAGGGGTAGGCAGGGTTTTTAAAGGCAGAAACCACAAAGCAGAAACTACAAAGACAAAGCATATCAGCATAACCAGGAACGGATGTATAGATGTGCCCACCCGGGCAGAACAGAGCGGAACATTCTCAGAAGGGAGGGTAAAACAATTTCCCAGGATTTATGGGTACATAGAGTTCAGATACAGTTCAACTACGGCGCCTTGAGGTTTGGGGGACCCACCTGCTATTGTTAACTGGGTCAGCCAGAAGGCAAATGGAAAATTTTCTTTAGCCAGCTTCCTCATTCCTTCATTCCCCCCTTTTTCTTTGGAAAGTTCTAATCTTAGAACTAAAATGTATCTTCTTCACCATAGACCATTTGGGAGTATTGTTGTTGCACCATTAGGACCTGTACTGCACTAATTCTTTGTCTAATAAAGGAAATTAAGTGATTTAATATACAGGGGCCGACTATTAACAAGATCAAGAGGATGACAAGAGGCCCTGCTAGAGCTGACAATAAGGTAGTTAACCAAGGTGACGAGTTAAACCAGCTCTCAAACATCCCCTGCCGATTTTCTCTCTCCTTTTTCCGCTTCTCTAGGCTCTCCCTTACTTTCTGTAAACTGTTCTCAACTAATCCTAACTTACCCGAATAGAAACAGCATTCCTCTTTTAACGCCGCACAAAGTCCTCCTTGTTGTAGGAACAAAAGATCTAATCCTCGCCTGTTCTGTAGGACTACTTCTGCCAAGGATGCCACTGAATCTTTTAAGTTTTTTAATCCTGATTGTAACTCCTGAATATCCTGATCTATGGCTGCACTTAGTTGAGCATAATGAAGGTTACTAGTGACTAAAGAGGCTATCCCTGTTCCAGTTCCAATGGCCCCTAATCCTATAATGGCAGCCAGGGTCAGGGCAGAAATGGGTTCTCGGCGCTTCCTAACCAAGCTGGTGGGCGCCCGTTCCCAGTAGGCAAGAAAATCATCATTAGGGTGTACGGTAAGATGGGGAAAAACTATAACTTGTACACAATAATCAAATCTAGACAGAAAAACAGAAGTGATTACATATGTGGTCAGGCCAGTAGAACAAGCAAAATAGGTATTGTTAGCTGCAGTTATATAAACAAAGGATGAATTAACAATCCGGGTCTCATTACAAACAGGGTTCAGGGGCTCTGGCAACTTCATGTGGGGGCCCAAGAGACATAGGCCTCTTCCAGTGATCTTACTCAGGGTTAATCCTTGTTTCTCAGTAGGAGTCCAACTGAGCCCCGAGGTATGACTAGTATAACCAGGCTCCTCGAGGGAGGCTACCCCCTCGTAAAATGGTGGGGTAGTTGCCATGCATACCCAGCAATCTGAGCTCCAAGAGGAATTACTTCCCCTCAGTGTCATAACAGAAGCATTAACTATTGCTAGGAACAATTCAGAAGATGTGGGAGGCCCTACCGGTAAAGTAGGCTGGTACATTGTAGTAACATCTGAATCTCTAGTAATGCCAGGTTTTTGCGTAACAGGTTTTTTCTGGGACCTGAGTTTTGATCCCTGGTGCAACTCGGAGTTGGGTCCTACCCCAGTAGGGGTTTTCGGTCCTGGCAGCTGCTTAAGTAGTTTTATTCTAAAAGTAAGTCCAGGATCTGTGTTAGTAGTGTACAGGCGTAGGCCCCATTCGAATCCCCTCACTGTCCAGTCCTGTTTTTTTTCTGCTTCAGTGAAGCTAATCTGTAAGGGATTACACCACCCTTTTGAATGGCCCTCGGCCTTACAGCTCTCTCCCCTATAAAGTCTCTTTACTGTAATATAATCCCAGGATGAGGAGGGCTTCCAATAAGTGTCACCTGTAGTTTCACATCCCCAAGAAGCACAAAAATAATCAGGGGCAAACCCGCATCGGTGGTTCAACTCGCGCTTGCGGTGAGACCCTGGGCAGACATAGATTCCCTCCCTATCAAGGGCGAGGTTAGTTCTTCTACGCTGATTTCTACATCTTGGGATACCTGGATTCGAATGATCGAGGGGATAGTCTTCAGGGGCACGTTCTAGGGCCAGAGAAGATCAGGTGCTCCCCAGGCGGGGCTTGCCCCTAGTGCTAAAATACAGATGTCAGTTTCTAGGAGGGGCCATTGGGGCTCAGGGCCCAGTTGGGAAGAGGAATTGACAAGATCTCCCGCCTGGTTGTAAATTACCCAAGTATAATTCCATACCAGATATGGGGCCCCCGAATTAAGTGAAACCAAAGAGAGCAAAAGCCCCGAGAGGGGAACGAGCAAGTTCATCTTGACTACTCACGGTCCCTATTTAGTTTCAGTTTTAAAGGATTTTCAGTCCTTGTCAAAGTCCACTTTTGGGGCTCAGGGGTTAGGTAGTTCGCCTTCTTCACGTGTGCAGCGTGGACCCAAGCAGCTACGCCGTCAACCTTCACCGCTGTGGGGGTGGTCAGGAGCACGATGTATGGTCCCTTCCACCGAGGTTCGAGTGTCCCAGCACGATGTCGGCGAATGAGGACGCTGTCGCCAACTTGAAACCGGTGGGGACAGCGCAGCTCTCCAGGGGTGTAGGCTTTTCTGAGGTTGGACCAGATGGAGTTCTGCACCAGCTCGAGAGCCTTAAGGTGGGTCAGGAAAGACCTGGGAGAATCAGAGGCTGGTAAGTCTGGGTCTAAGAAAGTACTGGGGGGAGGTTCTCCATAGAGAATTTCATATGGAGTGAGCTTAAACCTGCCAGGAGTGTTTCTTGCCCTAAACAGGGCGAAGGGAAGGAGGGCTGTCCAGTCTTTTAAGCCGGTCTCTATGGTTAATTTAGTCAAGGTCTCTTTTAGAGTCCTATTCATTCTTTCTACCTGTCCTGAGCTCTGGGGTCAGTAGGCACAATGTAATTTCCAATTTATCCCCAGTTGAGTGGCCAAACCCTGACTTACTTGGGTGATGAAAGCCGGGCCATTATCAGACCCTATTACCTTGGGGATGCCGAATCTTGGAAAAATTTCATGGAGGATCTTCTTGGCCACACAGTTGGCTGTCTCCGCCTTCGTGGGGTAGGCTTCTACCCATCCCGAGAAGGTGTCTACAAACACTAATAAGTACTTATTACCATAGGTGGTAGGCTTGATTTCTGTGAAGTCTACCTCCCAGTATTCTCCAGGGCGGTCCCCTCTGGCCCGTTCGCCTTGGGAAACAGAATTTCTTCCAGCATTTGTCAGTGAGCAGGCCTGGCACCTTTGAATAACTTCTTGAATTAGATTAGATAAATCTGGAATCTCTAAGCCCGATTTGAGCACTAATTCTCTGAGTTTTTTCCCACCTAAATGTGTCAGCTGGTGTAGAGTCTGTAGATATCTTTGAGTTTGGCTTTTAGTGAGAGTCTGTGGGTGTTCCTCTTCTGGGCCGGCCTCTCCCTGTAAGGTAGGGGGCTCCACAGTTTGCAGGGTTAGGACAACAGGTTCAAAAGCAGCCTGCTTGGCTATTATTCTATCCGCCATCTGATTTCCTTTTGCGATGGCATCGTCCCCCTTCTGATGTCCTTTGCAATGTATGATTGCCACCTTTTTGGGAAGGTGAAGGGCTTCCAATAGGGCTAAGATCTCCTCCTTGCTTTTAATGTCTTTACCTGAGGAGGTAAGAAGTCCTCTCTGTTTGTATATGGCTCCATGTATATGTGCTGTAGCAAATGCATATCTGCTGTCAGTGTAGATGTTTATTGGTTTCCCCTCCGCCAGTCTGAGAGCCTGCATGAACGCTATTAGCTCTGCTTTTTGTGCTGATGTGCCCTCAGGTAGTCCACTTTTCCAGATCACAGTCTTTCCATCCACCACGGCTGCCCCTGCTTTCCACTTACCTTCAGTGACGTAGCTACTGCCATCTGTAAACCAGGTGGGACACCCTGGCCAAGGGCTGTCCTGAAGGTCTCGACGGGTTCCAGTCTCTTCAGCCAATATCTCTGCGCACCTGTGAACAGGGGGTTCACTACTCACGTCAGGCAGCAGTGTCGCGGGATTGAGAACAGCTGGCGGGGCGAAGGTCACTTGTTCGCTCAGGAGCAGGCTCTGATAGTGTGTCATCCTGGCGTTGGTCATCCATCGATCTGGTGGCTGT
>CM052704.1:75179138-75365578 GCA_028551405.1 Uromys caudimaculatus | reverse complement strand
GCTGGCGACTGAGTCTAGTTTCTTTGATAGATAAGCCACCGGCCGCTTCCAGGGGCCTAAAGTTTGAATCAGCACCCCTCTAGCTATCCCCTTCTTCTCATCTATGAAGAGGGTGAAAGGTTTAGTCAAGTCAGGGAGGGCTAGTGCGGGGGCAGACATCAAGGCCTTCTTCAGCTCCTCAAATGCCGCCTGGTGTTCAGGAGTCCAGTGGAACTCTCCCGTCTCCCTGGTAAGGGGATATAGGGGTGCCGCTATGGAAGCAAACCCCGGTATCCATAGTCTACAAAATCCAGTGGTGCCCAGAAACTCCCACACCTGACGGGAACTCGTGGGGACTGGCAACTGCATAACAGTCTTTTTCCTGGCCTCTGTTAACCATCTTTTTCCTCCCCTGAGGATATATCCCAGGTAGGTTACTTCCTGCTGGCAAATTTGCGCCTTCTTGGCAGAGGCTCGATACCCCAGTTCTCCTATAGTTTTTAGCAGTTTCTTTGTGCCTTGGATGCAAGCCGCCTCATCTTCAGCGGCTATTAAAAGGTCATCTACATATTGGAGCAGAGTCAATTCTGGGTTTTGGGCCCTAAAGGGGGCCAAGTCCCGGTGCAAGGCCTCATCAAACAAAGTTGGGGAGTTCTTAAAACCTTGGGGAAGCCTAGTCCATGTCAGTTGGCCAGTAGTACCCTTCTCAGGATCCTTCCATTCGAAGGCGAACAACTGCTGGCTCGCGGGGTGTAATCGCAAGCAGAAAAAGGCATCCTTCAGGTCCAGTACTGTGTACCAAATACGATTAGCTGGTAAAGCACTTAGGAGCGTATAGGGGTTGGGGACAGTAGGGTGGATGTCTTCCACCCGTTTATTAACTTCCCGGAGGTCTTGGACCGGCCGATAGTCCTTAGTTCCAGGTTTCTTCACAGGAAGTAACGGGGTATTCCAAGGGGACTGGCAAGGGGTTAAAATACCTTGTTCCAGGAGCCGGTGAATGTGAAGTTCTATCCCCAATCGCGCTTCTCGACTCATAGGGTATTGATGAACTCCTATGGGAGAGGCTCCGGCCTTTAAGCCTACCACAATCGGGGGTGCATTCTTTGCCCTCCTGTCTCGGCCCAAGCTTGGGGAAATTTCTTTAACCAGTCCTGTAATTCTGGGGCCATTTGCCTGGGTTCCTCATGGAGCCTGTATTCTTCCCCTAATTTTATAATCAGGACTAGAGGAACTGGGTCCTTCCAAGTTAGCTGGGGGCCCGTGGGAGTGAATTGTATTTGGGCCTTTAGTTTAGTTAACAAATCCCGTCCAAGCAGCGGCGTAGGGCATTCTGGGATCACCAAAAAGGAGTGTGTAACTATTCCCTGTCCTACTTTAACTTCTCTCTTTGTTGTCCAGGAGTAATTTTTCCTTCCAGTGGCTCCCATTACAAGACTTTGTTTCTTTCCTAATTCCCCTAATGGTTTCTTCAATACAGAAAATTCAGCTCTTGTGTCGACCAGGAAGCTGACGGGTTTCCCCTCCACTTCTAGAGTTATCCTGGGCTCGGGGAGGGGGTGCGAGTCCTGACTCCCCTAATCGTCCGAGTCTCCCAGGGAGAGGACTTTTGGCCCCTTCTCCTTTCTTTTCAGGCATTCCCGTGCCCAATGTCCTTTTTCTCTGCAATAAGCGCACTGATCCGAATCAAGAGGTTGCCTTGGTCTTCTGGCCCTGTCGCCCAGGTGCCCTCCTCTGTCTCTAGCCTGGCCCCTTCCTCTATCATTTCCTACCACTGCGGCCAGTATTCTTGTTAAACTCTTCTCTTGCCTCTTGTCTCTCTTATTTTCCCTCTCCTCAGCCTCTTTCTTTTCTCTATCTCTTTTCTCTTCTTCTGTCTCCCGCTTATTATAAACTTTCTCTGCTTCTTTTACTAAATCCTGTAAGGTTAAGGTTTGGAGCCCCTCCGTCCTCTGCAATTTACGACGGATGTCTACTGCAGACTGTCCTATAAAAGCCATGGCCACCGCGGCTTGTTGGCCCTCTGAGGCTGGGTCAAAGGGAGTATATCTCCTATAGGCTTCCATTAGCCTCTCAAGAAAAACTGAAGGGGGCTCCGTAGGTCCCTGAAGAACTTCTCTTACCTTGGCCAAATTAGTGGGACGTCTCGCAGCCCCTTTGAGACCTGCCACCAGAGCCCGGCGATAGACTGTCAGTCTCTCCCTACCTTCAGCCGTGTTGAAATCCCAGTCTGGGTGGTTCAAAGAGAATCCCAAGTCTACGAGGTTGGGTAGATTCGTGGGCGCCCCATCCGGTCCGGGGACGTTCTTTCTGGCTTCGAGGAGAATCCGCTCTCGCTCCTCTGTGGTGAACAGGACCTGTAAAAGCTGCTGACAATCATCCCAAGTGGGCTGATGGGAGAACATTAAAGACTCTACCAAGCCAGTGAGCCCGGAGGGGTTCTCAGAAAAAGAAGGATGGTTAGTTTTCCAATTATAAAGGTCAGCCGAAGAAAACGGCCAGTACTGAAGAGGTTGAAGCTGAGGGGGGTCCACTGGGGGTCCGTAGACTCTGAGTGGTAATACCGCTGTAGGCGGCCCCTCCGGATTAGGGGCTCGTCTACTTCTGGTCCCCGCGGCAGGCCCAGATGGTAGTGCCTCTGGAGCGGACGGAGCGGGGTTTGGAGCAGGGCCCGGGAGTGGCCGATTATTAGGGTGGTAAGGGGGTGGTATTGGCCACTCGGGAGGGCCCTCAATGTCAGGGTAAATTTGAGAAGCCGTCGGGAGCTTCTCTTTATCCTTTTTTAAAGTTGCTATTAGGGCCGGTTAGGGCCGGTTTTCGGGGTCCCGGCCCGAGCGTGGACTGTTGCCCAACCCATGGCTTCAGCCAGGGTGGAGGATTACAAGACAAACTCTCCCAGGTGAGGATATAGGGACCCTGATCCGGGTGGGACCCTTCTCCTTCCTGGAAGACAATGGCCTTCACTGCCTTGATAGTTTCTTTCTGAAAAGTGCCCGCAGGGGGCCATCCTACCTGAAAAGTTGGCCATTCTGAGGAACAAAAAGTTTGCCAAGGTTCCTTTTTAACTTCTACTGCTAAATTGTGAGCTCGAGCCCTCACATCGGACCAATGGTCCAAGGTCAGGCCGAGAGGGGTTGAAGAAGAGTGTCCCATAATAACTTCAACTAGACACACAACACAAACAGCGACACAGATCAGCAAGACAACAACCAGACGCCCGCTCCTCGAGCGTGGCCAAAAGCGAACCAGAGAATCAGACGGCCGTGTGGGTTGGAACTCCCTTGCCTGTAACAGGGCAACAGAGTCCAATCCGGCCTCCAGATGGGCAGTCCACTGGTCACCCAGTGTCCTGACCCCGTTGGGCAAATCTGCCCCCCCGACGGACACCCGGTCACCCAAGGCGTCCACTGAGACGTCTCTCAGTTCACTGAGACGTCTCTCAGTTCCCAGATTGTTTCACTGCGAAACAGAAACTAGAGTCAGAAGTACACAAAGCAGACCAGACAAGGGAAACAGACACAGCTCACCTCCACGAGGGGCCAGGTGGGCTCCTGGGCGGCCGCAAGATTCCTGGCCAACGCACCAAATGTGGGACCCCCCGCGAGGGGAGACCCCTGCCCAGTCTCGGGTTGCGGCAGCCAAGGAACACACGAAAGCCTTCTCGGTGTAAAGCGGGAGGTTTATTCGGGACTGGTGCACCAGGGTCGATCCGCTGCCTACGCAGAGGCTAAGGGAAGCGACCCCGATGGAGGGGTAGGCAAGGTTTTTAAAGGCAGAAACCACAAAGCAGAAACTACAAAGACAAAGCATATCAGCATAACCAGGAACGGATGTATAGATGTGCCCACCCGGGCAGAACAGAGCGGAACATTCTCAGAAGGGAGGGTAAAACAATTTCCCAGGATTTATGGGTACATAGAGTTCAGATACAGTTCAACTACGGCGCCTTGAGGTTTGGGGGACCCACCTGCTATTGTTAACTGGGTCAGCCAGAAGGCAAATGGAAAATTTTCTTTAGCCAGCTTCCTCATTCCTTCAGGGTCTTCTGCTACAACTAGGCTTCACCAATAGCCTCCCCTAGATTCTTTTTTATGGTGCCAAGCCTCATCTTCTTTGCATGACTCATTCAGTCCTGGGCCATCAACTGCAACTGAGGCTGCACCTTCACCAATGGCCTTCCCTGGCCTCTCACAGTGCCAAGCCTCAGCTGCTCTCAATGACTCCTTCATGCCTTCAAAACCAGTACCATCTGGGTGATTCCTACACATTACTAAGTCCAGCTGTAGCATGAAGTATAACTTTGGCTATCTCTGGAACACAGCTTCTTTGTGTCTCAGAAAACATTACCCAGAAGATTTTACCTCAGTGATGCTGTCTCTTCTCAATCACTGCTAGTTTATTAGCTCTAGCTAACCAGCATCAATTGACCCAGTAGTCCCTTCTATTCTTGACTCTAAAGCCAGAGCCACACAGCAGAAGCTGCCAAGTTCTGCTGCTTGCTGGGGCTGGCAATGAAAGACCTGACCCCCTTATGAGGAAGGTTGGACCTTTAGCAAACTTAGAGCGGAGACTAGAAATTACATGCCTGGGGAAAACCCCACCCGGCTGCATTCTTTCCCCTAAGAAACGGGTGACCTTGGCCTGGCCCCAGGGCCAGAGGCACAATGTTTCAGGAACTAGCTAACCGGAAAAAATGTTTGTGCAACTGCCTTGTGACTAACTTAGAACAATCTGTACTTCCCCATAATGCAAATTCTTCCCGTTCCCCACCCCTTGCTTTGTGGTTTTTTTTTCTTGCTTTGTGGTTTTTTCCTTGCTTTGTGGGTTTTTTTTCCTTTAAATACCCCTGACTTCAGCTGCTTGGGGTCGGACTCCTCTGCCCCTGCGTGGGTTACGAGCTCGACCCCAGTGCACTGGTCCCCCAATAAACCTCGTGTGATTGCAGCAAGGACGGTCTTTCGTGAGTTCTTGGGTGGTCGCACCATCCCGAGACTTGAGTGAGGGTCTCCCCAGCTCGGAGGTCTTTCAGCACATGCCCTTTATTCTATTACCAGCTGTTTTAAACTTCCTCACTGCCTAAGCTTGGCTGTCCTGGAACTTGCTCTGTAGATTGACCTTGAACTCAGAGATCTGCATGGTTCTGTCTCCTGGGATTAAAGGTGTGTACCATCATGCCTGGATTCAAGCTTTTCTTCACCTAGAATTTGTTCTGTCCCAGGCTGACCTTAAACTCAGAGATCTGTCTTTGCCTCCTGGGATTAAAGGCTTGTACTACCAAGCCTGGACTTAAACTTAGCTGGGTGGGATCTTGCCCCAAGGTCACCACTCTCTTAATTCAATTTAATATCCTTGAACACAAGATTCAGCTCCATTTCACTTTCTGGTGCCCTTTAATACTGGAACCATATATTTTATATTTTTCCTTTCTCAGCTTGCTACACGTGTTCAAAATGCTCTTCATGAGACTTAACCAGAGAATAAAGTCTCTGCTGGGCTTTTTGAGACGTCCTTGTCAATGCAATTCATATAAATCTCTTTACCTTAGCCTCAGTAGACTCTTCAGACAAGGACAAAAGGCAGCCACATTCTTCACCAAAATACCACAAAACGGTCTCTATGTCACATACTGAAATTCCTCTCCTCTGAAACCTCTTGGTCCAGGTCTGCACAGTTCAAATCACTCTCAGCAACAAAGTCTTCCACATTCCTTCTAGGATGGCCCATTAAGCCCCACTTAAAGCATTCCATGGCTTTCCAAATCCAAAGTCCCTAAATCCACATTCTTCCAAACAAAAGCATGGTCAAGCCTATCCCAGCAATACCCCAGTCCCTGGTACCAACTTCTGTCTTAGGGCTTTACTGCTGTGAACAGACACCATGACCAAGGCAACTCTTATAAGGACATTTAATTGGGGCTGGCTTACAGGTTCAGAAGTTCAGTCCAGTATCATCAAGGTGGGAACATGGCAGTGTCCAGGCAAGCATGACACTAGAGGAGCTGAGAGTTCTACATCTTCATCTGAAGACTGCTAGTGGAAGACTGGCTTCCAGGCAGCTAGGACAAGGGTATTGAAGCCCACACCCACAGTGACACACCTACTCCAACAAGGCCACAACTCCTAATAGTACCACTGCCTGGGCCAAACATATACAAACCATCACAACTGAGGTTAATTAAAATGCATCATTAAAATTAATTTTACCTGCTCCATATTACATCTCTGTTTGATCACTCTGCTCCAGCCTGGCCTTTCAAGATGCTCAATCCCATCATGCTTGAGGGTCACTTCTGACTCTTCCTGTGTTAGGTGGGAGGGAGCAGAGAGCTAAAGCACATTTGGGGGAAATGACTCTTACAGAGCTATTTAAAACTCCACAAGGCTTTTAAAACACTAGTCTCCAAAGTCTGATACATGGTGTTTCAATACATTATTGATCATTCTGTTAAAACTCCATAAACTCCCTGCTATTCTCTAGCTACCCCGACCCTAGTTGGGAAACCCCACTGCCACTCATCCACGGTACACAGCATCATTACCTTCTTATTAATCTGAATGCTTTATTATTTTCTGATTTTATCTTGCTTTCTTCTTGGTTTTAATTGTTGCATAGGGAAATGTGCGCAGACCTACAGATCAGCCAGCTCAGAGGAAACTCAGGCATGTATTGAAGAGCCCATAGCCATATTGGAGAACACTGTGTGCTTTCGTTTGGTTTTATAGTGCTGGGGTTTGAACCCGGGGCCTTGGACATGGCAGGCAAGTGTTCTTCTGCTGAATTACATCTCAGAGTTTTTGATAATGTTATGAAAATAAAGCAAAAACTCAGCAGGATCAAGATGCATCCATTTTCAGAGAACAAATTTACCTGGATCCCTCTGATGGACACGGAGGGAGAACATGATTCTCTGCAGTGCTCCCACTTTGATGCAGAGAACGGGCATGTGGTCATTTCAGTGACTTTAGGCAAGAGATTCTCTTACTTGCCCTGGTTTCAGTTTGATTCAAAGAGCCATGGACTCAGGATTCATCAGCACAGGCCCAAGCAAGAGCTGAGAAAGGAAAGAGGTCAAGGTGGCAGTGTGTGTGTGTGTGTCTGTGTGTGTGTGTCTGTGTGTGTGTGTCTGTGTGTCTGTGTGTAAAAAGAATGAGGTCAGAGAAGATGACCTGGATACACGGCATGTTCCTCCCAGGCTAGCAGCACACACAAGAGCTGCACAGCTCTTTCCTGACGCTTTCATGACCACACATCATATTCAAACAGTTGTGTCTGGCTTTCACTCACAGGCTTGAGGTGGATGGTTTTATTTGTGACTATAAAATATTAGAGGCTCCCCCAAGTACAAGTTTCTGGTCACCACATAGAAGCAGCTAAGGACAGTCTTCTGCACCCAAGCAGAAACGTCCTGAGAAGCCCGTGAGAGAAGTGTGTACAAGTGCTTTTCTTGTTCTAACTCTGTCGTGGATTTCTTGCTTTGTTGTAAATAGGCTCTTAAAATGCATTTGATACTGAAAGTGTAAGGCTTAAAGGAAGCTCCACAGCCTCCTTCTGAACGCCAGTTCTAACTGTGCAGAAGTTCAGTAAGTTGTATAGTCTTAGAGTCTGCTTAATTTTGGTGTGTGGTGTTTTTATTTATTCCCAGGATTTCTTTTCTAATAAAGTAAATAATAATAATAATAATAATAATAATAATAATAATAATAATACATTGCTTACTGTTTTCTAATGCTTGGGGGAGGGGTGGATCCTATAACTTTCCAAACGTTCCTTTCTGCCCTCTTCCCAGGAAGGAATGTTTCAGTTCAGAGGAAACAGCTACCGAACACTCCAGCCCTTCTCTGGTCACACATCCCCTGCCCCTCTTCCCTCAGTGTTCTCTAAGGCTTGGAATGGGTGCAATATAGACGTCTGATTATTTTCTTTCTTTTAGTTTAGAGTCTCTGCAGCAGCAATGGCAGCAGACAGAACTGGCAATTAACGGGTGTGAACACAGATTATCAGAGGACAAATTGATAGGCATATCGCATCCATTTAACAAAACAGTAATGGCCTCCCCACTGGGGCCAACAACCTCCCTGGCCATGGGCTTTGCCTTGTTTTACTGTTCTAGACCGGAGTTCCCTCCTGAGAAGCAGGCCTTAAGTCCGAGCAGACGCCACTGACTGCATCCTAACCAGCGTGCTGTATCACACCGTGCAGGCACATCTTTCCTGGCATATGGCAGTAGAGCAGCTAGGGTCCAGAACAAGCAGGACTGCTGGTGACCACCCTCTCCCAGCTGCATGCCCAGTACCTTCCTTCAGGGAGGGAGGGCGCCATCAGCTCAGCCTCAGCTTGATTTCCCGCAACCAAAACATGCAGTCTCCTCAACAGTCATCCTAGCATAAAAGCAATAACTGCACCAATAACTTTTACGGTTTATGGGACTTCAGGGGGCCTCTGTGGCTAACACTTGTAGAGAGATTAACTAACCCTTGACACTGGGATTTCTGCCTCCATGTATAGGTTTTGAGACTGCCTCTTCTCACCCACACGGGATGCTTTCGTTCAAACTCTGTTTAGCTTCTGTTTTCGCAGTTCTTTCAACTGCTTTCCAAATCCATAGTGCATTCAAGTGTTAGCGTTATGGAACAGAACACCTTCACAGAGTGTGTGCTGGGCCATGGGAGTCCACTGGTGTGCTCCGAGCAACTATTTGTTGGTCCCGCATGGCTATAGGTCCAGGGCAGTGTGCACAGATGACACTTGTTTCATCACAAGAACAATGAATGGGTGAGAGACACTGTCTCCATCTAGCCTTCTGAATCCAGTCTTTTCCCATGATGCATTCTGCTTCCTATGCTGGGTGCCATTGCTTTTGTAGGGTTACTAAGCCTCCCTTTCAGCCCTACTGGTCTTGGTGGGTGGGACTGGCTTACGTTGCTTAGCTTAGCCTACTGTGACTGCCACTGTGCTAGACCTGGATCTGACAGACTCCAGCCCAACACGGTGCCTTTCCCCCCCGCCCACACCTAGCTTGTGAAAGAGCCCTGATCTGGATGAACAGTCTCCATCCCCACAGTCCTGTACACTTAAGTTTAGGGAAGAAATGTCTATTCATACACACAGAGGGCACTTGTCCACTCTTCAGGCAAGCTGCAGGTGATTCCAGTAGAGTCTCCCCTCTCTCCCAGCAATCACTTTCTGCGTTTATCATCTTGGGGAGAGGCCTTAAAAACCTTGAGTTCCTTCACTTCCTAAGTCTTGTAAGTTGTGAGAGCTCATTGCTTCCTCTGAGGCCAGTCCAAGCTTCCACTCATTTTGTACCAGTGCTGCTTCTGGGGCCCCTGCTCCTCTCCACAGGCCCTTCTTTACTCAGCAATAGAAATATTAAACACTCCTTAATACAGATTACATCAATAAATCAACACGTGTTCCTTCAGCCTGTTGAAAAAAAGACTCTGGGAACATGCAGGGTGGAGGGGCGGCCCGGGGGATCTTTTGTCTCTTTCCCAAAGAAACCCTGTTCCAGCTCAGGCTGGCCCCCTTGGCTGTGTAATGGAGAGAGGGAAAAACAGGAAACAGCTAAGGTTATTAAAAACATTGTGTCCTTGAGAACAGCTACAAAGGAAACCTTTTCCCAGGGAGGTTACTGTTGCTTATTTCAGGATATAAAAACGCATGCTGTAGGAACAGGGAGGTGGAAGCCCATCCACGGAATCTCCCAGGTGATTCCAAGTTCATTTGAGTTGAGAATGAAGTTTAAACACCAAGCAAAATTACTACCTTGAGTGCACTTGTGTTAACATTCTCTCTCTCTCTCTCTCTCTCTCTCTCTCTCTCTCTCTCTCTCTCTGATATTTATCAAAGGTAAGATACTGAAGGACACAGAAGTTAGGTAGCTTATTCAAGTTCATGACTAAGATGTATAGGGAGCCAAGGTCCACAACTCGGTCCAACTACAGAGTTCAGGCTGCTCATTACTCTGCTTTCAGGTTTCTAGGGAGGCAGGCTAGGCCCCCAGGGGACACACCTCTATGAGACCACAATGCTCAGTTGCAAACACTCTTCATTTATGGCTCTACAGAACAGATCCTATACACAGGTTTGCTGGCTGAGATGACCTGTGAACGGATTCATGAATTCAAGGTGACACCATTACAGAAGCTTTTAGGGCACAAGATCAGGGTCTGGAAATTCAAAAAAAAAAAAAAAAAAAAAGAGTTCAGAAACCCATCCCAATGTGCTAATAAAGAGGGCAGAAAGGAAGGAAGGAAATCAGAATAATAAAAAGCAAATGGAGACTGATTCAATGCAGTTACACAGGGAGGAGGCACAAATAAAAGGGGTCCAGTGACCCCCTAAGTCCATCTTTGGGGGTCCTGACATGAGTTTAGTTTTAAATAGAAGGAAACAGTTAAGTATCTTCAGCCCAGCACTCTCCTACTGTCCTGAAACCTTCTCTAAGAGTCCTGTAAAGCCCTCTCCTAGCCATTCCCCCTAATTGGAAACTGTGGGAACAAACCTGGCTTGGTGGAAAGAAGCCCCACGTGTCTGTCCCGGGCACTGAGGCTCTGGGAGGGACGTGAGACACGTGGGAAGTGGCTGTGAGCTCTTCTACAGTCCGACGGGCTGGCCAGGCTGTGTGAGAGGCCTCTGCGGAGACACAGCCCATGGGTAGAAGAGGTAGCCATCCTGGGGAACACCGCAGCCAGCTCTGGAGTTCTCATGGTTGGACATCTTGGACGCCGCCGGATGCCGGGGACCTGGGAACAGACAGGGCCACAGAGAACAGCTGGCGTCACAGGACCTGGTTTGCAGCAGCTTGGGACTCCGTGCTAGCTGCTTAGGCTTGGGTGAATGGGTATCATTTGGGAGCGCTGGGAAGCCCTCGACGAGAGATTAGACATGGCTCCTTAATCGAGGGCCGGATCTCTCGCTTCTAAGACGTTTATTTTCATTGTGGAGAGTGGCGTGAATGGAATTGTACTCCCTGGCCTCTGGGAGATTCGAGGCAGAGATAGTAACTGGGAAGGGGCGTAGCTAAGCCTCTAGGTGTCTTATTAACATGGGGATGGCTTGGGGCTGTGTGGTCACGCCTCTACCTGGGGCGTGGCCACGCCTCTACCTGAGGAGGGGTGGTATGTGACCGCAGTCAAAAGCCTGCCAGGAGCATTGGCACAACGTTTTTCGGTCCCTTGCAGGTTGTTCCGCTGGGTAGCCCAGAGTCGGCCTGTGCCCGACTGGGTGCCAGACTGTCACAGATCACTGTCTCACAGGAAACATCTCTTCTTGGCAGGAAAGAGGCTCAGGGCACACAGATGCACCTTCCTTCCATCATCCGTCATGGTGGGACGGGCTTTGTGGTGATGCACTTGCCTTTGAGTCCCTCATGCCCTTGTCTATGCTGGGTATGACCCTAATAAACTCATTTGTTTACCAAACTAGACTCGAGTAGATGCCTACAGCAGGGCCCCGATTTGAGTGCATGTGGAGTCAGAGGAGCTGTGGAGCCTCGGGGAGCAGGCCTGGAGCAAGAGGAGGATGGAGGAATGTCTAAACCCTAGAAATCCAACCTGAGATCATTGGGAGCCAGGGTAAACCTCCTTTTTCCTTATAAGGCCATGTCCTGCAGCCCTTGAAATTCTCCCTATGCAAATGAGGCATTTCCAGCCCCTTAGCTCTGGCCAATGATGTGCACTTGCCCGAAAGACTCTACCCATTGCTCAAAGGTTGGACTAGCCTTGTTTCCCCCAGTTAGACCAGCTTCACAGTGAATCTGGTGGGCATGCTCAGTGGGCAGGCATTTGCTCACACCTCCCTGGGAAGCCTTGCAGATCCTTTCAGGTGTTCCAGGGATCTTCCTACAAGCTCCCAGTAGAAGCCATCTCTGAGCTGCTGGTCCAACAAGGCAAAAAAAACCCCACTTCTAAGGCAGATGGTGGCTGGGTTCATGTGGCTGGGTTTTAAAACATGCTGTGGAGCCTGATCAGAGAGCAATGGCTGGGGGATCTGTCCACTTGGATGGCTGTCAGTGTATGTCCTGGAGGTATGGTGGGGTCACTTGAGAGTCACTACCTTGGAAACACCTGATGGAGAGTTGGGAAGGATCCCCAGATACGGCAAGTCCCCACACAGCATAGGAGCCCAGTCTCTCTCCATCCCCAGCAGAATGAATGAGCCTGTAGTCAAGGTTTTTCTTCCATGATGAAATAGCCTCTCTGAACAAAAGGCTCCTGCCCACTGACCTTCCCTGCCTCTCCAGCAGGGATGGCCATCCAGACATGATCCCACCCAAACCCACCCACCCAGGAGCCCCAGGGACCTCTTCCACAAGGGTGGCCTTCATGGCCCAGGACAAGGGGAAAGTGGCCAAGTCCTAGGCCTGCCCTGCTCACACTCTCCCCCATTCCGAGTGGACAACTGTCCAGTCCCCTGCCTCTGTGCTCAGGCCCCACAGCATATTTTAAAACCCAGCAACAGCTCCAGTTGTCCCTGCAACTCCAGCATTTATCCTTGGCCATATGAACCTAATAAATGCAACTGGACCTGGGGGCTCAGGCTGGGGCTGTTTCCCCAGGAAAGCTGTGCCTACAGGGCTGCTCTTGAACTGACTCTATGACAGGACAAAGTTATCACTCCATCAAGAGGTGCGTGTTCTCTCCCCCTATTATGCAGTCTGCACAAGATAATTTCCCTCCTATTTTCCTCAACTATTAAAAGAGTCCCTTTGAGACAGACAACTGCTAGAATGTGGGGGTTCCCTGGAGTGCCTCAGACAAGCTTTTCCTTAATCGCACAAGCACTATCGGTAGCCTTGGCTTCTCTTCCATTGCCCTGTTGCCGGGTATGTGTTTGTTGAGTGTGTGTACACCACGTGTGTGCAGTAGCCCTGTGAGGCCAGAAGAGGGTGTCAGATCCTCTGGAACCAGAATCACAAGCCTTTGTGAACCACCGTGCAGATGTAAGGAATGGATCTTGGTTCTCTGTAGGAATAGCAAGTCCTCTTAACTTTAGAGCTCTCTCTAGCTCCTTGCCTTTTGTTTATAGACAGGGTCTTTGGTAGCTCACGTTAGCCGAGAACTTGTCACGTCATGAAGGGTGTCCTTGAATTCCTGAGCCTCCTGTCTCTACCTCCCACGTGTTGCAGCTACAGACTGTTCTCTCAGTAGCCCCATGGAATGCAGGTCAGGCAAGTATTCTGTTAGCTGAGCTACATCCCCAGCCCCTCTATCCCCATCTGTGCTTCATCTGTCAGGTGCATCCTCTCCCTCAGGACCCCACCCCCTACCTCCTGCACCCCAGCTAGAAGCAGTCTGGTGATTCAGCTTTCACAGGCTTGGCCTCTTTCATCCCACTAGACTGCAGGCCAAATTATTATTCTCAGACCTGCACCCTCAGATCCTTTCTCCTTCCCGGCTGTCCCCTTTCCTGCAGAAAGAAGAGTCATGCTTGACCCTGTGCATCTGAGAAAATGAGGGAACACTTACTCTGTGAGCAGGACTCTCTGCTGTCCAGACAGACACCAAAGCACGTTGTCGAGTTGGGAACATGAAGTGTGCGCCTTGCTATCATCTTCCTTGCCGTCAGGTGGGGGCCCCGTCACATAGACATGTGGTCCATGTACCACGTCTCAGTTCAGCCTTAAAATCTTAAAGGTCTTTCTGACAGTGAGTTCCTGAGAATTCACTGAAGCCCTGCCCCATGAAGCCTACTTTACGTCACCTGTGAATCCTGGGAACCAGGCAGGTGCAAGGTGTGGCTCAGAAAGTGAGAAAATAAATTCTCTCCCCTATCCTTGACACTTAGAAAGGCAGGAGAGGCCTGACTACATGTACCAGGAAGCTGCCGGGACTTTGCCTTGGAGCTAGAAAAGGAACAATGACTGTGTGTGTGTGTGTGTGTGTGCGCGCGCGCGAGCGCGTGTGCGCTTGGTGAAGCATGTTGCCTGGCTGGTTGTAACAGGATCGATGCCTCTGTCTTTACAGTGAGCAAGCTAGCTTGGAGAAGATAAATGGCTTACCTGAGACACAGTGAGGGGCCAGGTCTAAGGGCTCCCCTTTGGCCTACCCACACAGGAATGGACTGAGATGAATGGGGTTTGGGGAATGAGCTGCAAGAGCTGTCAGTACAGGTAGAGGCTGGCTGCAGAAAGGACTACCCATCACCTGGGGCGGGGAAGTGCCTTGGGTCACGGTCTCCACGTACTGGCTGATGGACTTGTTAGACCTGTGATTGTACTCTCTGACCAGTGTGCAGCTCAGGAGGAAGTCCACGTTCCGATCGAGCATTTCTAGGTGGATGTGCCGATGGGCCCTGCCCAGCAGACTTCATGAATCAAACGTGGCTTCCCATGCCCCGTGATGAATTCAGCAGAGAGCCAACGAGCTCCTTTCACATACTGAGAATTGTCTCTACTTCTGTTTTTAAAAGGATTGCTTGGCGTGTGTTCATCCTTGTGCTGTGTGGTCCAGTTTTCCCTTCTTGTCACTGTGGGTAATTGTGGATGAGAAGGGTAAGAAAAGATTGCCCGTGAAGCTCGGACGACACCTTGTGGCATGCCACTCTCTGTTGCCCTGGGCTTTAGTTTTACCAAACACTTGGAACTATAAAGTATAGGGATCTGGGACGCAGGGACAAGACAAGGCCCTTAAGCCCAAACACACATACGCTCATTTTCATCATGGCAGGTACATGTGCACTTAACCGAGGCTTTAATAGGGGTAATCTTGCTGCATAATACTTTACTTCCCTTTTTAAAATTTAGCTCCTGGTAGAAATACAGCATTTGGGTGGAGGGAATTATGCAAAAATAATGTGTGAGACCTAACAGGGAACCATTTTGTGGGTACCTAAGAAATAAACAGCCATGTTTTCACCTCATAAGCAAAAGTAACGTATTTAAGACTTAACATGGAATCACTGTGGGCACTAAGGGATAAGCAGTTGCAGTTTTCACTTGTGGCCGAGCGAGCAGCTGCAGGGAGGTGATAAGGAGAAAACGCAGCAAACATGGCCGGGAGTGGAGGAAACCATAGAGCCTTGGGGAGGCAGACTGGAGAAGAGTGGGGGAGGGGAGGGGAGAGGAGGGAGGAGGGGGACCTCCCCTGCTTTTGGCCTTCTGCACCCCCCCCCCCCCACGTCCTATGAACTGCAAAGACCCAACTAAGTGTGATCACTTCTGGGGCCTGCAATATTCCAGTCCTTCTCAGTTGGCATCTGTCAGCCACCACCAACAGGAACTGGTGCTCAGGTCTCACTGCCTGGGGCTGTCCAGCTCCTACCCTTATGCCTAGCCGGGAAGAGGCCTGTGGTTCACTTCCATTCGTGAACACTAACGGGGCCTGGGAAGGACGGTCGGGTCTCGCTGCAGAGGCCCCAGTGAGCTGGAAGACTGTTCTCACTGGTGTCCTCTTTCCCCACATTTCCCACCAAATAAAAAACAGTCACATAACCCATAGCAACGTTAGCCTCCCGGTCTGCCTCGCGGGGCCCCAGAGAGCCTGTGTCACAGCTCCAGGGCTGCACTCTTAACCAGGTAGTGTAGAGGTATGATAGATTTCAGCATGTGGCAAAAGTGTCTTGAGAAAGTTTTTTTTTTTTTTTTTTTTTTATCATTTGTACAAAAAACCATAATTTAGGCTGGGTGAAGGCATGCATAGAAAAGCTACGGCTTGTAAAACTTGAATCTGGTACATCAGTGCCAAGAGCAAAACTCCAGGCCACCCACCGAGCACCGCCCCACAGCTGGTTCAGTGAGGGGACAGGAGGACATCAGACGCCAGAAAATGTAAACAGCGTATTGTCAACATAATTTACTACAGGTCTCTGAAGTGTATATAAAACGTCTTTTGTGCAGTGGCTTACAAATAGCTTCTCCTTTTAAAAAAAATGAAAGAAACCGACAGTTCTCAACTTCATGCAGATAGTCTTCTTATCCCATCTCTGTCTTCAACATGAACGCAGAGACACCATTGTTTGAAACAAATATGAAAACTTGCTACAGAAACACCCCGGTGATGGAGGGTGTGGTCATACAGTGTCCTGGGACATGCCTAGCACAGTGGAGATTCTCATAAATGTGACACTGGAGAGGACAGATGTCAGGAGTCTCTATTGAGTATTTTTTTCTGAACTGAGAAGATCGAAGCCCCAACAGACAATATGCAGTGAAGCCTTATAGCCACTGGAGGGCGCCATCACCATTTATCTGACAACATATGTCCCTAGAACCAGTCACAGAGAGGTCCTGAGGGTTTTGGGTTTTTCTTTTTCTTTTTTTTCTTTTTTTCTTTTTTTTCATAGAAAGCTCAGAGTTTTAACCTTTGATTGTATCCCCTAGCCCTGCAGAAAATACACGCAAAAAGCGGTTGTTAAAATACTGACATAGATTTCTTTGCTCCTTGCAAACGTCCTGCGGTTGCTTTGCATATTTACTTAAGTTTTCTGCTGCTACAGAGCTGATCTGAAATCTTAATCCAGGCCAGCCCTTTGGCGTCAATCTTCCCTCATTGACTCAGCCTAAAACTCAGGAGTCAGCAATTACCCACCAAGAGCCCACACCCATGAAACGAAGGAACAGAACAAAAGACATTCTTTCTTCGTGACTGAGCCAATTTGGTCCCTCTGAAGTGTTCCTGCAGTAAAACTGAGAATCAGCAGGGCAGGCACAGGAGGGATTAAGGTGGTGCTGCCTGGACACTTCTCAGAGAACAAGAGGACCAGGAAGGAAGAGGAAGGATTGTCAGGCTGCATCTTGTCTCCCTTCCTCTGCTCAGCACACGGCCCACACCTAGCAGACCCCTTGAAAGGATCCATAATGATCTGGCCTAATGGCCTGGAAGTCCTGCAGCCTCTGTGTTGTCTGTCTATTCTCGGGCCCAGGCTTTGCAGAAATCACTCGTTAGATTTACTTCCACAATCTTGGGTAGCTTTTACCAAAGGCTCTATCTTGGGACTCAGGATGCACATTCCCCAGAGAAGGTATGGCCACTGAAGGATGGGGTTCACAAGACGGTCAGAGTGAGCAAAAGGCAAAAGGGAGGATTTGCAATTGATGAGGTTCCGGGGCAGCTAAGCATCTGGCTTAACAGAGTGGAGGCTGTGGAGTTTGGATTTGTGGGCTGAAAATTAAAAGCCACCAGTACAGCCAAACAACCTAAACACACACGCGCACACACACACACATACACACACACACACACACACACACACACTGACAACTCCCGTTCTCAGTTGTCTGTTGGAGGTAGGGAGACAACAAGAATTGCAAAGGGCTGTGCCTGGTCCTATCCTAGAACAGTATCTCCACAGCACTGAGATTCGGGAGGAGCAGTGATGGATAAGGAAGCCTGCACCATCTCTGAGGAAAGGCTCATTGGAAGGAAGCCAGAAAGGGAAGTATTCCTCCAGCCTCTCAACACTAGGCTCCAGGACCCCCGCCCACCTTGGCTCTCCTATGCTCAGTATGATAGTTCAGCAAGCCCACTGGGCCTGTGCAGAGGTCACTCTGGCCACCGTGCTCCCTCCACTCAGGGCAGCCCTTCCAGCTTCACTAGACATGTCCCCTTGAACATTTGGCAAAGCACCTAGGGAAGAAAGCTACCTGCTCAGGGGTAAGTCAAGAGACTGAGCTTGCTGAAGTCAAGCCAACAACCGGCCCCACCCCCACCAGCCTCATCATTGCCTTTGATCAATACAAAGGTAGGTATGCTCTGGGCTACCCTCAGAAACCGGGTGTCTGGAGCCCTTGATCCATCCTCCAAGTTGGCTTGTTTATTTTCTTGGCAAGGATGGGACTGAAGCCTTTTTTGCCTCCCTGACTGGCTGGCTGGCTGGCCACCATCTACTTCTAATGGGGTTCTGCAGGGTTTCTTCTGCACATGTGCAGTCCTTTGAAGCGAAAGTCAAGGCTTTCATCTTGACTATAAAGTGGTTCCAACAACTCCGGCTGAGGGAAGAGATACGGTACAAATTGGGCCCACGCTACACAGATTTTTCAAGTCTTGCTAAGAAAGTAAAAAAAAAAAAAAAAAAAAAAAATGTTTGGGTGTATTTTGATCCACGGGTGGCATTTTCAAATGTGCAAAAACAAAAATGTCTTGGAAGAGATTCCTTGTTACTATGAAGGCGTCTTCCTCTTGCCTATCAGTTGTGAGAGAAACTCTTCCACAACATTATGGGATCCAAATGGAGAGGACCAAAGGGGCTTAAAAGAGTACATTACACAGAACAGGAAACCCCGTAGCACCGATCTGAGAACGCGAGACAGACTGGCAAGTAGATGCGGCACCTGGAGCTACGCACTAAGTTACCAAAACCAAAAACTAGGAACCTAGGACGATAGCATCACGACACTTGGCTGTGAATAGCTAACCAGGACTGCCGCCGGAGGCAGTCATCTCCGTGACCGGAAGCTTCCAACACGTTCCAGGTCTGACTGGTTCCTGCAGAGAAACTGCAGAGTTCGGGTGCTGTCGCCTGTCCAATCACAGAGCACGAAGCAATGAGGAAAAAGCCCACAGGGCTCCCCTGACCCGACCCTGCCATGGGCAACATCTGCTGGGGGGGGAACCTCCTTAGTCTATGGCTCCTGGGTGGATGCTGAGCACAGGAGGCTCCAGGCAAGTCGGGGAGTAGTTGAGGTGCGGCTCCTTGATCCATAACAGGGGCACCCCGTTCTTCCCCTCTGAGTTCTTGCTGGAGTTCCGGCTTTTGAAGCGCACCAGCAGAATGGTGATGATGAGGATGCCAAAGA
Source organism: Uromys caudimaculatus (assembly GCA_028551405.1). Lineage (NCBI taxonomy): Eukaryota > Metazoa > Chordata > Mammalia > Rodentia > Muridae > Uromys > Uromys caudimaculatus. Next base: position 75,346,863 of record CM052704.1, on the reverse strand, counting down.
TGGGGAAAGGGTAGAAGAAGACAAAGTAGAAGAGGGCATCGTTGGAGCAGATGAGCGACTGCAGGGTGGAACCTGGAAGGCAGCAAGGAACCGTGAGGGTACAGCTTGGACTCTCTGCACCTGCTCCCTGCTCACCTGCCCTGATGCAGCTCCCCCATACACCCTCCTAGCCCTCCCCTGCCACCAGTGACTGGGAGACTTTTTGCCTTGTTCTTGTTTTCACAACACCCCAACCATTAACGACTCTTAAGTTCAAATGATACTGTGTTCCATTCCCACTGAGATCCATGTCTGCTGGGAAAGCCATACACTGAAGTTGAGCTTACTGACTGTGAACTTGACAGTGTCTAGGGTGGTGAAGAAGCTCACTCCCATTCCTTCTTACCCTCCTATGTGGTAAGAGGGTAGCTGACATGTCCTTCTGTGCCTAGTTCTATTTAGACTTCCATCTCAGGGAATCTAACACATTCCTTTCCTGTCTGCTTCAGGGAGTGGTTGTCCTAGAAAAGACACTTGCTGAGCACTGTCCACTCACACACTGCTGCGGACCATTGACAGTGTCCAGTGTCTGCGGCTCCACAGGGTGGACTTACAGCTGGGTATGAAAGAGAATGAAATCTGGAGCCCTGACAGCAGCTCCGAGTTGCTCGCTTATGTGATAGCCTTGGCCTCTCAGTGATCCCTGTGTTGGTGAAGCTTAGTAACTACAGATGTCCACAGCGTGGGTCCACGGGTCAAGTGTGGCCTCAACACTCTCCCTCTCATTTCTGACACTGAACGCACATTCCCAGGCTTCCTCCATCGTCCCGTCCATTGTACAGTGGTACACCATCAGAATGACGAAAAGTCAGCACACGATTTACTCTTATGGTTTGCTAATGTATATCAAATTACTGATGGTCAACCACTTTCAACCCATAAAAATTTCAATTTCACTTAACATGGTGGTGAGGAGGTGGTATAGCCTGACCCTCACATCGAGATGATGAGGTAGGGCATTTTGACTGGGAAGAGGTCGAGCAATTGAGAATTCTTCGGTGTTTGCATTCCGAGCCAACTCTTCTAGAGCAAATACCATTTTGGGCCTGATCTACTCTACATTTTGACAGACGGTCAATCAAAAGAGAGCCAGTCTTCGTTCAGAGTGAAAGTTCCTCACAGGATGGAGACTGTGTTCCGGACTGTTCTGAGGCGACAGGGTACTCTTGTTGCCTCCAAGTCCCCCCAGCTCTGGCCCCCTAGGCCGGTCCCAGTAACCAGGCAAAATCTATTGCCGCGGTCCCTGAGTCAGCCTCCAAAATAAAAGTGACCCAGAAACATGAGGAAAAGCATGAACAACAGGCTTTACCCCGTCTCCCTCCCTCGAGTCCAGGAACACTTGCTAATTCACGGCAGACTGACTTGGTATTGTAACGCACAGCAGATACACTAAGCAAGACACCTGCACAATGAAATCTTACTGAAATGGACTCAGGCAGAAGTCAGGTTGATCACAAGAGCCATATAGCATCTCATCACTTTAACTCCTAGCCCTGGGTTTGGTTTTGTTTTGTTTACGTGGGTAACTGATGTGGGCTATGTGGGCTAGTGTGTCAAATTCTATGTCTCAATTAACAAATTGCTAACAAATGCCTATTGCAGTTAGGAAAACTGCGTATTAACCCACAACCAAGTTCTGCATTTACATTATAGACACCTCAGGGACAACGGTGACATCCCTCTTCTGTAACTGGGGAAACTTACTTGTGTCCAGAACCCGGATGCCAATGGGGGCAGACTCCTCCTCCGTCAGCCGGTACCATTCCTTCTGAGGGCTGGGCAGCCATTCCTCCACATGGCAGGAATAGTTGCCTGTGTCCTGGGGGCTCGCCTCAAGCACCGTGAGCCGGTACAGCAGGGGTGAGAGCCTCTGGAAGCGCAGCCTGCCCTCCCAAGGGCTGCCTTCCGGACCAAAGACAGCATCAGGTCCCACACTCAGCAGGACTGTCCTCTCTGTTGGATCTTCAGAGTCCTCTTCTTCCAATAGCTCCTCCTCCTCCTGCTCGTCAATGCCAAGGCTGCCTCTTTTCCCTCCACCTTTAGTCCTCAGGGAATACCAGGCTACCGCAAAGCGTGAGTCCTGGCTTGATCGAGACAGGATGCTGCAGTCTAGTTGGAAAGCTGCCTTCTCGGTCACAGTGGCATTGGGGACTACTGTGTCCACCTGGAGGGCAGCATCTGGGGAGGGACAAAAAACAGAGAACGGAGAAGGGGGCTCATTCATTTCTTCAGAACAAACAAAACAGGACAGAAAGGTGGCTCAGCAGGTAAGAGTGCTTGCCACACTGGACTGAGCCTGAGTTCAAGCTGCCCAGAACCATGTCAGTAAGTCAGACACCCTGGGTTCGCAGGAGGAAGGGGTGTGCTGGAGAAATGGCTCCAGAGTTAGGAACACTTGTTGATCTTGCAGAGGACTGGTGCCATTTCCAGCACCTAAATAGTGACCTTTAGCCCACCCTTAACTCTACTTCCAGGTGATTCAATAAGTTCTGCTGACTTCTGCAGGTACCAGGCATGCATGTGGTAAACATACACACACACACACACCTCATACACACAAAATAAAATTTAAAAATTTAAAAACACCTTTAATCCCAGCACTTTCAAGACAAAGGCAAGCAGATCTCTGTAAGTTCAAAGCCAGCCTGGTCTAAGAATTTCCAGGACAGCCAGGGCTACATAGTGAGCCCTTGTCTCACCACCCCCATAAATAAATTAATTAAATAAATGCATAAATAAACAAGAGAGTGAGGGTGGGAGGGAAGAAAGATAGAGGATGGATCTAGACTGTACAGAGTCTCAGGCGGGGCCTCATCGGGATCACATAGGTGGCAAGATGGCAGACACTTGCGTCCACTCTGTTTCCTTTTGTCTGCTGTGAAGAAATTCCCTTCAGGATTCATTTCCCTTGTTAGAGAAATCGACTCCTAGGGGGTTTAGGAAGACTAAACCTAACTGGCAGGGTCCTAGCTGGTTCTCCATAAATGTCTGCCTCCTTCCATTCCACGGGAGGTGGGGTATTAGGGAGTTCTCCCAGTGATCTACCAGATGGGTAGGGGTTATGACAAGTGTGTTCATCTGCCATTCTCTGCACTTCCACAGAAAGGCAAGCAGCAGTCCTCACGAAAGCTTCAGCAGCAGTGGCGGCAGCGGCAGCAAGACAGCCAACTATACACAGAAAACGGTAATTCTGGGGTGGGGTGGGGTGGAGTATTTCTCTTCCAGCATGGGCAAGTACAGGTGAAGGCAATCGACGCCCCCCTCTCCCAAGACAGGTGGATGAGCGAGACACAGCACAGCTGTGACCACAACCAGTCATCAAGGACAAGAGGAGCTCAAATGAGGTGACACAAGGAGAACTTGCAACGGTACCAGGACCTTGAGAGTGAACATCAAGACGCCCAAAAGACAGGCGGCAAAGCATTCACACTGACAGGTCACGAGTTCACTTCTGTTCCATGTCCTTTCTGCTGGGATAAGGATCACTGGTGCTGTGACGCTGCAGGAGACACGGGGACTCTGCTGTCTTAGCCCTAATTATACGCTAAATGTAACAATAATTGCACCCAGTAATTATCTGCATTCGCACACTTTAGAAACAGCAATAGAGATGAGGGGAACAAAAGACCACATGGAAAAGTCATTAGTGCCAATGAAATTGCCAGGAGCGGAGTGGAGGCTACAGGTTCTGCCGCTTCCTACTTAAACAATCGGTTCTTCTCCACGGAAAACTCAGCAGCATAACTTCTCAACACATGGCTACTGCTTTCTGTCACACGAGCCACCTGCTCTGATCAGAATGTATGCTTTAAAAAGAAAATATTCTTGGGACCTAGAATAACTAATTGCTGGCTTTTATTCTAATTAGGAAACCTAATCACCTGAGGACACAGCCAGATGTACAATTTTCCATTCATAGGCCAGACAAGTTGAGAGAATTTAGAATACAAAATGTGTAATATAAGTGATCATATGCTTAACTGCAAATAATTTCTTAAATAAACTCATTATATTCAGGACCGTGATAGTTAAGCTTTATTCTTTTTTTTTTTTAAAGCTTTATTTTTATTTTTATTTTATTTATGTGAGTACACTGTAGCTGTCTTCAGACACACCAGAAGAGGCATTGGATCCCATTACAGATGGTGGTGAGCCACCATGTAGTTGCTGGGAATTGAACCCAGAACCTCTGGAAGAGCAGTCAGTGCTCTTAACTGCTGAGCCATCTCTCCAGCCCCAGTTAAGCTTTATTCTTGACTATATTTGGAATTGCCTAGGAGACACACCGTTGAGCATGTCTGTGAAGGATTTTCCAGAGAAGGTTCCAGAGAAGGATCCAGAGAAAACCTACTTACCTGGGATGTGGGCAGCACCACCCTATGGGCTGGGGCCCTAGACAGAACAGAAGGCAGAGAAGGAGAAAGCTGCTAAGCACCAGCATTCAGGTCCCTCTGCTTCTTCCTGGATGTAACACAACCTGCTGTATCACACTCTGTCCAATTAACCCGTCCGCCCTTAAGCTGTGTGTCGGGTATTTGGTCACTGTGGTGAGAGAAGTGCCTAATACAAGCATCCAAAATATTCTTAGCATGGAAACATGGAGGACTGGGAGCCTTACCAGGTCGCCTGACTGTGACGGCCGTCTGCCCAGCTGTGTCCTCAGCCCGTTTATACCACACACCGCTGGGGCTGGGCAGCCACTCCTCCACTCGGCAGCTGTAGGTCCCGCTGTCCTGCACCGCCACATTCTGGATGAAGAGTCTGTACACACCGGAAGATGGGCTCTCTAAGTGCAGCCGCCCCTTCAGGTTGTTTTTGGCAGCCTGTTCACCATAGTGGAAGGTAGCATCTCGGCTCAGGTGGGCCACCACTTCCCGCTCTGGGTGGTTGGGCTTCCATACAAACCACTCCACCATGAGCTGGGAGGCCATGCTGGTGCGGTTGAGGATCACACACTCCAGCTGAATCTGCCGGGTCTCCAGAATAGACAGGCTCCCCTGGGCTTGGCTGAGCTTCAGGCGGCTGTCTGAACAGGGAGGAGAGAGACAATGTGGCAAGACAGCAAGCAGTGAGCAGCACCCTAGAGAAGGTAGCTGAACAGGTGTCCCTGGAGCACAGGAGAACGTCTCAGACATGTTTCTCAAACATGGTACCCTGAGTGTGTTGAATCCCTGGCCATGTAGGAGCCTAGTGTTGGGCAACAGCTGTCTCTGGTTTAGAACCCTCGGGGGTTTGGATATTTGGGGAAGGAAAAACATGAACAATGAAAGACTAAGGGCATAGCTTCTGCAGTATGTGGCTGATGGACGAGATAGCTAGTACAAGAAGGGGTGGGCGAGGGCAGAGTGCCAGCCCCTCTCCCAGGAGGGGTAAAGCTGAGGTTGAACCAGGGTCTTGCAAATGCCAGGCATGTACTATACTACTAAAGTATCACTGGGGTGGTTTGAAAGAGAAAGGTCTCTCTCTCTCTCTCTCTCTCTCTCTCTCTATATATATATATATATATATATATATATATATATATATATATCATAGGCTTATATATTTGATGCTTGGTTCCCAGTTGGTGGAACTATTTGAGAAGGATTAGGAGGTGTGGCCTTGCTGGAGGAGGTGTGTCACTGGGGGTGGGCTTTGGGGTTTCAAAAGCCTATACCATTCTCTATCTATCTGTCTGTCTCTGTATCTGTCTCTCTCTTCCTCCCCACTCCCTGGGGTTTGTGGATCAGATGTAAGCTCTCAGCTACTGCTCCAGCACCCTGCCTGCCTGCTGCCATGCTCCCCACCTTGATGGTCATGGATTCACCCTCTGAACCTGTAAGCAAGCCCCTAATCAAATGCTTTCTTTTTTTTTTTTTTTTTTTTTTTTTGGTTTTTCGAGACAGGGTTTCTCTGTGTAGCCCTGGCTGTCCTGGAACTCACTCTGTAGACCAGGCTGGCCTCGAACTCAGAAATCCTCCTGCCTCTGCCTCCCGAGTGCTGGGATTAAAGGCGTGCGCCACCACTGCCCGGCTTAAATGCTTTCTTTTATAAGTTGCCTGGGTCATGGTGTCTGTTCACAGCAATAGAACAGGAAGTAGTACAACCACCAGCCCTTTTTAAATTATGTTTTGAGACAAGGTTTCACTACATTGCCCAGGCTAGCCTTGAGCTTCTGCAGCCTAGCAAGTCTTGAACTTATGATACCCCTCCTTAGCTCTCTGAGGACCATGGATTACAGGTCCTCACCACCAGACCTGGGCTAGAGTAAACTTTTAAGTCTGACCATATGATAACTGAACTGACTTGTATGGAGCTAGAACTGCCAAGTTCAGAGGAACTGCCAAGGAAAACACAGTCCAGTATGCGTAAGCACTGTGCCTCTGAACTGCTTCCTTTTTGAGGTGGAGAGAGAACAATGTGACATCAGCAAGGAAAAGACAGTACCATCACAGAGGTCCCAATGAACCTCTCTGGACCAGTAGATGCTAACAGGACACTGTAGCCATGACACTGTAAACACACAAAAGAGCACCGGCGCCAACATCCCTGAGTGACTTGTGGGACATGCTCACTCTCACTCCACTCCAGTGCTGTCTGAATGTTTCATACTGCAGAGATGGTCACTTGCCAATAAAAGACTGAAAACCAAATGAAGAAGGAAACCTATTTTTCAACAGTTGGGCCAAAATATACATGTAAGATGTTAACTCTGGCGCTATCTCTGAGGGGGTTTCATTGTGGATTCCTCCCGCCCCCATTGCCTGCAAAAGCTCTATGTGATTTCTCATCAAGAAAAAGGGGGAGAAGAACAAGGAACAGAAAAAAAGAGAGAGAGATAAAGATGCAAACCATAAAGTCAACTGAAAAAGTCAAAGCTGTCACAGTGAGCATCCTGTGAGTTTTCTGTGCTAAAATTCACTACAGGAGAGATGCTACCGCACTCACGACAGGGATCTTTATGGCCTTTTGCTGTCTCACTTAGGTCCACAGCAGCCTCAGATGGGGAAACTCCTCCAATATATTTAGGACCCAGAAAGAGCTTCTTTGGCATCAAACCAAAGGAGGAAGAAAGAAGACCGGAGAGTAGAGAAGAGACCTTGGAGGTGGGGTCAGGGCACCCATAACACCATTATCCTAATGGAGGCAAACTGGAGTAGAAGGCAGAGGCAGAACAAGCCAGAGAGCATGGGTGGGCCAGACCACAGCCCTCAGCTCTCAGAAGCCCCGAGGCAGCATGGGCTGAGGCAGGGGGATCTCAAGATCAAGGCCTGCCTGGATTATGTGGTGAACTGAGAGGAGCCTGAGGTTCGTAATATGGCCTGGCAGGCAGTCGAGACCCTGGGTTATGGTGACAGCCACAGGAAGCCCCTCAGAAGTGGACCTCCTGTTCTATGCAGGAGGAATGGTTATCAAAAAATGTCACTGTGTGGCCAGAGGGGATTCTAGAACACAGAGTGAAGTGAAGAGATGTCCTCACATCCAGCTTGGGTCAGGCCACATCTGGGTTTCTGTCCCCAGTCCCATGGCTTTGCTGGGAGTCTGGTGAAGAAACAAAGTCTCTATACTCACTGAAGGAGCTTCATCTAGAGTAAGAGATAGGCAACAAATATACTCCCCCCCCCCCCCCGTGTGTGTGAGTATGTGCATGTGTGTGTGTGTGAGACTGTGTGTGTTTGTGTTTGAATATAGAAATAACAAAAGTGCTTCATAATTATTTACATATGAATAAGTAAATGGACAGGATGGGGCGGGGCTATGTTTTGCAAAGGCAATGGGAAGAAGAACCAGTGACAGTATGTTATTTAAGTCAGATTGACGTGGGGATGCCTCTTTGAGGAAGATGGAGATACAGGAGTATCTTTGCACGTTCCATGCTGAAATAAGACAGTGCATAGGCCCTGTGTTGCTTAAAAAAAGCCACCATGAATTACTTCAGCACCCAGTATTTACTAAGGATGCCATGCCAGTGACTGATGACATAAAGACACAGCTCTGACCATACCATGCTTATAAGCAATGCAGAAGACATGCGGATAATTACCGTACTGTGTTTATAAGGGACTCTCCCTACAAAGATATGGAAGAAATCAGAACAGGCTTCCTGGAAGTGGTGCTGAGTGCAGTCTTGGGGATGAGGCAAGGACAGGAAAAATGGTAGGAGGGGTTCATTACAGGCACAGGGAACCACAAACGTGACGGGATTGTGCTCCTGTCTCTTAAGGAAGCACGGATGGTTACAATACACACAGGGCACATGAAGGAAGATGGGTGGACAGTGCAGTGAAGGCCACCCTACAAGAATTCAGAAGCAGTGTTAACCAAGAGCAGAGGGTTTGAGGGGCACAGCCTTTCTACACTAGGAATGAAGTAAGCAGGTTTGCCATGTCCTGCTCTGGGAGCTGGAGTTCCAGAAGGAAGCTAGCCGGGGCTGCCAGCAGCAGAACTGAGGCTTGCAAAATGGCTCGGGGTCCTGAATGTCCTGCACTTTGGAGACTTCAGCTGCCCTCGGAAGCTCACTGAAGAAGCTCCCATGAAAGAGGTGAGGATGCTCCTGAGCCCATCAGCATTAGGACCATAGCAGGTCCAGTAAAAGGCCTGCAGGGCCCCAGAGGTGACAGTCCATGCACCTGCAATCATACCCACGGTATCTCTGTGGCAGTCTGTGTGCGTTCATGTGTGCATACGTGGTGTGTGTGTGTGTGTGTGTGTGTGTGTGTAAGGGGGTTACAGAGCTCCCAAGCCCTAGAGTTTGCAGGAAACCCACAGGCCCATGATGGCCACACCCTCCATCCTTACCTGGCTGCTTCACGGTGACCTCTGTGCGCCCTGACACCTCCTCGGCCAGCTTGTACCAGGCATAGTTGGGACTCAGCAACCACTCTTCCACATGGCAGTAGTAGCTACCACTGTCGCTGACCTCAGCTCTCTGCACAGTGAGGCTGAACAGGCCCCCTGACACATGCCTCTCGAACTGCAGCCGGCCTCGCAGGCCCTCCTCCTCGGCATAGGTTCCATACTCGAAGGCTGAACTGTGCGTGGTTTTGAGAATGAGCTTGCCGTCCGCGTCTGAGGGTTTGTGAACATACCACAGCACGGCGAAGTGCGAGTTCGGGCTGGTCTGGGACTTGACTGAGCAGTTCAGCTGAATTGGCCGGTTTTCCACCAATGTGAGGGTTCTCTTTGATTTGCTCACCTGAAGCTTTGTCACTGTGAAGAGAAGAGGGCAACTTAGAAGAAATGACATAGAGCCTGGGCCTGTCCCAAGCTCACTTCTGGGCTGGGAGACCGGTTCTGTCCAGCAGGGAACACAGCATGGAAGAGTACCCTCCAAAATCTCCCCCAGTGTCAGCCGCCCATCTACTGGCCTGCTGTCACATCCCATGCCCTGTCCACTCTCCCTGGGCCACTGCCCGCGCCCAGCCAAGACACCAATCTGCCCAGAGCTTGACCTTGCTTTAAAAGATTTAATGGCTCCTAACTGTCTGTAGACTCTAAAGAAAAAATTCATTTGGCCAGCATGAAGTCCCTCAGATCTTGGCCCTTGGTCAACTGTCTTGATTCATCTCCTAGGACTCACCCTCAGCTCCTCCGGCTCCCCTGACCCACACACTTTACCCTGAACCCTGGCCATGTTCCCCATTGTTCTGTTTTCTCTGCCATCTCCCTGCCAGACCCTGTTTCCCACTCAATCTCCTTCTGTCTCCATTCCTCCCTTGGTGCCCTCTGACACCCAGCTTCTCCCTGTCTCTCCTCTCCCCTAGACCCCGTTCCTGCTCCCAGGAACAGCGATGAAGCTTTTCCATTCAGTCAGCTGGTATTTCCCATCATCCTCTGTTCAGGGGACAGCCCCAGCCTCACAGTGCTCACTGCCAGTGGACTTTCTCACTCCTGTACCCCATAGCCGAGCACAGTGCCTAGGCTATGGAAAGCAGAGAAGGCCTCCCTTGTTGTTCGCTCAGAGATGTGGCAGCAGGCAGATGTAGGAGGCCAGCGCAGGTTCTGAAGCAGTGAGGACAGCGATGGTCAGAGCAGAGCCAGCACCAGCTCCCTTCCCTTACTATCACAGTCCAGAAGCAACAGGGATGGCCAACTCCAGATAATGATAATAGAGATGGCCAACTCCATATGCTGCTCTGCTCATAACAGAGCAAATGTTCATCTTTAAGTTGCCAAGAGGTCAAACCCTAGTAAAATGTATGTTATTGGAGATTATTGGAGAATCTTCCCCTATATATCATTCTACTTACCCATGTCCCTACTAACCTGAGAAGGAAGGAGAAGGCAATTCTCTTAGTGAGCTGGTATTGAAAACAGCACCACCAACCCCATCTTAATTCTGGGCCACTTTGCCAGCTGAGGAAAACCCAGAGTATGGTACAGGCCCCACAGCGAGGGAACAGGCAGGGCTTCAGCAGACAGGCAGGGCCCATCTCCAGGCCCTGCTGAGTGGCCCTTGCTTCCTCCAGGCTGGGGTTCAGCTGCTAGAATGTGCAGACTATCCAGGTATGGGACTGGGCCCCTGGTTGTGCCCTGGGATTCTGGCCAGTTAGTTGGCTTCTTTGTTAAAGGCTTCAAGGGCTGAGACCCATGTGTACAGAAAGAGAGCATTTGACAACCATAGACCACTCCTCTGTGTGCCTAGTAACACACAGACAAACATTCAGGATGAACTTACAGCTTTCATGAGAAGGCACAGCAGGGTCCCACAGCCAGCGCCATTACTACAAAAGCATCTCTGAGGACCTGTCTCGTGCTGTTGAGGCAGACTTTCCCCTTGTGGGGACCTTTGAACTCATGCACAGACCTCGAGCCACGGAGAACACGTCAGGACGGTCCATGGCCCCATGCTCCAGTTTCATCTGCTTGTACCAGCCAGCCTCTCCACTTCCCCCTTCTTCAAACACCAGATCCCTCAGGACACACTGGGAATCCTAGAGGCTGCACTGGCACTGGCCAACTTTCCTGAGTGGACTCCTGTGAGGCCCGAAGCAACCTGTTCCCTTTTCATCCCTTTCCAACCCAATTCACCAACCACCTGCAAACAGGATCTCAATCAGTCCAGACGACACCACCTGAATCGTCTGGTGTTTGGCCAGATGAACTCGGTTGTTCTGTGTAGAGTAGAAAGAGCTTTAAAATGTATTATTAATTGGGGCCAGATTATTTTTGCAACTGTTACTAAGGAAACCTCAATTGCTATAGTAACTGCATATGTTAAACTGGGATCCTATGACTCAACTTCTATTCAGTCACATGGTCAAAGAACCACAAGCCAAGGAAGAGAAATATTTCAAAGCATTTCCAGTTTCTTCTTCTTCTCCCCCCACTCTCTTTTTTTAGCCACCCCATGTCAAAATATTATGAAGTGTTAGGGAGCTTAAAAAAGAGGTACTTTTGAAATCTGACTGATGGACAGTGGGTCAGCCCTTACTATTAGCTCCGAATTTTCTCTCATATCTCAGGGGTAAGGAGAACATGTCTTGAAGTCTGGAGGAGTCAGGAGGCTCTACAGCTAATTAGGAAGCATTCACAAGCCTGCCTCAGCACCGCCCCCCTCAGCACCGCCCTGGGCAAGGTGCATCTGCAAGCTGTCTCCCCTGAGAGCCTGGACTTTCCTAAGGACCAATGTTTTCATCTGCAAATGAGAGCAGCAAAAGTGTGGATCTAACTCACCCAGAGTGCCCTGCAGATTAAACGCATTAGCTACAGAGGAGTTTCGTCTGAGGCCGGATGTGCTCTGAACAATAGGTAAGTTTTAGCTCTCCTCACTCCCTTTTGGTTTGTATTTGTGGTCCCAAGCTCAAAGCTCATAATTAGGTGAGACACTGACAAACACAGTGGTAACTAAACTTTTGTTTTTTGTTTTTTTGGTTTTTTGGTTTTTCAAGACAGAGTTTCTCTGTGTAACAATCCCTGAATGTCTTGGACTTGCTTTGTGACCAGGCTGGCCTTGAACTCATAGAGACCTGTCTGCCTCTGCCTCCCTAGTGCTCATGCCTGACACAACTAAACTCGTTTTTTAATTAAAATTTTAATGTACTTTATATCCCAAAAGCAACCCTCCCCCCCAAACTTTTTAAAAGTATTGTAGACAGGGCCATCAAGATGGCTCAGAGGATAAGGTGCCTGCTGCCAAGCCTGGAGACCTGAGTTCAAATCCAAGGCCCCAAGGAAGGAGAGCACTGACTCCCAACAGTTGTCCTCTAACCTCCACATGTATGCTATGTCATGTACCTACTTCCTCCACACCATTCATACACAAAATAAATAAATCAAATAGAATAAAATAAATTCCAAGTCAGCAGAAATGGCTCAGTTGTTAAGAGCACTGGCTGTTCTTTCAGAAGGCCTAGGTTCAATTGCCAGCAGCCACATGGAGGCTCACAACTGTCTGTAACTCAGGTCCAGGGTATCCAATACCCTCTTCTGGCACCAGGCACAAACAAAGTGTACAGACATACATGCTGGCAAAACACCTGTATACGTAAAGTATTAACAAACAAAACCCAAAAATTCCTAAGCACTATGGATCAGCAGCACGAGATCCACAAGGTGGATTTCTCAGAAACAGACTTAGACCGACTGCATCACAATCCCCATTAGAACAAGGTCTGTGGAGATGCAGGCTTGCCTTCAGCCAGGGAAACCCTGGGTGTGGCTGCTCAGCACGGGAATTTGGGAGAGCCAATGAATGCAGATGTGAAAGTAAGTAAAGACGGGAAAAGGAAAGGTAGGCTTGGTCAATCCCCTCACTCAGGCAGGACAAGAGAGAATGCAGCAGGTGGCAGGGCGAGGTCCAGGCAGGCTGGAACGTGGTGCACTCAGCATCTGCCTTCCCAGCAGCCCCCAGCATTCGTGGGAATGCCAGTTCTTGCTGTATCTGAACAGCTTTCTCCCCAGACTTTGGATCAAAGCAAGAGAATCTGTCAGTCCGGTAAAGGCTGCTTTGCTATGAGGCAGAAGCGGGCTACATGGAGGAAGGAGAGTGAACCGAGGGACTCAGCAGCAGAGAGCAGTAGTTGCTTCCCTAGCCTACCCAACCTTTGGCTCGGTTTTATATGTGCACTGCTCATGCAGAAGGCACTTACTCCGTCAGTAAATGATTCTCCTTAAGCTCAACCATAACTGCTTTACATCTAAAAGGACTCCTCTTTTTTGCAAATGTCTGGGCAAAAGAACTATGACCCAATCATTGCTAATTACATTAACCAATAGGTGATTGAATTTTAAAAAACCCAATTAATCTTTTAAAAGAGGGGTCATTAATTCTGACTGTGATTAAAGAGAGAGAACCTTGCAAAAAGTTGTGATCCCTGAGTTGGGCTCTGAGAAATGAATGAGCTGGGGTCCAACAGGAGAAGAAGGAAACAGGCAACAAGGCCAAATTTCCTGTGTACTGCAGGAGCCGGCGGTCAGGGGTGGCAGATGATGTCAGAAGGGGTGTGGCCAAGGCTGGGGATGGGACCAGTTCTTGACCCTGCCCACGGTGGCTCTCAGGGAGGATTTGGTGGGTGGCACAACTACCTGGCAAGTTAGAACTGTACTGGGTCAGAAATGGCAGTAAGAGTGACTCCCAGGGACCTGTGGGTTTGCGATCCTGCAGGCCTTGTGCATGGCAGATTCTGTGCAGGAGAGCAAGGGAAGAGTGGAAGAGGAAAGAATGAAGATAAGGAAGGGAGACCTGCTCTTTCTAAAACATCTGACAGGAATGTCAGGGACAGAGGAAGCCAGTGGCTGGGGCAGATAAGATCCTTCAAGTGCAAGGAATCAGGTCAACCAGGAGACAAGGGGAGAATTGGGAGCTCTGGGGACACCCCTCCCTCAAAATGCATGCATGCATACTCTGGGAAGCAAGTGGAAAAAGCACCTGTACTCACGAAGTTACTGTACTTGAAGTGTCCATGTCCCTGTCATGCTTTAGTTCCTGTTGGTCTCCCTCTGCATGACCATGACCTACCTACCCAGTCCCCAATGAGCTCTTCCTCAGATCTCAGCCTGAAGGTAAGTCTCCCAGCCTCCGCCTCAGCCAGGGAGAGCTTTCTAAAGGGTAAGCAAGAGAGTGGTCAAGCTGAGCGCCTGGCCCTGGGACATCAGTTCTCCACAGGGCAGACGACCACGCCCCTTCCCCACCACATACAATTCCACATCATCACAGGAATCTGAAGGCAAAGGTCTTTTGAGTTTTACTTTGGTTTTGGGGAGTGAGAGATATTTAATGTCTCAAATTCTCTCAAATAAAACTCTGTCCTGTGTCCTATGTGACTATAAAATGACATTCATGAGAATTTTGCCTTTGAGCCTGCTTTTCCAGTAAACACAGCATTCCTTTTTCTTCTTCGGGTTTTTAATATATAGGACCAACCAGGAGAGACCTTCTGCTTATTCTCTTCAGTCACTCTTTGTAATGGCTGTCACTCTGCAGTTAGGGGCAGCAGTCACAGCCTCTCTGGCCATGACTGCATCCCTTGTCACTGTCTTCGAGTAATTATATACGGGGAGATACATTTTGCTACAAAAACTTATATATTCATTCCTCCTAGCCAAGTGTGGTGGCACACACCTAGAATTCTAGAACTTGGAAGTTGGAGGCAGGAGGATTATGGGTTTGAGGCTAACAAAACCAAATGAAAACAAACAAACAAAAAGCGTCACAGGGGTTTGGGGGGAGTGGATGGTGTTTAAAGATTATGTGACTAGAAATGTTGCATTGGATTTTATTTAATTTCAGGTTAGTAAAGACACACTGCCATTTAATCTGCCATTTAAAAGGAGCACATGAGGGCTGGAAAGGCAGCTCAGCAGTTAAGAGTGCAAACTGCGGTGCGGAGATGTTTAGCTCCCAGCACAGGTTGGACGGCTCACAATTACCTGGAACCCCAGTTCCAGGAGACCTGACATCATCCTCTAGACTCTCCAAGTACCTGTATTCCTATGTGCACACACACAGACATACACACATGGTTAAAAATAGAAATTCTTTTTAAAGAGGTATATTAGCCTCACATGACCAAAGCCCCACTTCCCAGGTTAGGGTGCTCTATCTTAACAAACGTTCATCCAGGCTATCTTCCACCAGAAGCTCTCCACACGTATTAACCATGTGCTCCTCACTAGTCCTACCAAGTAAATATTACTCCCAAGTTTACAAAGATTCTTTCTCAGTCACAGAACCAGTGATCTGGTAGACCTGGACTCCCACCAGGCCACGTGGCTCACCCTCGCCTTTAACAAGAATGAACTGGGGCTTTCCCAGCTCCCACACATCCATTCTCGGTGCTGGCTCAACCTCTGTTCTGGAAGGTCTAACCCTATTCCCATTCACAGTGCACACTGCAGTCCTGTGTGCCACACCCACACCTGCAGTGCCAGCAGGTGCTCAAACATGCCCACGGGGGCATGGGCAGGTGGGCAAAAGGAAAGCAGTAAGGGTTGGGAGGTGAAACAGTGAATCGGGAGAAGCCCAGGCACACCCTACCCTGCCCAACCTGTCTGCAGACAGATCAGTGACCCTAAGTGACATCAGGCAGACACCTGCTGCCACCATGGCAACAAGGCTGAAGCATGAATGGAGGGCTGAGACCTTCTCCCAGGGCTCTTACACTCGGGCTTGCTCTGCCCTGCATAGACACCAGGCAGGCAGAAGCTGCGGGGGTTAGAAGGAAAAGAACCCAGGCTTCCCAGGGAGAATGCAGGGCCACTTCTCTGATGACAGCCCATGTTCACATACCCTGGACTCTCGGCTACCCAATCTGCCAGGTCAGCAGAGAACATGAAGAAAACAGATTTGGCAACTTGCAGAGGGCATTAAATATTCATCCCGACTGCCCATCAGTCCGATCCCAGCAGAATACACCCACTGACAAGCAGTCTTCTACCACCGGACGCTGTCCGCCTGGAGGCTTGTTTATTGCTTTGTCAATTTTAATGCACAATATTTAATAGCTAGGCCGAGGGATAGTCATAAACATTTGCAAAGTGAGTGCTGACATTTCCCTTACTGCTTCTGTATTTAGCCATGTGAAATTGGAGGGTGTTTTTTGGAACTGAAGAAAATCAGAAGGAAGCAAGATGATGCTTCACAACTAAAAGAAGAAAAAAAAAACTGAGCGAGAATGGAGCACACTGGACTGGCCAAGTCTTGCCTCAGTGCCCCATGGGGTCACAGCATGGGATCAAACGGGTAAGACTAGATTAAATCAAGGACAGAAAGGGAGGCTAATGATCGGCTGCCTCTGGGATCACAGCATCTGTAGCATGCCTATGGATTGGAAGCAGCCGATAATAAATCCACAGCAAGTCACTTCTGACAGCAAGGCACCCACACCAGCTAGCCAGAGAGCTGGGTGAACGGCAGCGCTGCAGTCAGCATCAGGGGCTCTGGCAGGAAGTAGTCTGGGTACAGACCGCACAGAATGTGACAGGGACAAAGGCCTTCTTTGCAGCAGTGGAAGCCAATGATAAATGGACTGAGTTAGTCACCGGTGCCTGGGATCCTTGCTGTTTCTCCTCAGATAAGAATATTCACTAAGATATTCGTTAGGGGCAGAAGGCATCTCTTTGCTAAGCCAGGCTTGGAGAGGCAGGCTCCACAGGGAGGGTGGGACAAAGGAGGCCAGCCCTGATTTCCCCTGGTCCTAGAGCCACCTTGTGGCAGAAGTTAAAAGAAATAAAGGAAACTGAAAGAGGTAGATATTTGGTTTCATCTTTAATAACTTATGTCTCAATGAAACTCCAAATGCTTTGTGGCCTTAATGTTATAAAACAAGGACCCAGGGGATCCAGACGACAAACCAGAGAGGACACTCAAGAAAATACCTGGTGCTTGGCACTCCCGGAGTAGAATGTTTGCTTGCACACACAAAGCCCTGCATTCCATCACACATGCACACGCACATGTGCACATGCATGCATGCACGCACACATGTACACATTGTACCATACACTACAAGAAAGAAAGAAAGCACGTCAGTAAAAATTTGGCTGTCTATAAAGTATAAAATAAAATTAAAAATTTAGCTCTGGGGCCAGACTGCCTGTTTGGACTTGAATCCTGTCTCTGCCACTCATGATGAATCACCGGGCAGCTTATTCACCCTGGGTGGCAGAGTCTTCATCCGTAAGCTGCATCAGGCACCTACACACCCATTGCCCCTGCATGGATTACGGAAGAATCAAGTTAAGTTATCAGAAGCAAGGCGTTCACAATGCAGACAGCCACACATTACTACTGTTATCCTACCATAGCTGAGACTCCAGGACGCCAGGGACCTGCAAGGAAAAATATGCTCCATAAAGGATGGCATGGGTTGAACACAGAAGAAATAAGACAAGATCACACAGTTTCAAAAACAGGGCAAAGTCTCTCCACTACCAGCACTTTTCATTATAGCATGCCTGGGTTCGAATTCCAACCTCCCACTCACTGCTGAGTGGGGCGGAGTTGGAGGGCACTGTTCACTGCTGGATGGAAGCTACATTCCTTCTTCTACTTGGGGTTGCTGCAAAGACTCAGGGAGAGAACATGCGCCAAGTACCCAATACTGTCTCCAGCACCCAGTCTCCCTTCCCCCAGATGAGAGTACCTGTGCTAGTTTGTGAATTTTAGAGAAAGCTCTTTGGAATATATTCAGTTATGATGCATAAATAATGAGCACAAGACAGAGAGTAACACTTAGGGAGTGCGCTTGCCCTTGTGCCTCAGCCGTGCTGGGAGTCACACAGCTCTCCTTTGCTCTTCCCAGTCTCCAAGGGGCCAGGACACGTGTTACTGCCAGGACTTTTGCCCTAGGAAGGACAATGCAACATCTCACTCCCTTAAGGTCCCAGTAACAAACCAGAATTCGATTCTACCGACATTTGCCTGGAAGAATGATTATATTCAGCTTACTTACAGAGCAATGAGCAAGGGTCAACAGCAGGAGCATGACCTTAGAGCAGCCACACGGGAAGCTCTGCACCGAGCAGGGATGGTGGGTTTACCACAGCCGTGTAAATGGAGTCCACTTTCCTAAGTCTTTTGGCCACATATATACTCTACCCTGTCCATGGACCACTTACATTAATGCACAACTGCAATACAACTAGTTGGGAGGGGTGTCAGGATACTCAGGAAAGGGTACCCTGACCCTTCCTGACCCCTCCCTCCTTCAATGAGAGAAAGTCAACAGCCAAGAAGCCCAGGTGTGATAATCTTTTGCAAGCAGGCCCAGCAGCCTCCTGAAGAGTGGCAGATGCTCAAAGTCCCCAGTGCAAACCACTGCTTGCACTCACTTCCCCGTGAAACCCCACATAGTCTCAGAGCCAGGGGGGTGCTCAGGCCGATGCTATTGCTGGATTCAGCCTTCTCAATGGCAGTCCAAGTTTGTAAAGTGGGACTTGCCCTTCCCAGGACTCCTCCACCCCATGAGCAGGAGACAGGAAGACGGTCCTAACTCTGCAGTATGAAAGCCAGTAAGATGACAGAAAGGGCTGGGGTGGAATCAAAGGCATCTGGGCTCTAACCTCAGGCTGGGCTCTGCCACTTAACTAGCCTTTGTCAAGGCTCACAGTGCCCACACTGTCACCATAAATTTGAATCAGAATCCAAACAATGAGCGCCTTAATGAACTAGCCCTGCATGTGTGCTTCAGGGCTCCAATCTTAGATTCTAAGTAGTAACAGAAACAAGCAAACAGTAGGTGCTTATTCAGCAGGGCAATGACAAGCAAGGTTTAGGGGTCACTGCCTCCACTACCTTCCAAGCTGTAAACCATGTGACAGGTACTGCTGCTCAGAACACTGACCTTGAGTGACAGACAAGACAACAGAAATGCAGTTACCATCCTGAGGATCGACTCCATAAGGCAGCCCTCAGAAACCGCATCTTCCCCAAGTGCTGACACCAAATGGGGTCTCCGCTTAACCCCGCATTAACCCAAACACCCACATCCCGTTGGCCCGATTCAGCTCTAATTGGCCAGATAGAGTCTCAACATTTCTAAATCCCATTTGTTCCAGATGTGGTACAGAAGAGACAGGGTCAGGCAAGGGGAAGGATGGACTCAGACATTGCCGAGAACTTCCCTGTCTGTGGCCCTTGGAAGTGACCAGGCTGGGCACTAATCATAGCAGTTCGTATGGGAGGAAGGGTGCTCAAAGTATCTTTGCAAAGTGAGTGGGTCACAAAGACAAGAAATACAAAAACAAAAACAAAAACAAAACAACTCTCTGTAAGGTTTGATCAACACCACTGGCTGTGTAGGTGCCTTCTCTACACTGGCATGGGCTGAGCAACCAGGGGGGCGCAGGACCCAAGGCAGGACTCTCTGCTCCATCAACTTCCAACCTAGCCAGCCACTAGGCCAGACAGAAAAGTCCAAGTTACTCCTCAAGCCAGTAGAAAACCCTGATGAGATGTCTGAAGGAACCTCAGCTGCAGACTCAGCACCTTCTGGGCCACTCTGCTTCCACAGGGGAGAGGTATTCAGCCCATACCATAGAAACTGAGGCAAGAAAAGACTGACCCCAGGGGCCCTCCAAAGACCAGCCTCAAGACCTAAGGCTACCCTTGAATTCTTCCAGGGAATGTGAATTCTAATCAAATGGCAGATCTTGCCCATGTGGGCCAAAGAAGTTCAACAAACGCCACTGTTTGTCCTTTCTCCTCTGAGTTCCTTTATCTAAACAAGGAAACCTGGTTACTGCCAGGATTATAAGATGGGTTTAAAGACTGGAGTGGCCCACTCACTTTTAATATCAATGTGTTAAAACACACACACACACACACACACACACACACACACACACACACACACACACACACACACACGGGCTGGGTGCTCTAGATTAAGAGGGCGTAAAGGGACAATACAACTCAAAGTGCTGTGTGATCTCTAATTGAAGTATCCTTGGAGTTGTTGGTGGCGTATGGGGGTGCACACTGGAGATGGAACACTGCTGGGATAAATGGGGAATTGTGGGTAATGAGACCATACCAATGCTGAATTCCTGAGTGTGACAACGGTGTTGTGGTTGGGTAGGACAATGTCCTGTTCTTAGGGGTCATATGCTCCAGTGTTTATGAATGCCCTCCACCTACTCAGAAATGCAAAAAGGAAAGGAAAATATCCAAGCCGGGGGAAAACACAGGCAGTAAGGCACGAACTGTCCACCAAGCAAGGAACTGCAGGGGATTTGAATTTCTCAGAGTTGGGAAACAGAAGCTGGGCCAGGCTCAGGGTTTATTTTTCTTTCTTTCCTTACATCTCCCAGTCATATAAGCATACACCCTGCATGTCTTACCATGCCACATAAGCAGACATGGCTCATGTACCATGGAAGAACATGCCCTCCTATATTATACTGTCAGGTAAGAACAAGCACTTGTATCTCATGTCATATGAGCACACATCTTCATGTCTCATATCACATAAGCATGCGTCCTTGTATGCCTCATTGCGTCATATGGACACACATCCCTGTGTCTGATTAGAACACATCAACAGACATCCTCCTGTCTTGTTGTGCCATTTAAGAACACACCCCATGTCTCCCATTACATAAGCACACATCCTCACAGGCCCACCATATCACGTAAGCACGCACCCATGTGTCTCGCCATGCTGTGCAGACACACATGGGCCCTACGGCAGAGGCCCTGGAGCCTGAGCACCTACCTGGCTGCAGCACCCGAATCTCCAGCAGGTTGGACGTCCTCTCCGCCAGCCTTGTCCACGTATTGTTGTAATTCCTCCGCCACAGCTCTGCCACACACTGGTACTTGCCTGCCTCTGTGTCACTGGCCCGGCTAATGCTCAGGCGGACATTGTTGCTGGACTCAGCCTTCTCGATGGCAGTCCGAGTTCGGAAGGTGGATGATTTGTCCCCCCACTGAACCCCTCCATCTCGTGTGAAGGTCACCAGGTCATGGAACTCAACTGTGCCCACTGGCTGGAATCTCCATGTTACAGACACGGGGACTCTGGCTGGGTAGTGGGGTTTGATGATGCACTGCAAGTCAAAGGAGTCACTGTAGGTAACCCCTGGTGTCCGGGAGATAGCTGTGACCGCAAAGCCCATTTCTGTAGGAAGAGCAGAGACATGAACCAGAGACAGCATCTGGCTTTTCTGGGGCAGTGTGCCATCAAATATGGGCCTACTTGCAAAGCCAGCAGTCAGAGCAGAGGCTGGCAACTTCTTAAGCCTTCTTGTCACAAATAAGCTATTACTTTGTGTATTGCATTGGGACCCAACTCAACAGTTCCTAAGACTTCACACAAAGTGGGTCCAGGCTGTTCCTCTGAATAACCCAGCCCCGTTCCTTCCCAGTGAGACCTGAGATCCTCGTGTGGGTTTATAGTACATCCTTCTCCAGGGTAAGACACCAGAACCCTCTCTCTCAGTGACTCATAGCCAGGATCATTCCTAGCAATCCCAGAATTCTGTGCAAAAATAAGAGAAAAAGTTCCAAAGCCAAGTTCTTTCACTGCATGTACCCAACACCCAGACACTTGTCTCTGGTCTTCTAGTGCATGGCACCCTGGAATAGGCAAGTGGGGAACGCTGCCAGACCCTCCTCTAATTCCCTAACAAAATCTAGGTTAAGATAGATAGGTTTTAAAGGACATACCACAGGAAAGCCTAGTCTTTAGTAGATGGAAACCTGAGGTGGGGTGAGGCATTACCCCTAAACTCAGGGCCCCAAAGTCTCAGTGAGAATATTCTTTACTGGCTGGGGAGCATCCTGATCTCCATGCACAGTTCCTTCAGCGTGGATGAGCACATTGGCTATGATCATAAAAGTAATGGTGGCCGGTATGTGTGGAATGCTACATGCCAAACCAAGTGCTGGAGGCTCTGCTTTCATCCCTTCTTACTAAATCAACACTTGTAGGTCAGGCAGGCTTCTTAGCCCTTTTGCAGGGTGCAGAGAAGTCAAATAAACTGCCTGATATTAAGTGTAGCAAATGGTAGCGTCAGGCTATAGACCTATCTATGTGCACCTCGCTCTAAGCCCTGCTGGGGCTGCTTTGCCCAGGGGAACCATCAGTCCAGTTAAAGGCACCGACTCCACAGCCGACACCTTCTTCTCCAGACACCTCTGTGACACTAAGCCAGTGGTTCTCAGCCTTCCTAATGCAGCAACCCCTTAATGCAGTCCCTCATGTTGTGGTGATCCCAACCATAAAATCATTTTGTTGCTACTTCATAACTATAATTTTGCTACTGTTATGAAACACAATGTAAATATCTGACACCCAGGAATATCTGATATGCGACCTCTGTGGGAGTCGTGACTCATATTTTGAGAACCACTGTATTAAGCAAATGTTCTAGTCCACTCTGCCTATGTTTTCCTTTCTGTAAAGAGTTCTTGTGAAGGTTAAATGAGTGTGTGGTACATCATATATAGTCTAGAAAATATGTGGTTTGTTCAAGAAACAAAGGGGACAAAATGCTTTAAACTCTGCAGGAAAAACACAAGGCACAGAATCTTCTGGATTTCCCTGGGGGATCATTAAAGAATAAGTTCGCTGAACTTTCTGGATCTTTAATTTAAAAAATGAAGAGAGAGGGAGAAAGCAGCCCTGTGTGGCTGGAATGGTCAGTAGTGTGAAGTACACATGCCACGAGATTGGTACAGATCAGAGATGGCAGGGATAGGCCCTGCACTGGGTATTCCTGATTTTACATATGAAGTGGACACAGACCACAGTGCACATGGCCAAGGTGTCCCTCCACAGTCATCCACACACCTGTCGCCGCTGAGGGGGATCCATACCTAATAGAAGCAATCCAGAAATTCGTGAGTGCTCACTGCTTACTTTAGACAAAAGACTAGGATTAGTGAGACAACCTTGGTCCTAGTTCCAGGGGCAATGGAGAGGGGGGTCAGGTGAGCAGCCTGGCCTCAGGATCCCAGAGGAGTGCTACTCAGTACGTTCTGGCTGTGGAAGCTTCCAGACATGCAGCAAATTTAAGAATACTCCAAGGACAGATAACCTGAAACCGTAAAATTACTTCTGGGGAAACAACCCCGAATCACCCTTCCCTGGATACCCCTAATCTCCTAGGATGGGGAAAAGCCATATGCAGCAGATCCCACAGCCATCTCCCAAGCTCCCCTGCCTGGGTCCACAGCAGAGCCAAGCATAGGCACAGGGGCTATGATCAACGCTGGAGGGAGTTTCTAGAAACAGGAATCCGAGCTGCCTACTGACTACAGAAGGCAAGCCCTTCTTTCGTACGAAGCTTTCAGGAAGCAGACATAATCGAAATAACGTGGGGGAGGATACAGAGGCTGCATCTGGGTGTACATGATGCTGTGTCTGTCCCAGTCCTAGACAGCAAGCTAGTCTAACCAAATAGGTGCCATAACAGAATGACAGGGTCTGGAGCTGCTTGCTGTTTTCTAACTGTTTGCATGTTTGTTTGGTTTTTTACTGCATGCCTTACTTGGGGAGACACCTTGTTACCCTGAAAAGCTCAAAGATTCCTATAACAGTGGCATGCGACTTTTCTCTTTGTAAAGCAGTGCTGGAGGGAAGCCTGGCACGGGGTGGGGGTAAACAGCACATGGATAACGTTTCTGTCACCATGCAATTGAAAACAGACGTTTGAGAATTAAGCAAATGCAATCCCAATCTCAGAAGGGAGAACATGGACGAGGTCTTGAGCACATCTACGTTGGGCTGCCACCTTTATTAGGTATGCGACAGCACCACCAGTCTATCTGAGGGAAGGTGGTGACATCGTCTGGGCGAATGGAGACTGACAAAGCTTCCTGACAAATAGAAGACCTGACATAATAAGTTATCTTCCCAGCAAAGTAGCAGGCCGGCCTTTTAAAATGAAATAGACTGATTGCATCTGGCAGGTAACACCAGCGGAAACCTCTTTGGATAGCCTGTGAGAAGCAAATCTAACATCACTTGGTTTTAGCAAACCTCAAGGTATCTTCACTCCCCGGCAAATGAAGAAATGTTTTTCTTAAGTGGGGGCTTTACAGAGAAGGAGATAAAAACATAAGCCTAAACGGAACAACCGAGCTGAGTGCTAAGACTCAGGCAGGCGTGGGCCAAATGCTGTATCACTGGCAATGGGCTCTCCACCCTGTTCAGCCACACTTTAGCAGGGCTGGGCTGTGAGCAGCTGGGCAAGACACCCTGTGAACAGAAGAGACTTGTCACTGTACCCAGTCACTCCCCTCTTTCAGGCCAATTTTTCCCCAGCCATGCTCCGGCTAGTTGGTGGTAACAGCCCCCCAATGTCGCTAGTCCCCCATGCCCCTCCATTTGCTGTTAGTTCCCTCAACTCTGCGCATACTACCATAGAGTCCCTTCAGCGAAACCCTCCGGAAGATACTATTATCTCCAATCAGAATTTGTTTGTCTTTGTGCTGTGAGCACTCGTGTGTGTGTGTGTGTGTGTGTGTGTGTGTGTGTGTGTGTGTGTGTGTATGTGTTACATGTATGTGTATATGCGTGTTTGTATGTGTATGTTTGCATGGGCATATATATGCATGCGTAGGCCCAAGGCTGTCGTTAGGAGGCACCCTGGCTGCGGCAGGGTCTCTCAATCAAACCCAGAGCTCACTGGTGTGGCTGGTCTTGATAGCTAGCTTGCTCTGAAGATCCCATGTCTGTTTCTGAGGCTGGAATTACAGGCATAATGCCAAGCCTACTCAACATATTACTTGGGTCCTGTGAACCTCATGACCAGATCCTCATGCTCGCCCAGCAAGTGCTTTAGCCACTGAGGTCTCCCCAGACCCTCCAACCAGAACACTGATAAGACAGGAAGGAGTCTGATACGGAGCGTCTGCCATGGTCCTGTTGCTCACTCACCAAGGGCTGTGACGGAGACCAGGGTACTGGCACGGCGCTCTCCCACGATCTGCCACTCTCCATCCACGGCCCGTACCCACTCCGTTACGTGGCACTCGTACTGGCCCTCATCTTCCTTCCTGCTGTTGAAGATGCCCAGGCTGAAAGAGTTGGGCTGCACCTGCTCCATCTGGATGCCTCCGAAGCTGCTGCGCTCCCAGTATGCTGAGCCCGGCTGCACGGTGCCATCCCGGTCTAACCACATGACATTGCTGCGGCGGTTCTGCCTATCCACAAGTTGCCAGATGACAGAGAAGCGGGCCTGCAACCTGCCCACCGTGCGGACAGTACAGGAGAAGTGCAGGTCCTCACCCTCAAGGATGACACTGGCATTGCTGGCCACTTCCACGGAGATGCTGCTTTCTGGGGAGAAGAGAGAGGGCCACACTGGGGGTTTACAGTCTCCATGTGTGCCCTCCTCATGGATGGCACAGAAAGAAGGATGCAAATCGAATCCCATGATTCTATTCTGACAGTGAAGCTCAAAGGACTCAAAACACTCTGATTTGTTTGGAAACACAACTTACTGTTGTACGGTCTGGCTGGTTCGAACTGGGCACTGCTCCCTAGATCTGGTAGCCTAGAATTCTCTTTGCTTTGTGTAGTGGATTGGGATAATGAGGTACTAAGACCTAAAAGTAAATCAGAACCTGGAGAATATGATACAATGACATGATGTTTATGACAAAAATTATTTATGGGTAACTTGCTTGGTTGCAGCTCTGGGCTTCTGACTTGGAGTTTCAGCATGAGGAACTCCCAAATCCTATTACACCTCAATCTTCTACCACTTGAAGCTACAAGAGTCAAACAAAAGCTATACACATCCTTAGTGTGCCATTTGAATTCTTCAGGGAAATATTAGGAAGTAGAAAAAAATGTCAGGAAGTATTTGGAAGATGGCATGTGCGGGTGTGGAAAATGGGGCACAGATGGTCTAGTCTCCCAGAGTGCGTGGAGAGCAAGGTTCCATGTTTTCGTTAACAGAGAAGAATGAGCCATGGCCAGTGGCTCACCATCCACTGCTCTCCTGTCAGACCCACTCAGCCTGGGGCACCTCTCCTCTCCACCCTGACAGTCTGCCAAACAAAGGTGGAGATAAGAGCTCCACTCCCTCCCTAGCTTAGTCTAGCCTTTGCCACTCCTTTGGACAGCTGATCTCAGTTGAGGGGATGATTTAAACTCTACAAGCCTCAGCTTTTTCTTCTGTAAGATGCTATTTTTAACCCACAAAAGATTAAATAGCAAATGAGACAATGCATACAGATTGTGAGGCACACAGTATGTTTTTAAAATGTGGTACCCACAGTCATGATCGATTTTACCATACTTAGGGATATTTCTGCTTTCATAAACAGCATGGCTAACACTTTCTTAATTATGCATATGTTATTCTGTATAATTACCTATATTGAGTTCAACAAGCTCATAAGAATTAACACAATACATAGTGTCATAATCAATTTGGATCCAATTTTCTAGACACCATTCACAATTGATTAAGTCAAACCCCAGATCGAGAAGCACACCCGATTACTGCAGCGTTCAGATCTACTTTATTCTTCTCCCCCTTAATTTCCCCCACAGGCAGAAAGAGGAAAGATGAGCACAGGGCCTCAGCACCTAGCCTTTGTCACAGAGAGTATGCTGTGCTTGTTTCACAGGAAGAGGGTCTGGACAAGGTAGGAACAGCAATCTTCAGGATAGCCTGCCGGACAAGGCACTTGTAGAGAGCCATTGCCCAGAGCAGAAATGGTTTGGAGCTTGGCTATCTGTTTTCTGACTGAAGAATTTTGGCATTCTTATACCCATGCTTCAATTTATCATGTACAAAGTTGAGATCCTGCTAGTGCCTCCTTAGGGTCATGACACTGAGGGGAAGAGACAGGAAGGCAGAACAGCACTGAGGGATGAACTGAAGGCTTCCGGAATGCTCTGCAGACTCTCTACTGCTGAGCCCAGACTGTACTCGCCATCAGACTCAATATTCTTCCGTTTTCACCTCAAGGTGACAGACGCAGAAGGCAATTTCAGCATCAGGGAAGAAAACCTTCTGTCTGTCTTATACAGAAGAGTGGCCTGTAGGACATCAGTCATGTGCCCTCCTGTCACCCCAGCAGACTCTTACGGACATTCTAGATGGCTATTTGTAGAAAGCCTAGAAAACCTAGACAGAAGAGAAGTCCTCTGGCAGCTGAAGCATGGACAAACACAGATCTGGTGCTGTGTAGCCACTGTAACTATTTACACAGGTTCCCAGGCTTATAGAAAGGTAGCCTACAAGGTAATATCCTCCCAGACTGAATGAAGACTAGGACACAACTAATGAAAATCTGAGTGTGTGTTCACAAATGAAATTTCCAATCAGGAGGCTGCTGGCGGGGCACGGGCTAAGCATAGAGCAGCGGGTTTGGAGTTAGAGCGAATGCTCCTAATGCAACTGCAAGCTCAACCACAAACTGAAACACCGGATCAGAAGGAGCAGACACTTCCTTGCGCGTGCTCTGACGTCTCTATTCACAAGATGGATGTAGCGCTGGCTTGTACAGGATTGCAGAATTGGGAGCAGATAAATCATATATGCAGAAGCACTTTTGGTTCTTAGGAGGAAAGGTGCCATTAAAATCCAGGGCGTTATCACCATTACCATTGATTGTTGTTCTTCAGTAGACTTACCCAAGTGGCCTTGGGGCAGGATCTGGTGCTGCTGGGGGACTTTAACTACCCAGTTATCTGCTGGAAAAGCAATATAGCAGGCCACAGATCATCAAACAAGTTCTCGGAAGGGCTGGGGGAAATCTTTTAGTACAAAAGATACAGGAAGCAGAGTGGCTGCCCCTCATGCCATCCTTACAAAACAATGAGGAATTAGTTTCAAAGTACAGAGTCTGTGATTACGGCAAGCACAGGAAAATAGTATAAAGAGTGTGGGCATTCAAGCCGATAGTTTCAACTATACAGATATTTAGCAAGCACCGACTCTATGCAAAGCACCATGCATTGCGAGGAAAGCACAAGAAAGAGGTCAAGGTTACTCGTGTGCGTGTGTGTGTGTGTGTGTGTGTGTGTGTGTGTGTGTGTGTGTGTTCAAAATATAATAAGCATGATAGAAAACAAGCCTCCTCTATTTTAGACTTCACACAACAGAGAAACATTTCAAATACATAAACATGTAAATAAAAATGTAAAGAAACCATAACAAGGCTAAGAGGAGGAACAGTCCTGGGAGCGAAGAAAAGGTTAAAGGTTAGTTCTTAAACTGGACCATCTTGTTTAAAATCAGAGCATTGTAAGTTTTGATTAACTTTCTGCTAAAAACAGAACTATGAGAGAAAGGAGATTAATAAGAGCATCTTGACACTATGGATATTTAAACACGGCATGCATGCACACTGTTCATCTCTGGAGTCCCCCCAAAAAAGTACCACCCATCCAGACACTGCACATGGAGGCAGAGTCCCCAGAAGAGCCTGGAGAGGTCCAAGCTCTCCAGGAAGCCAGAGAGCCCTTCCACTGACTGCTGTATGTGCACATTATGATGAAGCTAACGCTGTGTGCACCCACTGACTTTTAACAATGCCATTTCAGTACAGAAGAGACAATTAGGGAAATGCCCATATTGATACCTGGAAGAACCCAGATGGCAAATCCTTCTTAATAATGCAGTTGATGATGTCCAAATCCTCCCATAAGAGCTCTCCTTAAGTAAGATTTCAAGGCAGGCCTTTACCCACTTCTGGGATTTAATTCCCCCAAAGGTGCAAATGACTTCCTGGTCTTACTCCTAACTGAGCTGGCAAGGCTGGTGTTTTACACCAGGCTGCTTGAACTCAAGTGTGTGGTACCACCTCCAGCCCAAGACATGGCCCTGCTGCTCTGCAGACCTGGGGCTGGACCAGGTGGAGAGGCCCCTCTCTGCCCCTTCTCCCTATATCTATTCTCTCTCTCACTTCTCCATGACGTCACTAGTCACCGCACAAGAAACTAGAAGTGGCGCTTCCACTTACTGAGGGGGAGCACGAGGATGGGGATGTTCTTGGGTCGCTTGCTTTCCTTGTCGATGAACTCGCCCGTGACAGTCTTCTCTCGCTCAGTCACCCGGCAGTTGTATTTGCCACTATCTTCCTGGCGGAGGTGGTATATCTTCAACACAAAGACACCGTCACTCTCTTTGGCCACCTTAAGCTGTCCCTTGGCTTCACGGTGGGCAAATTCGCTGTTGAGGACTGGCACAGCATTAGGCCCCATGGTGGCAATGAGTGAGCTGTTGAAGGCCCAGGAGACAGCAAAGTACCGGTCGGGAATGTTCTGAGCCTCTAGGATACATCGGAACTCCACTGGCTCACCCACCGTGTGCAGCCTCTTATCTGTTTCCAGACGCACGGTGAACTCTTTGTCTGGGAACACAAACAAACCAGTCGAATTCTGGGCAAATAAGAGCTGCAGCCTACCAAACTGCTTCAGGAAATCCTATTCCCCTGATCTTCATGACACTAAATACAGACAAGACTCAGTATTAATCATCATGAGAGAAAATCCAACTCTAGCCAAGGATCTCTGAGGCCAAGCAAACCCTTAAATACCAGAATACCAGCCAAATCCAGGCAGTCTCTTTTGCTTTGCATTCACACTTAGACCAACAGGGCTCTGTCAGGAGGCACTCGCCGTGGAAGCAAGGGACAGGAAGAAGAATTAAGACTGGGAGAAAGTAGCCTCATCTCTCCTTGCTGTGGGAGGCTCTAGCTCCTAACTCCTTCCAGTTCTAGCTATGTTCCTTGCAGAGAATATGGAGAGGAAGATCACATCACAGTGGTGTGTGAACAGCCCTCCCTCTGTGGCATCTCCAAGCCATCACTATCACCTTTGGCTCCATGCCCCTGCCACCCCCAACCTATCCCTCACACACTTCAAGCACATGAGAGCACTGTTTTTCTTCCTGTGGAAATGGATCATGTAAGCCAAGTATACATTTCTCCACTCCAAGCCAGCTCAGCTTCTACGAGTCTTTATCTCCTCTATCCCACACAGCTAGTCTCTTGAGTCAGCCAGCCATTT
This sequence comes from Uromys caudimaculatus, assembly GCA_028551405.1. Classification (NCBI taxonomy): domain Eukaryota; kingdom Metazoa; phylum Chordata; class Mammalia; order Rodentia; family Muridae; genus Uromys; species Uromys caudimaculatus. Next base: position 75,316,924 of record CM052704.1, on the reverse strand, counting down.
CTTGCCAGTGAGTGGCTCCTCCCTCTATTACCCAAACTTCCCGACAGATCAAAGCCCTCTCAGCAAGGGGTCAGGAAACCCCAGATGACTTCCAAACAGCTGGCTTCCTCCATCACCTCTCTCTCCTGCCTCTGGCACGGGTCTCACCTCCCAGGCCACCATGACAGCCTAGCTCAATGAGTTCTTTACAACCCTGTCTCTTGACTTTACACCCAACCTGTCTTACTAACTTTCACGTGCTCCCCTCCTCCACATCTCTGAGCTCTTCCTTCTAAATTACCCAACCAGGTGGTTAATCCCTGACTAAAAAATCTCTAGTCCCTGCAGTGTGCATATTGAAAGTTCTTCAGGAGGTATAAGGAGAGGGGACTCCTTTATTTCATGTAAAACTTTTACTGCTCTATAGGGCAACTATCTGGCTGAAGCAAGAGAGGAGCTCACAGGTCCTCACACATGCACATGAGCAAGTGCACTCACCCCCATGTACCTCTCAGACACACCCCTATGGACGTCCTAAAGCTCCAAGAAGAATGGCTTGACAACTCCTGGTCCACAGAGTCCAGCCCATCTTCTACCTCACAGCTCACAGCTGCAGGTGCCCTTCTTTCTCAACTGCTCAACCTAGAACTCAACATCCAGTCACATGACTTTCTTCTGCCTGCCAGCTGCTGAATGTCCGATGCCCTTCCCCACTTCCTGCGGCTGTCTGCTCAACCTTGACACGCTCAAGTCATCTGAGGAACTAGAATTCCTAGATCTGCTGTAATAGCTATTTTATCCAGAGAAGACAGAGCAAGACCAGCCTTCAGTATTCATTCACACAGCACTTAGTACCTTAGGTGCACAGAGCCATGTCATGCATCTTGGCATCCCCGAATGCCTCACACAACACCTTCAGTGCTGTGAAGACTAATGTCTATTAAAATAAACATGAAGAAGCAGACTAGAAGGTGGAGTTGCAACTCCTCTGTCTGAACTGGAACACACAGTGAAGTTATCAACATTTTTTTATTTCCATTAAAATTTTCCTTTATTGGCTCAGTCTGGGTACATTTACAGGGCAAATTCAAATGTCCTAATTCCAAATTGGTAAGATTAAAATAAAGAAGATTAGCTGATGCAACCTAATTTAAAAGCATTAAGACTGGAAATTCAGCCCAGACCTTTTTGACACTGATCTTAAAACCAACCAGTAAGGAAAACGATAAACAGGAACTAAAGCCTCTTGGGAAAATTTCTTAATATTAAGAGATTCAGAAGCCAGTAAGAACTCCAAGTCCTAAGTGTGGATCACGTGTGCCCTCTCACCAAGAACCCAACCTTCTTTTGCTCTCACATCCATTAGGTGTCCAGAGGATCCTGTAAGCCTTGCCCCTTCCAGAGCTGTGCTAGACAAAATGTAGACAAGTGAAGAAAGACCTGGGAATACTTCAGACACAGCTTCCTGCCCCGCCCAGGAGTCTCTGAACTGGGACTTCAGGGTGTGTCAAAAAGTTTACTATTTGGTGAACCTGTTTTCTTCAGCCCAAGTTACAACCACCTCTAACCTCACTCAAAACCCTACCATATTGTTATGGTCAAAGGAGGTGTTCCCACGACCTAGTATCTGACTCCCCACCAGGTAAAGGACAAGAAGCTGAGAGAGACTGACCAGTGGGCTGGACGTTGACCACGGCACCCTCGGAGCGCTTCTTGGTCATGGCGTACCAAGAGCCATCTGGATCCTGGATCCACTCGGCAGCCTCGCAGTAGAACTCGCCCTGGTCGGAAGGCTGCAGGTGGAAGATGGTGAGGTGGAAGGTGCTTCTCCCCAGCTTGTCCAGCCGCACCTCGCCCAGGCTCTGCCTCTGGGCATATTCACTGCTGGAGTGTAGGATGAAGTCTCGGCTCAGGGAAATGACCTCCACAGGGTTCTCGCCACCCTTCTGCCGCAGCCAGGATACGGAGAGGTGGGTGTGCTGGACGGTCTCAGTGGTCACTTCGCAGCTGAGCTCCAGTGGGTCCTGTTCCACTTTGTGCAGAGTCTGGGGGACAGCCGTGGTCTGCAGAGAATCTGGAATCACTGTAACACAGAATGTTCCCACAGAGGAAGGTTACAATGCTACAGAGTCTGAGACTCACTTACTCCACACAGAAACCACTGTTAACGCCACAACAGGGGCAGCCTCTGACAACTGGTTCAAGGCCACGGGCAACCCCAAAAGGCATATAAACCTAAATACACTCTTCTGTTGTGGTAGCTAAGATAATATTTTTGGCACTCACACCTGCTTGGTATTTTAATGACTCTCAGAGCAAAGGCAGATTTTATTTTGAAAATGTATGAGAAGAGCTCCCCGAGAATACTGTGTAAGAATAAGTGCTGACATCTAATAAGATTCCTTGTTGGTTCTAGTATCACTTTGAGATAGCTCAACCTCACTTCTGACCCAGGAATGGCTCTTGGGCCTTCTGGCTTGACATTCCTATACAGCCCTCCCCTTTTCCCTTCTCCTCAACTGACTCTCCTCCCCACCTCCCAGTCTTCCTCCTCGATGCATTGTTCTTAGAAGGCTATTTAAAATAAATATTGAATATTGGGGAGCAGGAATAGAGAATACCATTATCATTCCTTATATTCTCCTTGTACTGGGGCTAGAACCTAGGACTTTATGCATAACAGGCAAGTACTCTACCCACTGGGCTATAATCCCAAGCCCCACCTCTGTAATTCGGAGACAAATCTCACTACCTGGCCCAAGAAGGCTTTGATCTTGTGATCTTCCAGCCTCAGCCTTCCAAGTGGCTGGATTACGGATGGGCACCACTAAACCTGACCTGCCCCCTGTACTTTTTGCACAATTCATCAAAGTGGCCCACAGCAGAAGGAAGCCACAGAGCACAAAAGACTCAGACAAATGAAGGCACTGCTCTGTATCCTACCTTTGGAGCTTTATTCTGACCTTTATCCTTCTGAAAACTAAATGCTGCCCTGCTCTGCTGTCTGAGAAAGGCACTCACTACAAGGGCTTGCTTTTCTGCCGGACTCATCCCAAGATTGAGGCCTCTTACTGGGACATAGGCTCATTTAAAAAAAGAAAAAGAAAAAGAAATAAAGTCAGCATCCTTATTGACAAAAGACCCACCAACATGCCCTGCTTAATTGTGAAAATCAAAAGCTGAGATCCTGACTTTGGTATAAACCAGAAGAGCCTGGCTGCTGTCTGTCCTTCCTCCCTGGCAGTGGGTGGCCAGGGATGTCCACACTAAATGCTCCCCCCTCTCTTCCAGCTTCATCTTCTCCATCATAGAGAGCACTGTGGGAGACCAGCAATTCACAGCTTCTTAGCATGCAGTCAGGGAGGTCTGGGTACCCGGAGCCCTACTCTCTCCCTACACCTCAAAACATGTATTTTTTTGCTCCTTATTTCTGAGGGGTGGAATACAAGGAATTTCACCCCAAAATAGGGATTCTTGTGTGCTGATTACTTCACATTAAAGACTTTGCATAGTGGTGGATGCTTCAAGCAGAAATATTCTAGTGCCTGTCTACCCAAAGAGCAGGCCTGCTGAAAAAGCTCTTGCTCTCTATTTCTCCTCTGGATTTTCACTCATTGAACTCCATGTCCACAACTGTACATGGGCAGCTTCAGTTACAAGCTACTGTCTGTCTCCGAGACCCACTCAGTTCCCAAAAGAACCATTACCACTGTCTGACAAACCTCCTGGGTGGTTCACTAAAATCACTTGTGACATCTCAAAATGGTCGCTTCCCCTCCTCATTATCTCTTCCCTCTGAGCATCTGGAACTCACTGGGTTATCTGAGCAGAAACTCTCCTGAGATTCCCCTCACACATTACTGAACTCCCATAAAGATTCTCCTGTCCCTACTGTCGCCTCCCGCTGGCCTCTTGAGGGGTGGGGGTTTTGCCCTTGCTTATATTTGGGGCGTTGCCTCTCTTTCCGCCGGTCTCACCCACTTTACCTTCTCCAAATTATCACCCACAAATATTCTTGCCACAGGGCAGTCTCCTGCCTCAGCCTTCTGGATGCTGGGATTAGAGGCATGAAGCCACCATACCTGGAACTTGCCTTTATAAATGACCAGCAAAGGTCTGCTTAACCGCTGAGGTTCTCCATGTTTGCACAAGAACTTTCCAAGTGTCAGCCTTAACCATCTTGTGTTCACACGTGTGACAGGATTCGTGTTTACTCATGCTCCCTCATGTGGGTTTCTAAGACATCTGGGGAATCATACTGGCATGCAACAAAAGCACATGGTGGCAGAAGGGACTCAGGCCTGACACTGGCCTGCAGAAGCAGGGTCTCCTTACCCACTAGGTTCATCTTGGCACTGTAACTCCCAAAGTATCGTTCATCCGTGTTGGGGGTGTGACATTCATACTCCCCGGCATCCCGGGCTTGCAGGTCTGTGATGTGAAGTAAGGCTGAGTTCCCCTGGATTCTCTCCACATAGATCTTCCCACTGCGGACTCGCTGAGTGTAGATGGCGTAAGGGAAGGAAGAGTCCATCGTGCTAACGATCTGTACTTCACGCTCAGGAGCAGAGGGCAGGTAAATGGACCACTGGAAGTTCTGCTCAGAGGGACCCTGGTAGCCACTCACGTTGCACCAGATGGTGATGTGGGAGCCCTCTGTGCGGTACAAGGGTCCTTCCTGGATGGTGACCTGTCGCTGTGCAGACACCACACCTAAGGGGAGACAGACACAACAACGTGCTTACTTTTCTGACCGAATGCAAAACAGACAGCAGTCCCCAGAGGGTTTGTTATTTGTGTGACATGACAGCAGTATAAATAGGTTACCGGCCCTTTCCAAGGCACTCTGTGATTTATAAATATTAATTAAAACAGTGTAGTAAAGCACTGTATCTAATTTGCATATATGGGAATTTGATCGCCTGAGAACATGGCTCTGTTACTTATTCAATGCTGACCCTTGTGAATTTCCTTTGGTTTCTCTGTCATTTATATAGCAGCTTTATATCTATTTATTAATGCTGTTTATAAACTTTTTAATAAAATGAACAGGAAAAGTTAGTCCTTGGCACAAATCCAGGCAAAAACAAATAAAAGCAGCCGCCTTGTAATCTGGCTGAAATTAAATGTTTCTCCCATGATTAGCAGGGCTGGCCCGAGAAAACTGTTGGGTCTTTTTCTTGGGGAAGGGGTTGGGAGGGGTGCTGCATTTTGTTTCCATCTCATCCCAAGGAGCGCCTCCTTTTTCCCTGTACAAACAGAGGCAGGCAGATCCTGCCATGGCGCCAGTTTACAAGGAGTGAACTGGAGAGTGAAGGTACGCAGAGTCCCACCAGCTGACAACGCAGAGAGGGACGGTGCGCAGGAAGATCTGGAACAAGGTCGGTGCCCTTGGGCTCTTGGCTCTGACTGACCCACCAAGCCCCTGCCTCCTGGTATGACACAGCTTTCCAAGGTCACTTCTCCCACAGCTGACCCTCCCCAAGTCCCTCACACTGCATCCTCTTGCAAGGGCAAAAATTAAATATGGAGATTCAAGTTTCTTTTCCCATGTCACTTGCAATGCTTCTTTGAGCAAGGTCTAAGTGTGCCTCACAAGGGTTCATATGCTGGAAGCTGAGGCCTTGGTGAGGTGAGGTGAGGTGAGGTGAGATGAGAGGAACTGAACCTTTAAGAGGTCAAGCCTAGGGCAAGGTCAAGAGGTCACTGGGAACACTGGAAAGGATCTATGCTAGTAGCTGGGATGAGTTAGCTTCTACAGGGTGTGCTACTATATGTATCACCAAATCCTCCATCGCTAGCTTCCTGACTCACCATAAGATGGCAACTTTTCCTGCCAGGATACCATCTGCCTTGTTGTGACACAGTCTAGGCGGCCCTCACCAGAAGCAGAACATAAGAACCAACCAACAGTCTTTGGCCTTTGGCCACGGGCTAAAAAGCCCTCTTTTTAAAATAAAACACTTCACTTTAGGTACTTTGTTACAGCAATAGAAAACAGATTTGGTAATCAACACAGCACTGACTACCCCTAAGCCACTCAAACATGGGCGGGACATCTCTCTGCTCCCTGGGAAGCAGTTGGGTGTGGCAGATGCCAGGGACAGCCATGGGTGGCAGAAAGAGCATTTGAGGCTTGGCTTCAGAAGTTAGCACAACTCAGCCTAGAGCCAGCCACATCATTTCGGACATACACTTCTGTCTCCAGACTTGGCCTCATCTTACAGAAAGGACTTTAGAGAGGACAATATGGCAATGCTGGCTTTGTCACTTGCCAGCTGAAACCTTGGATAAGTGACAGGGACTATGAGCCTCAGTTTCCCCATGTACATGATGGAAAGATTGAATAAAATGTCTATAAAGGCCCTGACTAGGGAACTAAGATGCAATTAGTACTCAATAAAAAGATGACAAGGCTCAAACAGGCTAAGGCAGCCAATAGATCCAGATCTGGAGACAGATCCTGGTCAGTAACTGCTCAAGGGCATTGCAGTGGCCTCCTGGGAGTGACCACATCTTGGCTTCTCACATCTATCCAAATCTGCAGCCCACTCCTTTGAAACCTTTCCTTTTACCAAGTGGAATCTTATCTCCAGCAGACTCAGCAGCTAAGGAATGGGATACCACCAATCCTAGCAGGATGCAGCTCAGTCTAGCCCAGAGGGCCCTCTGGCCTCAGAGCAAGCTGGCCTGATCTGCAGGACCACAGATGTCCAACAGCCAGCTGTGCAGAATGAGAGCCTGTGCACTTATACCTGCACAGAACTGTTTCAAAGTTTTACAGAGAACTCCATGCTGGTTTCAGCAGAAGCAGAAAACTGAGAACAATAAAAATAGATTGTTTTTGTTTGTTTTATGAGTCAGGGAGGGGTTGAGGAAAGAGGTTAGTCAGTATTCGCTCTTGCCACACCAGAGTAAGTCCCCAGCACCCACTGGCTAGGCATGGTGACCCACACCTGGAATCCCAGCACTGGGAAGGTAGCGGTAGGAAGTTCCCCTAGGGCTTGCTGACCCGTCTATTTAGACAACTTCTGGGGAAGGGCCAGAGCAAGGGGTGCCCCAGGTTCAATGACAGACCTTGTCTCAAAAAGTGACTAAGGAAGATACCCATCATCGACCCCCCCCCCCCAGTCACAAGTACTTGTGCATCTGTGCACGCATCCACCACTCTACAACCCAAAGCCACCTACCCCTCCGACACTGCCACACACGCGCACACACACACAGGCAGGACAAAGTGACATGTAAACCTGTTACATTCTGCTTAATGAAAGCCATTACTATATTTAAAGTCTCAGAGAAGGTGACTATCAGTAATTGTTAATATGTTAAAATTTGGGGCCTAACACGAATGTGGGGTATTTTTATGACAATTTGAATACACATACATGTTGTGATAGCTCCATCAAACACGTGTGTGCTCCTGGGAAGCACAGCACTATGAAAACAACTTAACTACAGTCCTAACATTAGACCTCCTTGATGTGTGCTCTGCTTTGTGCTCCAGTGATCTGTCACTGAACTGCCACAGAATGCCATGCCCATTGCAAAGAAGGCTGGGGGCTGCTCAGAGAACTCTGGCACCTTCCTCCATGGACTACTTTTCATCTTTGGACCCACAATGGAATCACAGAGGCACTGAGGTAGGGGAAGCCTCAGAAAATAGTGCTTCCTATGATGTCATTGATCTGGGCTACAGCCTTGTGTGTGTGTGTGTGGGGGGGGGGTGTTAGTTCTCTCTTACTGTGTGGTTTCCAAGGACTGAACTCAAGTCACAAGGCTTGGTGGCAAGTGTCCTTACAATCTCACCAGCCTCATGGAGTGCAGCATAGGCATCAAAACCTTTAAATGTTCCCATGTCGTCCTAAATATGTGTATCAGACTCAAGAATTATCTGAGCTGGGCTTAGGGGGGATGGCTTACTTGGCCACACAAGCATAAAGACCTGAGTTCAGATCATTATTACCACATGCAAAGCTGACACAATGGTGCAGACCTGTGACCCCAATGCTGGGAAGATGCAGACAGGTGCAGCTAGTTTAGCAGAATCAGTGAGCTCCAGGCTAAGTAAGAGACCCTGTCTCAACGGCATTGAAGCTGAAAGCAATCAAGGAAGACATCCAATGTAAAATGCTGGCCTCAAGTGCATACACACACGTGCATACTTGCATGTGCCCACAGACACATGCACAAAGAGAGAGATGAGAGAGAGAGAGAGAGAGAGAGAGAGAGAGAGAGAGAGAGAGAGGAGGAGGAGGAGGAGGAGGAGGAGGAGGAGGAGGAGATTGTCAGCTTTATGATGTCTCTCTTTGTAGAGGACTAGTCAGGTCCCCAAATGAATGGACACATCTAACTGAAAGCTCCCAACAGTTTTAAATGTTGAGGATTTCACAAAGTGCCATTCTCCTCTTGTCCAAAGAAAACAGATGAACCTCATCTGATACAATTTGATAATGAGCTTAATCAGAGTGCATTCAGCTCACAGACCTTACACAAGCATGGATCCTATATTAAATACACAGAGAGAGAAGGGGGGGGATCAGCATCAGCATTAGGTGACCTGAAAGAGCTAGAGCAGCTGGGTCAAAGCAACTCATCCAGAGCAGAAGCAGACTGCAACCAGTCCTGACAAATAAAACCTGTCCATTCTTAGCCACAGCCAGCCATACCTGTCGGTTGGTTAACTATTGTTGTGGATAGCCCTGGGCTTTTTGTATTCTAATTCTGCCCTCCTGTGAGGGGCTTCAGACAAGGAGTGAGTTACACCTGTGACTTCTTGTGAACCAGTCCCCTAACGAATAAAAGAGCCAATCACTGGGCGTGTAGGAGGGACTTCCAGGCCTGAGAGAGGAAGAGAGGAAGCAGGAGAGACAGGGGGTCCTTTTGGAACAGACAGCATATAGGTAAGATGTAGCTACTAGAGTCTCCTGGTATGGCAGCTCCACAAGGATTCGCCACCAGAGGAATCAGACTTTGATAAGGCTTACAAGATTAGGTTTTAGTTGTTGCGCCCAGAGACTGAGTTACTATTGTTTCTGAGCTAAGTTTGTGTTGCATTTTCCTTCACACAGCCTCTCATCTGGGTTCCAGAGAGAAAGGTACATCTGCAAAGTGTGGGTTTGCCTGATGTGCATCACAGAGGCTGTGGGGGTATTGAAGCATGGGACTGGCATGGTAGTGACCCGCCAGTGGGAACCTAGTGAGCTGGGTGGAGAGATTGTAGAGCTCTGAGCCAGAGCTCCATGAGATAAAAGCAGCTCAGCCTTTGCTCGCTGGTGCTTGGCCGGCTAGCCCGCCGGGATGAGAGAACCAGGGCATAGCATGGGAACATGCTGTATATTTCCTTTCTTTTTAAATATTTCCCGCAACAAACTATCTCTGTCATTTCCCTCCCATCCTACAAACAGCTCTGCATCCCTGAAAACAGGGCTGTTCTTAGAAAGTGGGGTTTGTGTTTGTTTGGTTTTCCAGACAGGGTCTTGTTATATACAAGTGTTGGTTTTGAACCTTTGGCAATCTTCCTGGCTCAGCCTCTCAAATGCTGGGATTCCAGGCATGCCCCACCATACACAACAGGGAGTGCAGCTTAACACAGAAATAAAGTGAATTTTCTTCTCAATAGACCAAGTCTATTGGGAAGTCTCTGTGATGCTAATCCCTGCTGCCTTCAAACAGACCAGATCCCCAACTTTGCCCAAGGTATCTGTCTGACCACCTCCCTTAGTCTACAACCGTAGGCTCTTCACCATGAGGACTGTTTCTTTGAAAAATAACAATTATAACTTCAGACATTCTGTACCCTTCAGGTTGCCACTTCTGCAGTGAGAAAAGACCCAGTCTCATCTGTAGAAAGGACTAGAAAATAAACACTGGGCCACAGGGCAAGTAATTCTATTTCCCTTTTTATACTGCACCCCTCTGCAAGGTGTGTGAACCAAAGCTTTACTCCAAAATACAAATGATGCCTGACTGTTGTATACAACTTCTTCCATAGCTACTAGTATGGTATAAAATGCATTTGCATGCAATACATGTATGCATGCATATATATATGTGTGTGTGTGTGTATTCATACACATGTACATGTGCAATATACATATGCACATGCTTCGCTGACACAGACCCTTAGTCTGAGGCCTAAGCTGCTAACTCCCTTGCAGTACTAATGACAAGATGCTTCTGTACCCTGTGAACCTCTTCCAACTACATCAGAATTTGTGATAATGAGATGATTCAAGGTAGCCCCTTAGAGTTTCCAAAGTTGGCTATAAATTTCAGGTTGGGAATTCCAGCTCCAACTCAGACCTACAGGAACAGGAAAGGGGCTGGAGACTGAGTCTCATCACCAATAGCCACTGAGTCAATGAGGCATGCCCATGTAACAAACTCTACACAGAAACCCTCAGTGATGGCTAGGCATCTTTACAGATACACACCTTTAATCCTAGCACTCTCGGGAGGCAGAGGCAGAAACAGGTGAAACTCCAAGTTTGAGGCCACCCTGGCCTACACAGCTAGTTCCTGGCCAGTCAGGGCTATACAGTGACACCACCTTTAAAAAAAAAAAATAAGAGGAGGAGGAGAAAACCCCTCTGTGTGGGTTAGGATGCCTTCCAGGTTCATGAACACACTGGGCCGGAAGGGTGGTCCCCAAGGCAGCCACAAAGGCCCTGAACTAGGGCTCCATACTTTGTCTGGCATGCTGCCTTCGGCTAACCTGTGGGGACATAGGAAATGCAGAACCATAAACTTGGCTCCTGAGGGTGAATCTGCCTGCTTTCCCAAACCACATAGCCTGTGTGAGGACATCAAAGCAGCCAGATGGGGGCCACCTGAGGCTTGGTGCCACCAGCCAACACTAACCTGTTAGCAGCAGACAGAGCCACCAAGAGTGGATCTTCCAACGCTAGTCAAATCTTTCCCATGCCATCTGGTCCTGAGAAAATCTGGGCTGTTGCTTCCTGGAAGCCCCCAAGTCTGAAATACTACTGAATTCCTGAGTCACAGACACCCATCCACACCCCACTACTGCTCTGAAATGTCCACATTTGTTGTTGTTGTTATTAGTTAGAGCTAATTCATCCTGAGCCACCGTGCACGCACGCGCGCACACACACACACACACACACACACACACACACACACACACACACACCCTCCCAAGCCTAAGATTAAATGCATGACTGCATCATATGCATACTCCTATATTCTAGGGGGAAAGCCCATGTATTTCAAAAGACCCTCAAAGGAATTAATTATTCAAGACCCCAAAGAGCCATGGTCTGTGGGCAGGTGAAGTTGTCTGTCTCAGCTGTTATCAGTCACCTAATTAACTTCACTATGTGAAAGTCCTGGTGAGCCTGGCTCAGGGTGACATGATTCAGTAGTTCATGACCAGGGAGCAGCCAACACACCTCACATTCATTTCTTGAAACATGCCTTGGGATTCAGAGACGTATATCTCTTATTACAGAATCCAAGTTTTTATGTTCAAGATGTATGACTGAGCACATATTCAAACACGTAGGCCATGGGAATAAGGTTCTCATGTGACAGCTGTGTCAGCGAAATGCTTGCGGTACGACTCGAGGACATGAGCACCAGCCCCACTCTTAAATGCTTTTCTACATGTGACTCAGGCACACTGATTGACCAGAATACCTAGACTATGGGAATAGGGCTCGGGTAATGGCTCAGCTAGCAGAGTGCTTGCCACAGAAGTGTGAAGACTAATTTTGATCCTCAGAACACACATTTAAAAAAATCTGGGTTCAAGGCCAGCCTAGTTTGCTGAGTAAGTTCCAGGACAGCCAGGGCTACACAGAGAAACCCTGTCTTTTAAAATAAAGACAAACAAAGACTGGCTGTGGCAATGCCCACTTTAAACTCCAGCTCTAGGGATAGAGATGGGCAGATCGCTGGGCCTTGCTGGGCCTTGCTGGCCAGCCAGTTTAGCTTACTTGGTAAGCTATGAGCCAGTAAGAGACTCTATCTCAAAAAACACAGCTGATGGGGTCAGAGAGCTAGCTCAGTAGTTAAGAGCACTGGCTGCTCTCTAGAGGATTTAGGTTCAATTCCCAGCATCCACACGATGGCTCACAACCATCTGTTAATTCTAGTTCCAGGGATTCCAACAACCTCTTCTGACATCCGCAGATACCAGGCACACATATGGAGCACAGACACCTATACACACAAAATACAATTTAAAATAAAAAACAAAAAGGTTGGTGGTGCTTGTGGAACAACACCTGAGGTTGGCGCATGTGCACACATGCACACCTGCACATACACACACACACACACACACACACACACACACACACACACACACACGACACACACCTGCACATATATTCATACACACACACACGACACACACCTGCACATACACACACACACACACGACACACACCTGCACATACACACACACACACACACACACACACACAGAAATAGAATATGGGGATGATGTAACGCACCATGTACCAGTCTCCTGGGGAATGCTGGAGAGCAAATAATACTTGAAAACCAAAAAATGAGTATTTTAAAATTTCATCTCCTACCAATATGAGATATTGATCTAAAACTGCTTCTCATGAACACTCTAAGTATACAAGTATTAAAAGGAACATTAACATTTAACATTGGGTTAAAGATGCAAAATGTACACGGTGCATATGTACACAGTGAAAATGTGTTGGAAACCCTGTCCCTGGAAAGTCATAAAGCACTCACAATACTGTACTGAGCTGCTGAGTGTCGAGGGCAGGGCTGTCTCTCGCCTGTTATAAGAACAGCGACGTCTCATGTTCCCATTCCCCCCCAGTTTTTAAATTAGCAAGTATGTGGCACTTGAAGATGAAGATGAATGAGGCCAGTGAAGGGCCCTGCCCTCATGGCTTTGCGCACATCACCTCACCTGGACTGGTCCTCGACTGAATGAGGTCGATTTCATTATGGCCACACTTACCAGAGGAGGAAATGGTCTTCAAGGTTAAGTAACTTTCTCCATGACACCGAACATGACTAATGGCTTTCCCCGGTGCCGTGGCTCAGTGCATCTCCAAGATAAGTGATAAAGTGCCCATCTGCCCCGTGGCCCAGCTGGCCCTGAAGGAAATGGTGGGGCACTCAGAGAGTCCCAGGTATCTAGGGGAACCTAAGCCAGGTCAGCTTCAAGACACACAGTCTTGATAGCAAAGGCACAAAGGGTGTTAAAACCAACACATCAGTGACTGCATCTGGGGAGTCTCAACTGTGAGCCTTGGCCAAGGGAGGACCAGAAGTGCATCAGACCCCTTTCAGGTCAGGACACTGGCACACACACACACACGTCAGCTGGCTTGACCAAGCTCTGAACAGTATGTGACACTGTTCTACACACTCTACACAGATGACTTAACCCTCACAGCAAGTTATGAGTTACACACTTGGTGGTGGTACAGTGCAGAGGCAAAGCTGAGGCAAGGACTGGAGGGTGAGCCAAGTGGGGCTGAAGGCGCCTGCACTAAATAAAGTACATTAAAAATGAGGGTCATGGCTGGGTCAGTGCTGTGGCAGGCTAACTAGGCTCTAGATATGACATGTGGGGTGCAGAGTTGGCTGAGGATCACTGTGTAATGCCGCAGGCACGTGGACCTGTATGTGCCTGTCCCTTCAGAAGAAAACTGGAGCGGAGGAGGTGAGACAAAAGAGGGTACTGGGATTAGGGATGATAAGTCCGCAATGTATCTCCCAGCCTAGACTCCTCCCCAGCTGAAGTCTCAGCCACGCCTACTGTGCTCCACCCTTTCCAATCCACCAACTCTGCTCCAAGCCGCTGAGTCTTGGAGCGCTTAGTTATGCAGCAAAGTTGACCAGTGCACACGCTCCCCTCCCTCACTGTGGTTTCAGAGCCAATCATGTATTGGGCACCAAGGCACAAACGTGAGGGAAGGATAAATGGTTTCATCTAAGCTGGTACTCCCAACAGAAATGTCAGTGACTACTAAATCCAACAGGGTATGACTGGCAGCGAGGTGCCAGGTGAAACCCCCTTAGCCTGGTCCAAAAAGCTTCCCAGAGCCTGGGTTTGGGGGAATCTGAATTATGCCTCAAAGGAGGTGGGGCGGGACTTGACGCATTGCTGCAGTTCTAGGATGAGCAGGAAACTGCCCTGGTTCTATCCTGTGACTTCAGGGCGCTTCCATTTCAGTTAGGAGAGGGCACTAAAGACATTAATAAAGGCGATCTCTCTCAGGACTGGGGAGTTGAGGAAGGCACTGAGGTAAACAGGGAGATGGATCAGATTCATATTTCTGCATCGCTCGAGAAGCAGCTGCAAGACAGAGCAGAGGGCAAGGCTTAGAAGCACGGATACCAAATTAAGGGTAGGAACCAGCAGGAGGCCTGCCTGCTGAGAGGCTCAAGGGCAAGAATATCATCCATTCATCTTTTCAGTCTTAAAGAAAAAAGTGAATCTCCTCCAGTGGGTACCCAAAATAGAAATGGCCTAGAGATGATTAATAAATGTTAAATTATTAATGCCACTTCTAAGAAGGTATAACTACCAATGATTCACTTTGCCCCAGATGACTTTATGTCCCTGACACCTGCACTGCTGAGTGACCCAGCACATGGCCAGTCCACATAGACGCTCAGCTCATGTTTATGGGCTGCGTGGGTCTCGGCTTCCAATGCTGATGCTGCTGAGCCACAGCTTGGAGACACTGGAGACACCGAGCTCTTTATGTAGGACCAGCTTCCCTTGGGGTTTTTGTTTGCTTTTTTGTTTTTAATCAGAATATCACAAACTCTTCTGATCATTACACTAATCCTGTCCTTCTTCATCTCCTCAGATTGTGACAAATGAACCTCAGGGGCAACTCTCTCAGACTATTGATAAAGGGCTGTGTGCATATAACCAGTAAAAACATACAGTATTGTTCAAACCTTTTACGTAACTATTATACTTTAGGGGCTGAAGAGATGTCGGCAATTAAGAGCACGAGTTGCTCTCGCGAAGACCCCAGTTGAATTGCTATCATCCGCACGGTAGCTCACAATCAGCCATGACTACAGTGACCTCCAAAGGCACCAGACATTCATGTGGTGCACAAATATGCATGAATAAAATAAATCTTAAAGTGTTTAAGTGAATTTACTTTTTATCAATGTATATTCCTTTATACAGCTATATAGTATGCTATCATAGGGTCATCTCCGATTGATGGATATCTGGATCAAATATATGAATGCATGTATTTTTTTCTTATTACTGACAAACTCCTTTTTACGTTCCTTGTCTTTTCCTCATCAGACTGATAGGATTCCCTCGCTTTTGTCTCAGTGACCCATTAGTGTGTGTTCAGGAAAAGGACTTTGTTGCTCAGGCTTGCTTCTAGAGGCCCTCACTCTTTCCTCCTGTGACAGGTTCAGCATCATACAGCCCGAAGACCACATCTCCCTCACTATCAATTCTGCCATCCTCGCCACTCCTGAAGAGGCAGGGGAACAGAGTCCTACTTCCCCCATCATCCCTCTCCCTCATTCCCTTACACCATGCTAAAGACGGCATACAATAAGTTTCCAGAAGGATTAGAATCAGTGGACAATTGGCAGCCTGTCCTAAAACTCAATGCCCACAGCCACAAGGTGGAAACTTCTCCCTACCTGACTTGGAGTCAAAGCAGCTGTCAATCACAGTGTTTCTGTCTGAATGGAAGCATCTGAATGCTTCCATTTTCTAGATGGCGGAAATTAAAGGACAGGATCAGATTACTTGCCTGTAAATGCTCGCCTTATAATTACCCTGCCCACTCTTTGTCTGGTCCCAGAAATGACAGAAACAGGCAGTTTAGGCTGCTTGCTGCAAAGGGCAGCCTCATGGCACCACACTCTGGGCATAGTGGACCACAGGCTTAGTGTGAGTTCCTGTAAAGGACTGCCACAGAAAACCAGCGCAAGCCAGGCTTCCCATCACGGTGTATCTATAACTTTTACTGCCACTATTTCGGGCCCTGGACACCCCAGTCTCCCCAGATTCTCCATCTCTGGCAAAGTAGCTGCAGTGTCTCTGCATCTTCACCGGCCCTACCACTCCACCCATACAAGGAGGCTCAGAAAAACTACCTCCACCTCGTCTTCTGGCATTTAGCCCCTTCCTGTGTGTCCTCCCAAAAAGATGCAGGGTGTCATCTGCATTCCTCGGTGCAGGATGCTCCACGTGGCCTCTAAAGGAGGAAGGATGCTAGGCCTGGCCCTTGCTGAAACCAAGCTGGGATGCGTCCTTAAGAAGGGGGAGGCAGCAGGGCAAGAAGGGCTTCTCCAATGGCTGCGGAGCAGGGCCTGGCTATGAAGGAGTTACCACTGCTCTGGGAAACTCATCTGCTATATCCATCAACAGTCTTCACTCTGCTCCCCAGTAGAGATGGCTGGAGAAACGAAGCGTCTCCTACTCCAGGAAGCCCCTAGAGCTCTCACCCCTGCCCCCCAGTGCAAACGTCCAGTGCTCTTCTCACTCCACGGCAGGCCCTGCGGGCCACTGGCTTCCTGACAAGGTCCTGCGGGTCCCTAGGAGTGCTGAAGTGGGCCTCCCAGTAGTCAGATGGAGTGAGGTGGGGGAGGAGCACAGAGGACAAACAGCAGGCCATGCACATAAGCCAATGCATGGCAGGGTTTCAGAGCAGCCCAAAGGATCAATGTCACTTGTCAGCTGGGTAAGGAAGGGGGACTGTAACCTTGTCCCCCTGATGTAGGAGGCACAGCTTAGAGAAAGCAGTAGAGGAACCATACTTGTTAAACACTCAGGGTTAATCACTGACACTTGGTTGCCCAGAAGGCTGAGGTGGATGTTGTCTGACAACCTGGTGATCTTTTTGCTAAGCCCGCGTACTTTGCATCTTCCATCAATAGAATCCATCCTTATGCTTATTACAAATCCTTCCTCCTCAGGCCCTTAGCCTGAGCAAGATTTACAAATCAACAGAACACATTCTTATTGTAAAGGTCACACAGATGCTTTGCTACTCTGCCGGGGAGTTTCTATGTTGCTATACATAAAGATTAGTTGTGATAACTGTCATGTGAAAACCTCCTTGCAAGGTTTTACTGTGCTTAAATGTGTAAGAAAAATTAGACTGTGAGGTGAGACTCCACGTCTGCTAATGTGGCGCTGACGCAAGTTTCATTCTTCACGTCATGCTGCTAGGTTCCCTATCAGCCATGACATTTGCAGAGCCCATGGCCTTCACCTAGCCAGAGTCTGAGCTCCAAGGGCTTGGCTTATGTCATTGTCATTAGCCATCATTGCTGCTCTTAGTGCACGTGTGAATGTGTGCGTGATGTGGGCGGCAGGGGTGCAATGGCCCGTGTGTGGAAGTTATGTGGCAACTTTGTGAGTCTGTTCTCTCCTCCACTGTGGGTACCAGGTCCCCAAGCTTGTATAGCAAGCACCTCAATCTCCTGAACCATCTCAATGGCTGTTTTGGGGTTCCCCGGCTTTTTCTTTTAAAACACTCCTCAATATCACATGTTTGGATCCATTTATGGCATGGATTCATTCTACCCAGGTTGAGCTGTGTGTGGTCAGCCGGGCACCTGGAGTCTGTCATCCAGACTTAACTGCTTAGGGCAGTGACTTAAGCATGGGTGGTCAGGCTCCTGAAACATATCCAGTATTTTCCAGAGAGCAGTCTCTGTACTCAGCTAAAAATAAATAGCTGTGAGCACAGGTCTGGCCCCTGGGGATTTCCAGCGTACCTGTCGCTTGTGGCGACATTCATCATTCCTCTCCCCTCCATCCCTGGTGTTCACTGTTGGTGGTCCAGGCTGATGCACACTGCCCTCACCTGTGGGAAGCTCTGGGGTTGCACAACTCAAGGAGGACACACTAAGCATGACTACACATAGGGAGTAACCTCTGGGGCCCACCTGGCTTGTTCTTCTGAGGAACAAACAGTAGTCAGCATCACAGACACACAAAATAACCCTGGGGCAGAGATAAATTCTGCAGCAATCTAGACAGGAGAGCATGGGGCAAGGATGGTGGATATAGCAGACTGTACTGTGGGAGGAACTCACTAAAAGGGGGGGGGGGTGTAGGAAGAAGAGGAAGAGGAGGAGGAGGAAGAGGAGGTTCACTAAGAAACAACATCAGACAGACTTGGTGGTGTCCACCAGGAAGCTCAGCACTCGGGAGACAGAGGCAGAAGGATCAAGAATTTGAGGCCAGCCTGGGTTGCATAGTGAGAACTTGTCTCAACAACGTAGAACAAAAAGAAGCAAGCCAAAGAACATATTAAGTAAGTCACAGCATCTCTTCACTAGGGAAGTATTATCTGGCCATTAAAAATCACAGAAAAGATACTGGGGGAGTTAGCTCTGCAGTAGAGTGCTTTGCAGAGATGTGTTTGAAGGCTCAGAGGGGATCAACATGAAATTGAAAGTTTAATAACTCAGAAAATAAGGTGTTTTCAGGAAAGTGACTGAGTTCAGTCCCCCCCACCAACTCCCCCCCAAAAAAACATAGAGAAAAATATAAACATCCAAAAATGCTTGAAGCATGTTACCAAGTAAAAGGGAAAAGAAGTTATAAATGAAGTTGAAAGTAATTTTCCAGAGAAAACTATTCCCTCACCTTCCAAGTGCACGGGAAACTCTGGGCCTCTAGCACCTGTAGGAGAACACCACTGGGTGGCTGCATTCCTTCCCTGCACGGTATGTTCACCTTGTGATCACAGCAATGGATCAGGCCAATTTCTCAAATCGCCTGCTTTGTAGAGCCCACAAAAGGACTCAGAGAGCAGTATTTTGATGCAGAACACTCTGAAGTTGTGTAAATGTGACAGGAGTGGTGACCAAAGGTGAGAGGTAGGAACTGGGAACAAAGATAGGAAGAAAAGGATGTCTGGAGCCAGCATGGGCAGCCGGGCAAGCCGGGTAGGTGAGTGGGTGTCAGCATTCCTCTGCTTCAGATTCTAGCTGCTGCCTGAAGGGACAGATGTGACCTCATTTACTTATATTTTTTAAGCCCCGTCACTTTCCTGAAAACCCCTTATTTTCTGAGTTCTTAAACTTTCAATTCCTTGTTGATCCCCTCTGAGCCTTCGAACACAACTCTACTGTGGACATCTCCCAGTCGGATGTCTCCAAGCAGCGTTAACAGACGCCAGAGCCTGGATTCAGATCACCCTTCCAGAACAGAAAGAGTGTACCTAAGCGGAAGATGGCCTCAGGAATCCTGAAAGCAGAAGCTAGAGCATTTCTGTGCAGGCTTCCTCTGACTGCCTCTGACAGGCCAATGATGGGAAGCGCACTACAGGGCTCTTTCTAAACCCTGCAGTGAGGGCCCTGAGCAGCAAAGATTACAGGATTTGGGCTGTGAACATCTGCAACAGGGGCTGACCCAGCAGTGAGGGTTCAAAGCCTCCACCCACCACAATGCAGATTTAGAATCTGTAAGGGGTTCCTTCCCCCCACCCCTCATGCACCCTCCTATTTCAGAGTACTTTAAACCTTCTCTAGAAGACAACAAAAGGTTTGAGAAGCATCATCTGAAGCCACCCTTGCCAGGGTTTTGTTTGTTCTTGGTGGTGGTGACAGTTCTTCTGTTCGTTTTGCTGGGAGTGGTGATTGTTTTTTGAGATAGGATATAAGCCAGGCTGGCCTCCAGCTCACAGAAATCAGCCTACCTCAGCCTCCTGAGTGTTACCAGGAAAGGAGTGAGCCATGCAGCTGGATCCTGAAAACCTTACTGGGGAAATGAGGGAACAAAGACAAGACAGACTCAGACTCAGAAAAGCTGGGACTGGATGGGCCTGCCTGGTCCTGGCTTCTGTAGAGTCACACCAGCAGCAACTCAGAGCCTCACTGGTTTTACTCTGAATTGAGTAGACTGAAGGCAGGGTTAGTTAATCTCGGTAGGGGGTCTCTGCAAGCGCAAATCTCAGGCTGTAAACATCCCTGAGGAGGAACTGCAGTGAGATTGTCTATACACACTGTCAATAGCTCTCTTGGGACCAGGGGAAGGCTTTGCCATAACCATGGGTCTAGGGCATTAGGGTCCTTCCCATGGCTGTGCTCATGCCCAAACACATTCTTTCAAGATTTCCCCCACTTCCTAGAGGCATGCTCCACCTCACCTGGCTTAAGGTTTTCACCAGGAGAAATGGGGCCTGAGGAGCTGTCACTCTAGGCCCCACCCAAACCTATATACGCTAGCACTTCCACAGGGGCTCCTCATGTAAACTTCATAAGCATCGTGTGAAAAAAGGGGCTGCTCCCATTTTACAGACTGAAGGGACGTTAGCTAGCCCAAGCATGCCAAACATGGCTCTCCACTTTCCCTCTGTGTGGTGGTTTGAATATGCTTGGCCCAGGGAGTGGCACTGTTTGGAGGTGTTGGCTTGTTGGCCTTGTTGGAGGAAGTGTATCACTGTGGGCATAGGCTTTGAGGCCCTTGTCCTAGCTGCCTGGAAGCCAGTCTTCTCCTGTTTGCCTTCAGATCAAGATGCAGAGCTCTCAGCTCCTCCTGCACCATGCCTGCCTGGACGCTGTCATGCTTCCTG
The DNA here is from genome assembly GCA_028551405.1 of Uromys caudimaculatus. Lineage (NCBI taxonomy): Eukaryota > Metazoa > Chordata > Mammalia > Rodentia > Muridae > Uromys > Uromys caudimaculatus. Next base: position 75,296,396 of record CM052704.1, on the reverse strand, counting down.
CCCTGATGATAACGAACTGAACCTCTGAACCTGTAAGCCAGCCCCAAATAAATGTTTTTCATTACAAGAGTGGCCTTGGTCATGGTGTCTCTTCACAGCAATGAAACTTCATCTAAGATACTCTGCCTGGCTAAAAACTATTAGATAACATTCCTAAAGCTAGCTACCAAGGTCCAGCTACTAGAAGTATTAAAAGTCCAGCAATCAAAGCCCCCTTTGGCAGCCCTAATTAACAGGCCCAATTAAAAGTAAACACCTCATCCCAACTCAGGGTTCCCCCTTTATCTTTATAAACTGTCATTTGCCTATGGGCCAGGGCTGTCTCCTCTCTATCCAGATTGCTGTTGTCAGCCCTCCCCCACTCCCAAACTCAGTTCATTCATCATACAAATACTTATGGCGCCTCTTCTCTGCTGAACAAGATGCTATGTAGTCAAGCTACAAGACCATATCCTCAGTCTAGGAAGGAGAAAAGGTATATAAATGGTGCTTTGAAGGACACATTTAGACAAAGTAAGGCGTCCATCCCAAAAATGGGGCAGAGTCAGGCCTCACAGAAGTGGGTAAGTAGGGAAGGGGCGGAGTCAAAGAAGCCTCACAGTGGGGGTTGGGGTGAGTAGGGAAGGGGCAGAGTCAAAAAGGCCTCACAGAGGGGTTGGTATTTCCATACAGAGACACAGGATCTCAAGGCAGACTAAAAATAAAAGAGCCACACTGGGGACCTGGAGGTCCAGAGGACAATGGCTTGTATTGTTGAGTGGCAGGTACACACAGGCTTAGAGGAAAACCAAGAAGCTGCAGGGCATAGCAGCCAGATCTAGGAGCCCAGGATGTCGCTGTTGAGCTTCTGCCTACACACAGTAGAGGACCACTGAGGAGGAAAAGGGGTGGGAGCGCTTCAAAGGAATGACCAAGTCTAGAGCTGCAGGGGTCTCAGCTAGAGCAGTCAGGGCTGGAATGCAGGAAGCAGGGGGTGGGCAGTCTGCAGGGGAGATGCTACAGAAATGTGGACAGGAGACAGGAGTCATAGGGATGTCTGGGGAGCCGTCCAAAACTCCTCCCAGGTTTTGAGTGACTGCTGCACAGAAGAGATCCACCCAGCCTTGTAGCTCTAAAAATCATCACCTACGGCCAGCGCTCAGCAAGGCGGAAGGAGAAGAGACAACAATCACAGAGCTGACGGGACAGCAGGTGCCTTCACAGGCCACAATAACCTGCCCATCGATTGCAGAAGGATGCCAGAAGACAGTCAATTCAAGGCCACTTTAAAATACCTGCCATTCGATCTCCTCACAGTCCCTATCAGCTGCATACCCTGAAGCTCCCACAGAGCTTTGCAGGCCACAAAGGTCAAGACAGAGGAAGAGTCACCAAGGCAGGGCCTGTTCCTGGAAAGCACTGGACTCTAAATGTACACATTCAACCAAGGAAGGGCTCAGATCGCTGACTGAAAGGAGGCATTCATGCTGGAAAATAACCCTGGCAGGAGGGAGGGGGTGGCCTCAGTGGCAGGCCATGTGCTTAGCCTAGGGGAGGGAACTGGGTTCCATCTCCAGCAAAACACACACACACACACACACACACACACACACACACACACACACACACACACACACCCCCCAGGCCAAGAAAAAAAAAAAAAAAAATGGGATGGGGAGAGAAAACAATCCCACGAATGCCTGGCAGCTGCAACGGTTGACACCCTGACGGGCTGCACGTCTGAAATGCCTTTTTGAGAACCAAAACTCAGAACTGATCAGTACCCCCAGAGGACTCCCACCCTATCTGCTGCTGACAGGAAGAAGAAAAGGAGCTCTTTTGTGTACAGCAAGGTAAGATAGGGATCTGAGGAGGGGGCCAGCATCCCTCCAGCAGCAAGGCAGGCTGCTATCGGACAGTGCACGGGAGATAGGATTCAAGCAACATCCCCGGCACCAGCTCCAACATAACTGCCACCTCAGGCTTCAGCATTCACAATGAGCAGCTCGTGGGAGGGGGGCAGCTCAGACCCACAGAGCAGTGCATGGGTATGTATGTCTGAAGGGTAAGTTCAATTCTCCTCTCATTTCCTCCTCCAGATTTAGGAGAGCCACCAAAGGAAGTTCAACTCTAGCAGGTAAAAAAAAAAAAAAAAGAGAGATTCTGCCCATTAATAGTTGCTGACCTTGTCTGGCAGGATTAGCTGGCCATACCTGTACAGGCACAGGGCTCAACCCCAGTGCAGGGGGGAGCATGGCCAAGCCCAGGAAAATGAAAGGCCACCGTGAGGAACAGACAAGGCCACAGACAGAAGTGGCTTTGGAGAAGTTCGCAAGTGTGTTTACTGGGTATTTGATTTACTTGCCAAGGCAAAATTCCACAAGAAAAAGAGCCTGGAACCCGTGCAGACTTTCCCACTGCTGTAATCCCTGCCAGGCTCAGTGTAAAGTAATGAATTTTGTGGATGCTTGCTGAGAAAAATAGCTTCAAATGCTATGGATCGATGGTGCGCACTGCAGAAACACAGCTCTCAGCTTCCTCAAGCTACTTTTCGGCATTACCCCGAGTTCAATGGCAATCTGTCCTTTGAAGGCCAGCTAAGAAGTCAGCCCCGGGCCTAGGCAGGGCACACAGTCCCACAATCCAACCACAGTGGATGTCCAGGGCTCAAGCATTCCTCTCATAACTGAATCAAACGTTTCTCTCTTCTTCCAGGGTATTGGTTGGGGGAGGGGCCATACGGAATGTCACAATCTACCCCATAATATCCAGCCAGGGTTCCTTTGGGTTTGAGAGCATTGTGTGTTGCAGGGGTGGAGATTTGACATCATAATTTCCTTTCTAGGGATGAATCTCTATACATCAATTTTTTTTTAAAAAAAGGAACATAGATAATCCTTAAACTCTCATCTGAGCTCCAAGACTATGTTAATTCCAAGAACTCAACTGTGCAATTCAGAGCACCTGTGTTTCCTAACTTACACACCTCTCCCTGCCAGAGAAAGACGCTCCCTTCCGTGATGGGAGGGGGATGTGCCGACTCATGGTCTCAGGAGCAAAACAGCTCTGAGAAACTGTAGAAAGCCAGATGAAGAAGAGCATGGAGGATCTCACTGGAATCAGAAGCAGCAGCACTTAAAACTGCAGGTTTAGGAACGGCTGGACAGAATCCAGAGCTGAGGTTACCCCTGAGCCTGCAGGCTCTGACTTCTCTGAAGATGAGATAGCCTGGTCTGGAGGGAACGCCCATGGCCCTGGCAAGACCTCCATGCTATGGGGGCTGAACCCAAAGGCTTCAAGATGGGCTCAGCTCAGGTGTGGGCAGTTCACAAAGAGTTAAAACCAGTGGTGAGCATACACAGGACCCAGATGTGGGAGGGTTTAGAGGGGCATGAGAGGCTGACTTAATCCGGAGCCAACTACATTTTTTTTTTTTTTTTTTTTTGAGGTAGAGTCTCGCTATGCAGCCCCTGGAACTCACTATGAACACACTGGCCTTAAACTCAGAGAGATCCACCTGCCTCTGCCTCCCACGTGATGGGGTTAAAGGTTTGTATTAACCCTCCCCCCCAGCTTTCTTACACTCCTTTTAAGTAAGAACATATGCATGCATTGCCTACTCAAAAATACATGAATAAAAATTCAAGCTAAAGTAAACCAGGGAGATGGTAAAAACAGGCAAAAATAATTTTAAACTTTTTCTAATAAAATACTGCTTAAAAAAAAAAAAATAGAGGTTGAGGGGGTGGCTGGAGCAAGCAGAGAAAACACTAGAAAACAAGAGCATGGTCCAACCCAGCCCACCTCCTTCCCATCCTCACTTGCCCACACCAAAACACCCATGTCTACTCTGGCTCATGCCCAGACCGCCTCCTGACTCTCCTCCATCCCCCGCACAGCCCTGGGTCCTCTGTTGCTTTCCTGTCTCCTGGCTGCCACCAAGCCTCGGCCAATGCCTGGCACGTTCCTCCACCTCTAACTATGAAATGAGACAGCTCACCTGTGCACACCATTCCCCACCTGAGCCAAGGGCGTGCTTCTCAAGCCGGTAGCAATAGTAACAATGCCCGCTTCCTCACCCAGCTGACAAGTGACACTGATTCCCGCTGGAGGAGTGGGATCTGTGTATCTGATGAGCTAGGATTCTAGCAGAAGTCACACTCTGGGACTTCAAGTCTAGATAATAAAAGTTATACAACTTCTGCAGGCAATCTAGGATCTGGAGCTGGGAGCTGCTGGGCATACTCTGGCTTTAAGTTCACCATACTCTGAAGAAGCCTGAGCCAGCACCCAACTCCAGTTCCCAGGGTCCCCAGACCTGTCTGCAACCTGAGCCAGAACCAGCTCCTGAAAGCCACTAAGACTTAAGGTAACTAAGGTAACTAACTGTGGCCTTCCTTCAGCCCCTAAGCAGTGGGCCTGGAAGCCCCGCCCCTTCCCCACCCCTTCACTCTCTCTTACTGGACTTGAGGTCTACAGCCACAGTTCCAGACGTTAGATAAATTCACCACCTCAGTTTGCTCTGCCTGCGCCCCTGACAGTCCATCGCCGTGGCTCCCCCTTGCTCTCTTTCTGGCCTCCAGGAATCAGTTCTCCCCTCCTTGACCTCACTCAAGAATTGTCCCTAACTCTGCTCATTCCTAACACCTGGTAGCCAGCCCTGGCCCTCTTTCTCCCTCCTCCTGTCACCACTGGGGGGGGGGGGGGGCACCTCCCCAGGCGTCTGCACCTGGGGCTGCATCAGCCGCCTTCCAGAACATCACCCTTTCCAACTCCCCACACACAGAGAGAAAAAAGACTATTTTTTATTTCCCACCCACAGTGTTCCAGAAAGCAACGGCTTACACACCAAGAATTCTCCTCCTCAAACACCATAATGCCCAACCTCCGGGAGCACTGAACTACAGACCCATCATTGCAAGAATTAAATGAATACCTGGCCATGGAGTCTCTGGCCTGCATCCACAACAGGATGGGGAGCTCAAACACTTGAAGTCCTCCACCTAGGACAAGGCCTGTTCTCCACACGTCACCCAGCTCATTGCTAGTTACAATTTAAAGCCCTTCCGTCTACTCTGCTCGGAAACTGCCCGAACCTCCTCCTCCAGGAAGTCCTCCAGAGCTGTGAGTCCACACTACACTGAAATTTCCCTCTATACTCACCTACCTCATTGCACTGAAGAAGGCCACCACCACCCAGAGCCTTATCTTACCTCATCCTATGTCCCCTCCGTGTCCCAGGAGGTCAGTGCCCAACATAAATGCTTTTGAGATGAATCACCAGCCTTTCCCCTGCAGCCCCCAGCCCAGTGCACCAGCAGTACAAAACAACAGCACTGGTCCAGGTCCTCCCTGAGGGCATTCTATCAAACCATACCCTGTCCGGTCCCCAGAGCCCCGGCCCTGGGAAGGAGCCCTCCCCCAGCTAGCTCTACCTTTCTCTATGTCACATGTGTACCCTGCTAGCCGCATGTCATGATTGCTTCCTTCCCATGTAGGCTTCAAACACATTAAGAACAAAGGCTACAGACTTCTGAGCTCAGGTCCTATGACGGAAGAAATGCGCTTAAGTCACTAATAAAATAAGGTTGACATATGTGGCATGTTGGGTCTAAAGGCTAGAAATACCGGTACTAGATCCCCAGGCCCTAGGGTATAGTGGCCCATATAATAAGAGCAAAAAAAAAAAAAAAAAAAAAAAAAAAAAAAAAAAAAATCAGTTGGTTGAGTGAATGAATGAACGAATGAAAGAATAGTCACCCTGCTTTAGAGAGGATGAGGTCTGCCCTGTCCCCTCCCACCAGGCACCACGGCAATCACCAGCAAGCCAACGAGGGCTAGCAGGTCCATCTTCCTGGCAACTCAGCACCCTCTCTGATCAGCTCTGGATTTCTCACCGCCCACCCCTTCCATGATCCAAATACAGGATTCCATGGGAGGGTCTGGACAGCATCCAGGACTATTTATCTTCCAGGCTTTAAAACAAAGTGTGACAAATGGCGCTGCAGATCTACTGGGCCATGGTACAGAGCAGATGGAACTACAATTCACACCACTAGCTTGAATTCTATCTAATACTCCTTCAAATTAGGGCATTTCATCTAGAAATTGTATAAAAAGCAGTGTTTGAGGGTAGGACTACACTTGTAAGTTTGCCAGCTGCCCTCACTGATCAAAGAGTTCCCTCAATCTCCTTTATGTCCCCTGACCAAAAAGCCCAAATGCAAAGAAGGATGGGTTTCTAGGGTGCAGAGTTGTAAAGTAACCACCCACCCTGCACGCCTGACTGTCCTGTCAGTATAGAAATCTCTCCCTGAAGGTGAGGTCTCTACTGACATCGCCCAGGTGGGGAGCTCTCCACTGGGACTGGGGACATTGCTCAGTGGTAAGGAATCTGGGTAGCATGGGTAAGGCCCAGGCCAGGTCCCAGCCAGGGAGAGAAGGACAGAGGGAAAAGGAAGGAAAAGAAGAGGGAGAGAAAGGATGGGAGGGGAAAGGAGAGGAAGGGAGGGAACAGAAGGTGGGAGAAGGGGGAAAGACAAGAGGTAAGAGGAAAGAAAGGGGGAGGGGAGACGGCAGGGGAGGGGAATAGGAGAGAAGAGGGGAAGAAGGGAGGAGGAGAGGGGAAGAAAAGAAAGTCGCTTTTGAGCCGACACCAACAGGGCTCTGAGGTCTTGGATACAGGACAAGCGCAATCTCATGCATCTATTCAGTGGGTAGCAGCTGAGTGTATCCACAAACAGGATGCTGGCACCGGTACCAACACTCCAGGACATCATGGGCACAGTCTGCTCTTACAGGCCAGCCCACTCCCCACCTCTCACAAACAGGCTCCAGCCTGTCGATGGCCCTCACTGTGTTGTCAGAACTGCATGCTGTTTCTCTCCAGGTCTGACCAGGATAGAGCAAGCAGACCCAGGGATACAAGACAGCATTGTTTGGGGACTTCATTGAACAGGCGATGCCTGCCAAGTAAAAACCTCCGTCTATCCCATCAGTCTCCACGGCACACAGTGTGCATCTGGATTCAGAGTCCAACAGACCCAAAATGTCAGCCTTTCCCCTTCTTGCCAATCTCAACACCAGCTGCCCTTCTTGCTTTAGAATCATACAGATAAGGGCTGGGCATATGGCCTGGTGTAAACTACTCAGCTAGCATGGTGAGCCTCTGGATTTAATCCCCAAGACCATGAAGACCAACAGACACAGACAGGACAGACAGACAGACACTCAAGTTAGTACAATTCCTACTTTCATCAAACTTACTAGGAAAATGCAGTTAAGAGTAGACTCCCTCAACACACCAAGACAGAATTCTGAAAACATTCTTTCAAGGTCTACTGTATTTTGGAGGTAATCTCAACTGCACTGGCTCCATCCATCCACCCCACCGAACACTTCCAGGCAGGTTCAATATGGAGGGTATAAGCATCAAGTACAAACTTCTTGTCTGGACACTCAAGGCTCTGACATTTTGTAAAAAAAAAAAAAAAAAAAAATAGTATCTCATGTAGCCCAGGCTGGCCAGAAACTCATTATATGGCTGCAGATAATCCTGCCATCTGAGCCTCTAGGGAGCTGGGATGAATGATTAGTGCACAGGTGTGCACTAATATACCTGGCTCAAGGTTTTGATTTTCTGGCCCCACTCTACCTCTTCTGCCCGACTCCCACTGACCCCTCCAAACACTATTTTGTGACCTGGTAAGCTGATACTATCACCCCCAAGCCCACCATTTATAATTTACGCCTCTAGGTTTTTCCGGACACTGTCATTTGTGGGCAAACAAAAAACAAGAAGGAAGAGAAAAGAAGGGATGAAGTACAGAAGGAAGAGAGGTCAGAAGAAGGAACAATGGGGAAGATAGCCCAGGCCCTCCACTAAGGGCTTCCATGTGACTGCATTCAGCTCCACTACAGCCATTCAGGTAGCTACCACAAGTCCAGACAGGCCAGCATATCTGCCCAGGGTCCCACAGAACATGTGCAGCCTGAGCCATTCCATCTCCACCCACATGGCTTTCCAGGGAAGTCCAGGAAAGGAGTCAAGTGTGGGATTAAGGACAAAAGCAGATTGGGTGCCAATATACGATGGGAGGGTGGCTCACCCAGGAGACACTTTGGCCAGAGTCTGGAGTGAGTAGGCAAGTCTCACGGCCCAGGAGCAGGTACCAGGGAGCACCATTCTGTTCTACATGATTGGTCAGGACCCTTGTGGAGCTAGAGGCAACAGTGCAATCACTGAGATGGAGTGTAGGATCTGCTGGAAGGGGGTGAACACAGGAAGCGGCAGAGGTGAGTGGACAGCCAGGGAGAGGCCTGGTGACCGGCTAGAGACAGATCTCTCATCCTGTAGCATCTATTCAACCCTTCCTTCTTACCTGTCTAGAGTCTACTGTTCCTCAGCAAGGCTCAGCTCAGTCTCATTTCTTCCACACCCATTTTCCCTACTTGTGTGCAAACCACAGGTATGGAGACAGGTGCGAGCCAGCTGTAGGTGACGGACGGGAAGCTGCCTTTCAGATCCAACTCGCAGAGGCCTGGAGTGTTCCTGGCTCAGTCTTCTGTCTCCACTGTTCCTACCTTCACCAGGAAGAGAGGTGAAAACCCAGCAATGAGGCTTCCCTGGAGCACCAGGCTGTGTGGCTCTGCTTTCTCCACCCCTCGATACAGACAGCTAGGAAATACCTGGAGTCACGGGCCTCTAGGACTCAGTACATGCCAACAAAGCCACGAGCTATCCTTGGGTGATAAAGAAACACATTTCCTCAGGAGCAGAAGACCAAAAGACACTGAGTTATCTGACCTCAATCAATACCAGAAGACACAGTGCCCTACCCATCCATCTCCCTTTTTGGAGATAAGGGTCCCCTACATTGCTTATTTTGATCAGGCTGGTCTTAAATTCACAACCGTCCCACATCAGCCTCCCTCTGCAGCTGTGACTACTATAGGCACATGCACCCTACCCACCCAGCAGCCATCTCAAGCCATTTATTTTAAATTCTTTATTGTGTATGTATGTGGGTGTGTGGGTGTGTGTGTGTGCACGCGCGTGCGCGGTGTGCATGTAGCACACGTCACAGAGCATGGTGTCGGAGGACAACTTACAGGAGTCAGTTCTCTCCTTCAGTCAACTGGGTCCTGGGAATCACACTCTAGATCATTAGCTTTGCTGGCATCAGCCTTACCCACTGGGCCATCTCACCAGCCTCTATTTACTTTTTTTTGTTGTTTGTTTTTTTTTTTTTTTTTTTCGTGACAGGGTTTCTCTGTGTAGTCCTGGCTGTCCTGGAACTCACTCTGTAGACGAGGCTGGCCTCAAACTCAGAAATCCTCCTGCCTCTGCCTCCCAAGTGCTGGAATTAAAGGCGTGCACCACCACTGCCTGGCTCTCTATTTACTTTTGAGTCGGGTTTTGCTACGTTGCCCAGGCTGGCCTGAAAGTTCTCCCTCTACCCTCTGAGTAGCTGGGACTACAGACAAGCACCATTATACTTTGCTTACTTTTTCAATAGGGAAGATTTAAAACATTCAGAGTATAAATATCACCCATGCACATCCACAGTGTGCCAAACCCTAACATTTTGCTCCCTTTGCTCTAGATCAGTGGTTCTCAACTTTCCTAGTGCTGTGACCCCTTAATACAGTTCATGTTGTGATGACCCCAACCATAAAATTATTTCATTAGCACTTCATATATCTGATATGCAGACGGTCTTAGGTGACCCCCGTGAAAGGGTCATTCGACCCCCAAAAGGGGTCGGGAGGTTGGGAGCTGCTGCTCTAAGCTTTGTCTCCAGGAGGAGAGCACTGCAGATTGGGCTCAGGCCCCTATGTTACCACTGTCCCTATCCTGTCACTCCCACCTGCCCCAGAGCAGCCATAGTTATCAGTCTTACACACTTACGCTTTAACTGCACAGTCGTAAACAACACAGAGCTTTGCATGTCTTAAAACTGTCAAAAACTGGCGTCCCTCTGCAGGTACTGCCCTGCGTCATTCTCTTTTGACTTGAGGAAGCATTTTCTACAGTAATCCTTGTTGACACAGGTCAAAGCATTTGTTTCGATTGCTGTGTCAGAGCCTGCTATACTAACAGTGGGTGCTGCCCAATGAACTCATTTTCCAACTGATGAACTTTCATCTGGCCCGAGACTTTCCAGTGCAATCTAGAGTCTTCTAACTGTCCCCGAGGGACCTCTCGCCCACAGCAGGCATTGCTCAGATCTCTGCAACTCTGCTGCCCTGATTTATAGTCCCCAGAAAGCATTCCAGTGTTCTGAACTTGTGTCTTCCGCAACTCAAAACTATTGTTTGACATTTCGACTGATCTAGTGGGATTGAAAGGTTACCTTCTTGTTACTCTGAAAATGAATTTTTAAGTGGAAAAATAAATGCCTAATACATTCAGCTTAACAGACAAGAGTTCTGCACAGTAGATGGGAATATACTAGAAGACCTTGTATTTTCTTGGACATCATATGGGGAGGGAGGGTGTATGTAAAACAAGTTGAGCCATGAGCTGACAACTGTGAGAAGCAGGTACATGGGATTCCATTATCTTACTCCCACGCCCATCCCGACCTTGGTGTCCATTTGACATTTTCCACAGAGGTAAAGTAAAGGAAGGAAAGCTGTGATGTATCTGCCCAGACTGTCCAGAGCAGGGCAGCGGTACTGTGGGAGGCAGAGGCTTCTACAAGTACACGCGGTGTCTGCAGGTGAGGCTAGAGGGTGGGAAGGGGAGGCCAGGAGAAGTTGTGAGTTGTTATTTTTTTTTTCACTCAGAAATTACCAACAGTAGCAAATTCACATTCCTAGTGACCCTGTACAACCTGGCAACTCTCAGCAAAATGTTTTGAGATGTTATAAAAACCCCTAAAGCTGGAGAGATGGTTCAGTGGTTAAGCACACAGACTCTTCCTGATTCAGATTCCAGCACCCATATTAGGCAGCTCACAACTACAGCTTCACCCACTCTGACACCTCTGCTCTCTATGGATACCTGCACTCTTATACACAAGCATACACACACACACAAACACACACACACACACACAAAATGATTTTGAAAACGAAATAAATCTTTAAGAAAAAAAATCACTAAAGCCAGGGATTGTGACATACACCTTCAGAGACAGACACAGGCAGATCTAAGTTTAAGGCTGGCATAGTCTACATAGTAAAATCCTGTAGAAAGGAAGGAAGGAAGGAAGGAGGGAAGGAGGGAGGGAGGGAGGGAGGGAGGGAGGGAAGGAAGGAAGGAAGGAAGGAAGGAAGGAAGGAAGGAAGGAAGAAAGAAAGAAAGAAAGAGCCGGGCTGGTGGTGGCACACGCCTTTAATCCCAGCACTTGGCAGGCAGATTTCTGAGTTCGAGGCCAGCCTGGTCTACAGAGTGAGTTTCAGGACAGCCAGGGCTACACAGAGAAACCCTGTCTCGAAAAACCAAAAAAAAAAAAAAAGAAGGAAGGAAGGAAGGAAAAAAGGAAGGTAGGTAAGAAAGAGAAAGAAAAAATGAAAGAAAGAACTCAAATTTTTAGCACTAAAATGTTTTATTTTAAATACAGACCATTTAATTTGTTTTTATATTTGGCATTTTAAAAAAAGGCATCTGTCTGAATTATTATTTGAAACAGAGGCCAGAGAAATGTCTCCACGTGTAAAAGTGCTCGCCACACAAGCCTAGCAACCGAAGTACAGTCCCCAGGGCCCACCAATGTGCTGGGGAGCATCTGGAATCCCAGCACTCGGGCAGAGACAGAAGAATCACCTGGAAGCTCGCAGGCCATCTACACACAAACATAAAGCAAAACAGAAGAAATAGGTGGACAGAAAGAACCCACTATCAAAAACCTGTCCTCTAACCTCCACATTTGCACACAAGCCTTTAAAAGCACAAGGATGCACACATGTGTGCACAAAACCGCACGCGCACACACACTCACAGATACAAAACTCTTCACTTGGGGGGAGGGGCATTTGAGCTTGCTGGGTTTTGGGGAGGAGAGTAAGACTGGGATCACTTGGGAAGATTAAGAGGTCAAGCTATCTTCTTCCAAATGGAAATGCAATGATGGTCAAAAACAGCGGAATTCTGGATCCTCCTGGCATCTGGGAGGGAACCCTTGCCTAATGAAAGGGGTCCGGGAGCTGGAGTTGGTCAGGACTCCCAGCAGGAGCTGGGAAACAACAAAAAAGAACAGCAGAGCATCAGTGACCCAGGACTGAGAAGAGAGGTTGAGGCAGGAAGTCTATGAATTCCAGGCCATCCTGGGCCACAGAGTAAGAACCTATGTAAAAAAAAAAAAAAAAAAAAACGACCAGAGTGGGATTCAAGACATTTGCCCTGGAAGGAAACAAAGTCCTTCTCATGCCAGTAAGGAGCACACTGGCTCAATGGGGCAAGAAGGTACACAAGGAAAAAGCCCTAACAGGAATTTGAGGCCATGGACTGGAACAGGGAACACGGAGACCATCAGCTGGCGTCCGGAAGCCAGGGACCTGGCACGCAGCAGGTACTTCTGCGAAGTACCATCCATCACTTCCCTGTGCTAGACCCTGGGAGCCCCGGTAGCAGATGTCAGCAGGGTCATCATCAGGGCCACTTGCCAAGAAGCTATGGGCAAAACTGCTTAGCAGCATCCTTCCTGGGTGCCTCTGCCCGGTGTGGTCTGAGTGCATCTCCCTACCTGGACCGTCTCTGTCCCAGACTGGGCAGTCCTCCCACTCCCACCTCTGCCCCTGAAGCAATTATCTGTTAACCACAGGGACTTTCCACCCAAGAGGCTACCAGAGGGGGCAGCACCTCTCTGTAGCTTTACTCCCCGGTGCAATGAGATCATCTGATCCTGTTCTCTCATCTTACAGAAAAGGAACTGTGAGCCCAACCTCCGCAAGGTCCCCCTGCCCCTCCTAACTCCCCAGAGGACCAGGGAACCTAGGTTTCCTGTCTCTGCTCTTAGGACCCATCTAGAAGCCACTCCTCCGTGTGGCAGCACAGCGATTTCTCCCTAATACTGACATTCCCACACCTGCCTATGCTCAAAGGCAAGAAGGGAGCCAGCCTGCCAAAATCAATCCTGGGCACATGGTCCTCTTGGACAAGCACAGGGACCAAAGGGTTACAGGGAGAGACAGTGGGTGGCTTTCTGTCTGCTGCCTTTGCATATGCTCAGAGACAGGGCCACCTCTAGATGTCACACTGTCACATAGGTTAAAAGGCTTCTGATGTGACACATCCTCTCTCTCCTTGTAAGACTAAATGGGACTTCTATCCATGGTAAGGAAGGCAACATCTGGAAAGGCCAGATCAACCCACAGTTGCTGGTACTGGCAGGAATAGGGAGGGGCCAGGAAGAACTTTCAGTCTCGGATCTTCATCCTGGCAGGCAGGCGAGCTCACTTGCCTGCCTCTGTCTTTCCCAAACATGCACTAGTTTGCTTCCAGACATGCATCCTGCAGGAGGAGCTTCACAGTAGGCGCACTGGCCGACAAAAGTCTTTTTAGAAAACAAGACTTGTGCTTTCCTTCACTAGGGCCTCTGAATCAGAGAGAGCCTAATTATCAGTGGGTCCCCTCAGGAAATGCTGCCTCAAATAAAGGGGAAAAAAAAGTAAATCCAACCACATGTTCCTGTGTTCCTTCTCGTTTTCAGACTCCACACAGAGCAAAGCTGTAACCTGATAGCGCCCCTGTCTGGTTTTGGCTCTTTCAAAACACAGGGGACCTAGCAGGAAAGCAATGCAGGAAACTACAGTCTGGCTCCCAGTCAAGAGGAGCCCTGAGCAGGGACAGCCAGGCCTGAAATGGGCCATAAAGCAGGGACAGCCCTTCACAGCCTGCACAGCAACACACACACACACACACACACACACACACACACACACACACACACACATACACACACACACAGCTACAGAGGTGCTAAGGCAGCGTCCCCAGCGTCCCATAGCTTCTCCACTCAGGTGTCTGCAACTCCATCTCTGGCCAGGAGCCAGTATCTTAGGTGTCCACAAAAACATGGGAAGTGGGCCACACAGCATGGATTGTTCCAGTGTCCACAGAGTACTAGTAGGTCCCCATTTGAGCAGAGGGAACTCCACCAGTGCATCTTAATGACAGCTAAGGCCATAACAGAGATAGATGAAAACCAGCAGCAGGAGGGGGCAGACTTTGGGGAAAGCAGCCCGATACTGGCTAAGGGTTTCCCGAAGGAAACATCTCCACCATCAACTGGCTCCCCGCGGGTAGGGGGAGTTACACTCTCCCTGATACCCTATGTTGAAAGGGAGGCTCATAGCACAGGGACATTGTAATGTAACAGGAGAGGCTCTGGGTTATAAGTCAGATTTCAGGTTCTTTCAAAATAGGACTGATGAGTGTGTGGGTTGGTACGGCCACTTTGGAAAACAGCCTGGATATTCCCTGTAAGGTTAAGCATGAAATTACTGGGTGGCAGCAATCAAAGCCCTAGGCATTTACCCGAGAAACAAAAACCTAGGTCCACTCAAACCCCTAAGTGTCACGACAGCTTCATTCTTAATAGTCACAAACTGGAAGCAACACAAAGGTCCAGCTGCTTCTGGATAGAAAGCATGTGACACAGAAGCCATGGACTTGGGAAAACCCTGGACTCAGGGAAGCTATGGATGTGGGGAAACCAAGGACACATGGAAGTCAGAAGACACACAGAAGTGCTGCTTGCTGGAGTGTCGGGTACGAGAACACCACAAAGCAGAGCTTTGGTGGTGACAGCCCGACCACTCTACTCAGGGTCAGCCACTGGCTTCAGCAGCTCACTTCCTGGACCCTTAAGGAGGGGTTGTGCATATGCCCTGCCCTGCCCCAAGTGCAGCACAAAGTCCCCTTTATAACTCGCTGTGACTCGAAGCTTGTTCGGCCTTGTTCTGTTTGACCCCTGCGGCTGCAGCATGGGACACGGGCTTCAGTAGTTCTCTGTCATGTCCCACAGGCATCAGTGCAGAGTACTCCTTGGTCGAGCCTTGAATGGAATGCTTTTTTTATCCAGGAAGACGGAGGCTTTGTGGGAGATGAGCCCCAAACAGATCAGCTCCAGACACTTCAAGAAACTTGAAAACGTGAGGACACACACAAGGTCACACACAGCAAGAAGCAGAGCTCATGCCTCTTAGCACAACACGACTTAACCATCAAGACAAGAGCAGTGCTTGGCTCACTAATGGTGAGACAAATTTCCTCAATTAACTGCAAGGGAACTGGGACCAGGTAAAAGTGGTGTTGAAGCACATTCCAGGTGTTCCAGATGGCCAGGGGTTGAAGTGAGTAAGTTGTCATCTGTGTCACTCGAGGAAGATGGAGCTCAGCTGAGACGTGAAAGACAGCTGAGAGAACATGCCTCAGGTCACTGCTACCAGCTAGGACAGCCTGCTGGGTGGCTGGCCTGCCTTTCTGCCCATACTGTAACTCTACTCAGGTAGTAGAGTGACTGCCACCACCTCTCGGTGATCACTCACTCACTTTCCCTTGTCACCTCTATTAGGTGCTCTAACATTGCCCTACACTCAAGAGGGCAATGCTGGTTCCAGCCTCACACACAGCCTAGGACATGAGGGGTCAGCCCTGTCCAGTGTATAGGGAGAATGGCAAACAAAAGAAATCCTCGCCACCATGCCGCCAAAGGAGAGGACTGCCAGGAGCCTGGAAAGACAAACAAGGGTAAAAGAAAAAGTGCTCAAAAAGGTCACACAGAAGGGCACCTGGAGACTCAGGCAGTGCCACCCAAACAAGGATGCGGAGGAGCCACCACAAAGCTGCCTGCACTCACCTGTCACATTCTGGACTGGCAAGCACTCAGTGACCACCAAATATGGGCCCTGCCTTTTGGAGTGCAATCACAATGACCTTATCAAGACTGAAACAAGAAAGAAATTCCAAGGGAGGTAGCAATATGATCAAAGGTCACATGTTTATGGCTTCCGAACTATGTACTAGGGCGTAAATCCAAGCTCCAAATAGCCATACCATACTGAAGACAAACTGTGGCTCATCAGCTGAGGAGGGTGGCAACCCTGGCCTGGCCAACACTACTGGTGCCTACCACCAACCAGGGCAGGAGCTGTGTGCTTTCCCTGAGGGCTCCAGCTACCTCTCGCCGCCATGCTCACATCTCCTCTTTTACGGGCTAGGAAAAGGGGCTCGATAATTTGCCCAAATTCGTGCACTGTCTCTGAATGTTTGCTGAATGCTAGATGTGTGAATGATTAGAAAGACAGACAATTGAAAGACTAGGTGGGATGATAGCATCGACCTATTCCAGGGATTAAACCCAGACATGGGCTATCAGAAGAAAGAAGAAAGCTCAGGGTGTAAAATACGAGCAAGCGGCTGTCAGTGAGCAAGATGGCCTTGACAAACACTTACGATGCTCTGTGTTACGGGCGAGCAAAGGGAGCAGTGCTCTGCTAGGAAGACAGACAGTGCTAGAACTGTCTTTAAATTTTTCAACTCAGAGAGAAAGGCTCCGAGTGTGCAGTGGCATCCATCTCCCCAGCCTGAAAGGTTTTCTTCTGGGTGCTTCTGGAGTCAACAATGGGAGCTCCCAGAGCCAAGAGTGGGAAGGAGAGGGGCTCGCCTGTGCCTCAGTTTTGTTTAGAGAAAGAGCCCAGACTCCCTCAT
This sequence comes from Uromys caudimaculatus, assembly GCA_028551405.1. Classification (NCBI taxonomy): domain Eukaryota; kingdom Metazoa; phylum Chordata; class Mammalia; order Rodentia; family Muridae; genus Uromys; species Uromys caudimaculatus. The sequence goes on along the minus strand of CM052704.1, from coordinate 75,279,757 downwards.
GTGCACTCACTTGCTGCCCTGATGAGAACCAGATGCCAAGTGCCCTTCCCCACCCCACCCCCTGTACTCACAGAGCCTGTGCTTTTAGGAAAGCAACGGGAGCCAGATAGCAGACAGATTACACCTTAACTAAGTGTGGATAGGAGGCTAACAGCACTTAGCTCTGGGCTCCAGACCCTTTAACAAAGGGCACCTTTCAGATGCCTTCAGAGCAGGGAAATACAAGATGTGAGTGAAAACTCAGCCTAGATTTTTCCAGAAACTCCACATTTCACTGACTGGCAAGCCCATCATGGTCACCAACAGATACCAGTCACTACACAGTGCCCTCTGCAAGACACTTGACTTTCTACTGACCCAGGGAGAGAGCAGCCACACCACTCATGAAAGGATTCCCTCCCTGGATAGCTGAAGGGACCTGAAGTCAGGAGGCAAACCTGCTGTCTAAAACATCAACAATCCCAAGGATAAAATGAAGTTGACCTGCAAGCTCTCCCCCTATGCTACAGAGCCCTGAGGAAATCCAGACATCAGAGAAAAGTAACTTCAGCCTGAAGACCATGTGCCACTCAGACCCTGCCCCAACAGCCACCAACAGTGCCCCCCACAGTTCAGTGTGTGTCTATTGATCTGTGTTTGGTCACAGTAGCTCCTGCCTCCCATTCACAGAGTCTGGCTCATTGTTTCACGGAATTCAAGGTCTCTTTACTTGGATCTCCCATCACGATCTCAAAGCCCCCAGAGGCAAAAACCAAATACCATCTCCCTAAAATCTATCTCTTCCAAAGTTCCACTACATGTCATTTTCCAAGTCATTACAGGCATGCCCCCAGAGTCAGCTTGCAGTCACTGTCCCTCAGCAGCCAAGCTGCCACAGTTCGATGGATGGCTGCTTTATTCCTTTACAATCTTCCTGGGATATCTTCACCACCACCCCCATTCCCCCCTACACCTCCCAACTCAGAACTCATTCCTACAAATGAATGCTTCCCCTGGCCACATAGCTTTGACTCCCCCCAGTCCCCCAGTCAGCCTAGTTCACAGCTCCTTAATTCTATTCCCACCCCAGGGTCCCTGCTCAATAGCCTCTCCCCTGCCCAAGGGCCCACAACATTTTGATGTATAAATCAAATGTCAAAGTCTACAGGCACAACCTGAGAGATTGTAGAATCCCGATGAAATCGGGACCCAATACTAACAATCCATGCCACCTCCACAACCACACCTGTCTCCACGGGTCTGCTCATGCTAACCCCCTCCTCAGATGCTTCCCCCCCCCCCCCTTCCACACAAATCCTAATCCTTCTTCAGAATCCACTCCAGATGCAATCTCCTTACTCCTGTGTTCCCTGTCAGCGCATTTTCTGCTCTTCTTTCCGGCTTACTGCAGGGCTGAGCACTAGCTCCAAACAATATGCTTTTTGATGACAATCTGAATGGCACTGTTTGATGAAAAGAAATCCCATTTCATGCTCACTCAGGGAGTGTCTGATACAGGTTGCCTCCAACTATGAGCAGTCAAAAATATCAACTCATCTGATAAACATGGAGGACAGAAAGTACGGAGGCCAGGCCGCTGGGTCTCAGAGACCTCAGTCAAGCACCGTAATCCCTTGCAGCTTCTTCTCTGCCCATCTTGACATTTGCCTTCCTCCTGGTGACAAAACAGCTGCCTCATCTCCAAGCATCTGGTGGGAGGGGCTTTTCCCTTTCCTCTGATTCCTATGAAAAAAATGTTTTTCCCAGAATCCCTCAGCAGACTTCTCAAGTCTCGTTGGCCAATTTCATTGGCCTGAATTTGAGTGACAGACTGCTGTGACTAGCTTAAATGGATCAGCACTTACTCCAAAGCTCAAAGGAGGATCATCTTTCCTGGAGGGGTATGCAGGGAGATGCAGCATCCAAACCAAATTAGGCCCCACCAGCAGCAGGAAGAGAACCGAATAGCCACTACATGAGCAATCGGTTGTTCCTGCACCAGCAGAGGCCAGGTCATACATCTGCGTTTCCCCTCATGCTGCAGCCCCATCCTGTGCTGGCACAGGAGGATGCTCGGCAAATAACTGTGGGCTTGAGCAGAACTAGAAATTACCCCGTGTGTGTGAGAAAATGCTGAGCATCATAGCATGGTGGTACAATTGGACATTTGTGTACAGAAACTACAAAGACAGCCATGAAATACTAACAGATGCAGAGACATTCTCATAAGAGAAGGTTGGGGTAAGTCTGATCCAACTCTAGCCTGGGCCCAACTCCCAGTTCCACAGATAGGAACTGGGACCCTGGCCAGAAGCTGGGCTTCCAACGGGCCCAGCTGGGCTTTTTCCTCAGTTCAACTCTTGCCTCTAATGGACTAGTGGGCCCCAAACCAGCCCATAACTCAACACACAGAAGTTCCAGGCTCAAAGGAGGCTCGCAGGAGGAACATGAATGTCCATCAAGCACCTGAGCATCTTGTGTATACCTGTCTGTTTCTCCTTTTCTGTGACAAGATGGCTGAAAGAATCAACTTAAAGAAAGGCTCCTTTGAGCTCCATATTTCAGGTTTCATAGCTGCTTGGTCCTTTTGCTTCTAGGCTTGTGGCAAAGCAGAACATCATGGCAGGGAGCAAAGGTGGAACCATGGGGACTGGGAAATAATGACAGGAAGTGGCCTTTTGAAAAGCATGGCTCCAAAGACCTAACTTCCTCCCATTAAGCCACACCCCCACAAGGTCCCATGGCTTCCCAGTAGCATCAAAGGCTAGTGGCCCAATCTTTATCGCCTAGGCCTTTGAGGGACAGTCAAGATTCAAACCTGCCAGAGAATGCACGGGTGCAGTAGTGCTGGCCTGGAGAGAGCTCCCTCAGGCATGCCTTCTCTTTTCTCTGCCCAGGCCACCTAACCACTACCCCTCCCTGCCTTCCAGCTCAAACTTCCTGCATACTCTCCCAGCTTCTCTGGCTATTGACAGCACCCCAGGCCCCAAATACACATGTCTGCACATGGGGCTATAAAGGGACCTCAAAACTTCGTGGGAAATACATAGAAAGCAAGGCTCTCCAGCACCTTTCCTTGCTGGCATGTCCCGAAGCTGCATCAGAAGACTACACATTCTTCTAGCTACTAGAGGTTTAGGGGATCCTTTCTAAATACTGTAGCTGACATTTCCTTGGCTAAAGAGAGTTGCAGGAAATACTAAGATGTAAACCAGTAAGCCTGTCCAACCCAGAGCCTGCATGAGTATGGCCCAGGACAATATCAGAAACTCATTTAAAGCATTATTAAACTTGACCTCGACATTTTCTGGCATCGCCTTTGTAAATGACACGGTCACGTTGCAATATCTAAAGGTTGGACGCATCTGGATCATGCGTTCAACCTTTAATACATATTAACTGGACAAGTACTAGGTTGAACTCTATGGCCCTGCTGATACTTGGCTTTTTCTGACCTTTGAAACTGGTAACATCACACAGTTCATCTTAATATCAACCCTGTTCCAGGCAAGATGGAGAATCTTGAGACACTACAAGAAGTAACAGATACAGTCTCTGTAAGAATAAGGGTGTACAGTCTAATGTAAACCCATTAATTACAAAGGTCACCCACAGTATACTGGGTTACTGGAGCCTCAGTGCTGTCATCAATGGCAAGTGCACCAATCGTCTATAAATGGCATCCTGTGGACTACCTGCTAGGACGGTATAGGCTGGCACTATACAGCTGACGGCTAGGACGGTATAGGCTGGCACTATACAGCTGACGGCTAGGACGGTATAGGCTGGCACTATACAGCTGACGGCTGAGTCTCCTCCACGTGCATACACACTGCCAAGCACACAGAACCCTCTACACATGCACCAAATGTATTGGCTTATCTCATGACAGACAAATATAGGTGTGTGGAAGCATTTGGAAGGGAAAACTAACCTAATCTTTAGAAGGCAAGGATTGGAGGCATCACTAAAATGAAATCTCTGATACTGCTGATATGGTTGAGTTACGTCTTTACAATATAGATCTTAACACAGCATATAAACTACCCGCATCCGGGAGTTTCACGGGGACTATTTAAAATACTTAGGAGAACAAACGGTTCTCAGGCACAATCTAGTATTGCAGAAACTCCATTTGCATCAACAATGGGTGTGCTAATTGCAAATCATTCCTACTTCTCTCCTATAGCGGGTCCCCCAAGGATCTTTATTAGGCACTCCATTAGCCTAGTCTGAGTTACAATATTTACTTACAAGTAATAACGGTGAATTTCTTGAAAAATATTTGGTAATTCAGGCATTTCACTAATTTGAACTAATCTTCCTCATTAGCCTCAATTGTTGGGGATTCAATCATTCTACCAAGAGAAATGACTGGGGCTGCACTTGGGGTCTTGGCCACCAAATTCTTTCAAAGTGTACCTGTGGTAGTGGGAACGTGAGCTCACATTCAAAGTGGGTGGAAACAAAAAATCAATACAGGACAACTTACAGAGCCACTGTGATCCAATTTAGTCCAGCACACAGCATCCGTGTGAAGTGACATCCAAACCATAAGCAAAGCACATGGAAATGTCAGATCCTGCCCTCTGATGTTTGATCAGCCCAATCTCATTTGTGGGCAACTGGCCTCTCATATATTTAGCTGCATCTTCTCTGGAAGCCAGCTCCAGACACACACTGCAGAATCATGAGTGAGCTTCACTCCAGCTTGGCTTCTTATTGTTCTGGATATCCACATGGAGGTTACATTCATGGGGCATCCTGAACTCTTTTGACATGGCAAATGAACATCAGGCCTTGTCCCTGTGCCAGTCAGTGACACACAAAAACCTGCTGCCAGACAGAAAGACACCCAGCCTTTCCAAAGAACGCCAGGCCCTAACCATCCTCCTCTGCAGAGCCCTTACAAATCTCCCAGATGCAGGCAGGATGCTCACGGGCTGGGGAGATTAGGTTCTGAATGTCTTAAGAGATTAGTTACTTAAAATCCTCTCCGTGACTTCAGTCATCCCTGCCACAGATCACGAGTAAAAGCCTCTTGATCAAAGCCAAATGCCTACGTGCTGGCAGAAGGGAATATATGCAGAAGAAAACAAGAGTTGGGTTCCTAATGGGCACAGCACCAGCTCCAGGACGGGCGCTGAGTAGCAGGGACAGGGAGGCATGTATAGGAATAGTATGTTCAGCAACAATGCCGGGCTTCCTTTCCCCCAAAGCAGAGACATCAGAAATGGAATCTGGATGTATTCCCAAATGAGGCCCTGTTCTCCCCAAAACCAAATATGGGAAACTCCTCCATGGCGAGGCTAAGAGTGGAAACAGAGTTGATCTGGAGTGAGGCTTTAAGTACAGTAAAGCCGATGTGCAGAGATGACGATGGGGGAATTTTCCAGGTCTACCTCCAACCCTTCACTCTCCTCCCTCACGACCACCTCCAGCCTTTCCTTCAGAATAATTTAACCCTATAATTAACAGGACTGCACAGGAGATCTGCCAGGATTATTCTGAAGTAAATTCAAGTCTAGGGACACATTAGTTCTGGGTTTATCTTCTCCTTCCCAGAAGCCCACTGCTCTAGTCTCCCAGCTAGAGACTATCACCCATTTCCAGAGAGGCACAGAGGATAAGCCAGGTTGGGTGCTCAGAATGGGATCTTGCTTTTTCTTCATGCAATACCACAAGACAGCCCCCGAGACTGTCCAGTGTATAATTTTTCATTCTTAAACACCAGAAGACAACACAAAACTGTCCAGCAAATCATCTCTAAGCAGAGTCAAAAAGGGCTGTCTAGCTTGGGGGTAAGTCTGGAACGGATGCGTAATGCCCCAACCCCCAACAAAATAACAAGTGTATGTGCATCTGTACAGCAGGATTCCCACTGCCAAAGAAAGCCAATGAGGAAAACCAGAAAGGCCGCAGGCAAGTGCTGTTCACTGCGAAAAAGCAGACCTGGCACGGAGGCTCTCGGGGGGCAGCCGCTGCTGTGCTGGGCCACAGCCATGTCCCAGGCACAGTTTATACAGCTTGAACTTCCAGACTTAGAGATTACTGGAAGAGAGAGAAGGCCCTGGCTACCCTGGAGTCCAACGGGAATGTAGGAAAAGTGCAGAGGTATGCCTTCTCAGAGTTGCCACCAAGGCTGTGAGTGTGCCCAGCAAAGGTGGAGCTCAGCAGTGGTGTGGCCATTCTGACAGAAGTCCCATGGCAGACTGGGACAGATGGAAGGTGCAGAAGAGGAACCAACCCTACTACCAAAACTCTAAGACAAGGAGAAAGCCGGGTGTGGGCGCTGTCTCCCATCTGATGAGAAGTGGCCTTTTTTCTACTTCTCTTTTATTCTGGTTTCTTGAGGCAAGGGTGAAACTCCCAGTTCCCCGCAAGAAAGATGGCATTCCTGACAGTTAATAAAAAGTCAGTCCCCCCACCCCCAAAGGAAGAGCTAGGGAAGGACTGAAGGAGCTGAAGGGAATTGCAACCCCATAAAAAGAACAACAATATCAACCAACCAGACATCCCCCCACCCCGAGCTCCCAGGGACTAAACCACCAACCAAAGAGTACACATGGAGGGACCCATGACTCCAGCTGCATATGTAGCAGAGAACTGTCTTATCTAGCATCATTGGGAGGGGAGGCCCTTGGTCCTGTGGAGGCTTGATGTCTCAGAGAAGGGGGATGCTAGAAGGGTGAGGCGGGAGTGGGTGAGCACCCTCTTAGAGGCAAAGTGGAGGGAGATGGGGTGGGGGTTCGTGGAGGGAAGTCTGGGAAGGGGAATAACATTTGAAATGTAAACAAATAAAATAATTTAAAAAACAAAAGTCTGTCCCCATATCCAGACAGCATCCCAGCCAAAATAACAGTCCCCATATCCAGACAGCATCCCCAATAGTCAAACAGCAGTCAATCCCTGTATCCAAACAGCATCCCCAACAGGCAACAGGAAGAGTCTACATATCCAGGGCTTAAGATACTTGCAAATTTTCAAGGGAAGAATTTCCCCTGTATCATCTATTACCTCCATCTCCCAACAATCAGCAATATTCTAAATCCTTTCCCTAAAGATCCTTTGTCATGGCTGCCCTGGGTATTAGTAATCCATGGACATTAAACAACTGAGGGGCAAAAAACCCAAACAAACAGGAAGTAATGACAGCAAAGTGACAGCCAAAAACAGGCTTACCTTAGGGATGGAGGAGGGTGAGGGGAAGGAAGGAGGTGGGGAGGTGGAGAGACTCTTGTATCAGAGTGTTTTAAATTAATCCTCCTATTTATTAACGATTTAAAATACTTATCAGGTGACCACTGAAATGTTCGTCATGGTGCTAACTTTAATTCTGTGGCATTGGAGATAAGGGGACAATGAACACTTAAGGAAGAAGGCACTCAAATGTTTGCTGAGTAAATGGATCAAAGTTTTCAGGGAATCATAAAGCAGATTCTAACAGGAAGGGCTCCTCCAGTGACCCTGGAAGGGTGACAGAAGGTCAGACTCTGATGTTTAAGAGTTTCCACTAGGATATGTGAATCCGACAGCCATCCATTCCTCCAAAACAGCAGCTATTTTAAAGGCAGTGGAAAGGTGAACCAGGCTCTACAAAGTCACACCAGTGAGCCTGAGAAGTAACCCATGCTCTGAGGCAGAGAAGATAATAATGTCTTAGCAGCAGCAGCTGCCACCACCCCAGGCAGCAAGGGGAAGCTCTCTCCCTTGGATGGGCCTTTAGTGAGGGCCACCCACCACCCCGAGCTTGGAGGCCAGTTGCCTTCACTGTGAGTTGGAGGAACCATGTAGAAATGGAAAACTCATTTCTTTACCAGCTCACAAACAAACAAGAACGTTTGACTGAGTCAGACATAAAACCCAGTGTTTACTGCTGTCTCCTTAACAAATTCTCAACGGGTTTCGTTTTAATCTAACATTATTTCAACATTATGACAAACTGGTCAGTAAACCATGAAAGTACTTAATTTGTCAAATTTATGTGTTTTTCAGAGAAAATATTCAGGATAAACAAGTCAATTATTCTCATTAAATACACTAACATTTAAGGCCAGTGTTTTTATTATGACTCTTGGTTGCCTGATGACGGGGAGACGAAATTATTCTGTTGTATAGCTACTGAATGAGTTCACGATTCCCCAGTGACTTTACAAATTACAGCTTCAGCTAGCTATAAAATAAGCAAATCATTTCTGATATGACTATAAAATTAAGCCTGAAAAAAAAGAACTGAGGTAAATCACCCCTTTAAAATCATGTTGTGGAACAGAACGTTCTGTATGGTTCCATTTATGTCAGAAAAATGTGCATTTGAGTATACACACAGAAGTGTCTGAGAGACTATATACTATTCATAAGGAAGATATATCAAAACCAATAAGGGGTGTGGGACAAAGATTGCAATGTGCACATTTTTAAATTCTATTTCTCTTTTTTTCTATTTCAGTGTTAGGGATGGCACTCAGCCACCCCAGAATGGAAAGCAAGTACTATACCACTGAGCCAGCCCCCAGCTCCTACCCTACTTCCTATATAGCTTACAAGAGTTATGTTCTTGTTACCTCTGCCAAAAAACAAAGGCCTCAAAATTAAAAAATAATAAAGTAAATATATGCTATCATCTAAATTAAAACCAGTATCTCATCTTCTTACTGTTATACAATACTCTAGCCTACAGCATTTTATTAACTGTTTTAAATTATGGTTTAATTCAAACCAAATGCTCTGTTTTTTTAAAAACAAACAAACAAACAAACAAACCTCTGTATTTCCTGTGGGCAGGTCCTAGCTAAGAGCCTGACTTTTCACTCTCTGGAAGTCTTTTTCCCTCTCTCTCCTTGCTTCCCCTTTGGACTGGTGGAACGGTCACACACATTTATGGAGCCCGACTCAGTGTTTTGATTACACAATGTGTACATTCTCTAGAAGTCTTTCAGCAAACAGTAGGAGAGTCCTCAGGACTGGGCAGGGCAGGAGCAGTGTGACCTGAAGCACCAGGTGATAACTCAGGCTAGGCTCCTCTCATCTCTCCAGGGAAAGTGCTTCCTGGCTAAGTCAATCAAGGTCAGTAATGCACACAAGGGACGAACACTCTTGACTTACCCCAGGTTCTAGAGACCTCAAGCTGCACTGTGGTAAGGTTGGCCACCTTGAAGGTGATTTCAAAACTCTTGAGAGTACCACTACTCCAGGGCCAAGGTGCCAACACTCCCATATACAGGTGCATGTAGACTTCAGCCATCTTTGCTGCCCACAGCAAAGGCCTGACAGCAGCAGGATCATATGAAGGTGAGCTACCCTACTGATTATCACATAGGAAAGGTATGTTAATTATTACTTAATAGACACTGTCTCTGAGAAAAAGATTTAAGAACGGACAGCTCTCAGGAATGAAGGAATGACAGAGCAGACCCCTTGAAAAATATTGAGGTTGGAAGCCTGCTCTAGACCAGGGTCCTGCAGAGCATAAGTCACCATACACAGGAGGTGGCATCAGACAGCACTCTGGAGTGTCAGATATTGGTACTACAGGCAAACACTGATCTGTATGCAAAATAACACCAACTTCTCCCAGGTGACCCACCAGGATTCCCCCTGACAACTTTCTGGTCTCTTCCACCCGTCTCTGACCCCAAAACCCAGTTTCCATACCGACTGTCTGCTCTAATTCTTACCAACCAGCACCACGAGGACCAGGCTCACTGACAGTCTTCTCTGCCCTCCTAGAAGTTCCCACAATCCAGCCAGAAATGTCCCGCCCCTAAAATGTCTACAATGTAATCTGTTTCAGAAAGCATTTCCAGATGGAACAATGAAAGCTTTCCTAGGATCTTCCTCCCCTGAAAGAAGTCTCTTAGCTGCTCTTGCAAGGCACAAGCCAGCATTGCTTCCCCACCCCCAACACAAGACGCCCAGGCTCTAAGAGTGTGTGATGTCAGTATTAGCCAGTCTATTTGCCAATCAATTTACCATTTCTCTGGTGGCCTTCCACCAGTGGTTCTTTTTTTTTTTTTTTTTTTTTTTGTTTTTTTGGTTTTTCGGAGACAGGGTTTCTCTGTGTAGCCCTGGCTGTCCTGGAACTCACTCTGTAGACCAGGCTGGCCTCGAATTCAGAAATCCACCTGCCTCTGCCTCCCAAGTGCTGGGATTAAAGGCGTGTGCCACCACTGCCTGGCTCCACCAGTGGTTCTTAACCTGTGAGTCGAGACCTCTCTGGGTCACATATCAGATATTCTGAATATCAGATATTTACATTATGATTCATAACAATAGCAAAGTTAAAGCTATGAAGTAACAATGATAATAATTTTATGGATGGGGGGGGTGTCACCACAGCATGAGGAACTGTATTAAAGGGTCACAGCATTAGGAAGGCTGAGAACCAGTGCCTTGGGTTATCATATCCAAGGGGGCTGGGCGTGCTCAGCAAAGCCTCACCTGGATGGTGGAGAAGACACTATCCGGTGAACTTAATTAAAGGGCTGGGCAGAAACCTCGCCTGAACTCTCATTATTATAAAGCCTATTATAAAGCTTTTTAAAAATGCATCTGACTACCTTCGAACCGGGTAGAGTTAATATAATTCAGTTTTCGATTTAGGACCTTGCAGGGTCCCAGGTTCATCATTCTCTCCTGCTACTATAATTACAGATGCAAATTATAAGAGAGACTGGGTGGACAACTGCTTGGAAACTAAATTGTGTAACATGCCTCTAGCTTGTGAGTTTCGCTCTTCTGAAGGCAGAGTTAAAAAACGAAAACAAACTCCACTTTAGGGTAAAGGGGATCCTCTGCTAAGGTCTTTGTTGAGTACCTGCCTCTGTGGCTCACAATTAGTCACTTAATAAAGGGTTCTTGGTGAGGGAATTTGACAACATGTGATTTTCAACAACCACACACTTGATTTTTATGTAACTGTTCATTTCTTTGAAAATCAGGGGGGCATTCACACACAGGTGTCCTAAATTTCCTTAAATTGAAAAATCAACGTTTTATAAGGAATTGCTGTGTCTCACTGTGAAGCTGCAAAGAAACAGGTGTCTGCTTGTGGCAAATGCTGAACTCCCAAAGGAAGCTAGAACTGTGGGCGCAGGAGTGTAGCTTGGGAGCACCGAGGTTCTCACCTGGGGCCCCTCCTCCCACTTAGTGAGAGCTGGCTGGGCTCGGGATTCTAAATCCAAATCCAAATTCATTCCAAGCTACAAGCATCCTCTTTCTAGCTTCATCCAACCTAAACCGGAAGCTTCCACTTCAACCTCAGGTCACTGGGTCATCAGCCCCTAAAACATCACCCCCATCTTTCACCACTGGAACTGCTCACTCCTGTCCACCCCTCCACACCCTGCCCATTCTAAACACTGAGAAAGGCCCTGCATTCGAGAGGCTTTGAAAACCAAGGAGGCACTCAAACGCAGGTGATCTAAATTTCCTGAAACTGCAAAGCCAACATCTAGGAATTAGATTATCCAGGCTTCTCCCCAAACCAGCACTGACTAGCTCTGTTGGGCTTGCTTTTGAACCCTGCCAGCCTGTGGGGAGAATTCAGCATGTATGTAAACCTGAAAGGGGGAAATCCTATCTTTATTCCCACTAGTCTCTAAGTGAACCGAAACAATCCCTTTGATTGCCCCGGTAATGTTTCTAGAATCAGTGGTTTCTCCAAGTACAAATCACATACTTTCATACTCCGTGAAGTAGATACACCCACAAAATACCAAACCCTTGTCACTGTACCAACACTGATGCTTATTAGACCCGCTGTTAGGGCTTGTTACTTTAATAGTAGGCATGCTACCATATCACATAGTTCTTTTTAAATATTTCGATAGCTCTATTTCAATATAACTGATTTCCTTGGGGTCAGGTAGGGCTGCCCAAAGGATTCTCACAGAACAGAAAAGATCCAGCAGCCATGTTTGTTAGATTGTACACTTGAGTGCCACAGTCCAAAACACCTGGGTTCAAATCCAGACCCTGCCAACTTCCAGCTCTTTCTAGAGCAGACTTACTTCCTCTCCCTCAATTTTGAATTTCCTCAGTGTGAGCGTGGCAGCAAATGGGAACACAGTATTGGGGCTGGGAACATAGCTCGATGGTAAAGCACCTTGGATGTCCCAGGCTCTGGATGGAACCCATCCCCAGCACTGCAAAGCTAACCAAACAAAAGCATGTATATTTACCTTGTGAACCCACTGACCAAAATTAACTGAACCCCTACTTCCTTGGTGGCAGACACAAGACGGTTCTGGGGCTCAGGTACAGAGAACATCCTTAAACATTTTATACTGGAGGCCATAGTGTGGGAAGACTTAGCTCAGGTCATCCCATAAGCACACTATGAACTCACTGACCAAAAATTAAATGACCTCCCACTTACTTGGTGGCAGGCACAAGACGGTTCTGGGGCTCAGGTACAGAGACCATCCTTAAGCACTTTGTACAGAAAGCCACCGTATTGGAAGTGTTGGCGCAGAACACCCAGAAACACAGAATTCACTTCAAACGTCACAAATGTTCTCTGTAATTATATGCTGGCTTCTGTTGCTTCCTCAGCAACAACTGTTAGTTTGTCTAGCTCATGTCTTCCCAATAAGGCTCCTTACTGGCCGGAACCTGGGCCTCATTCACAGAAGGTACTGCTTGTTTAATAAAAGAAGACAGGATTTGATACTGACAGTCCTGGCTTCACTACTCTCCTCTGCCACTTACAAGCTTGTGGCTATGGTAGAGACCGGTATTTGTCGGGCAAAACCTGTATTCTCCTTAAAGCAACACAACCCCATGTTTTAAGCATGGCCCCAGCACTTAGAATGAGCATACTCCCAGCCTTTCTCTCAGTTAAGCATAGCCATTATGTTCAAGTTCAAGCCAATGAGAATATAAGCAGAAAAAATGTACATCCCTTCCAATAAGTATCCTTAATATACAAATTTCATCATGAATCCTTCATTAATCCTGTCTTCCTCCTGATGGCTGGAGCCAGAATGGCCATATTGAACCCTGAGGCAATACTGGGAGTAAATGCCATGCACAGGCAACAAGTCAGAAGGGGCCTGGGGCCCAATATTGTGCAATACATTAACCTGGCCAGCAATCCATTTTAGGAAAGTTAATCTCCCTGGACTTCAGGATCACCATCTACAAAAGGATGGCAATGTAAGGTGCCTATTGCCTCGGGTTGCTGTGGAGACTGAGTGAGTGATGGGCTTGGTTCCCAATGAGGACTGGAGTTCAGAGAGCTGATATTACCCCTGCTATAGCACTAACTGCGGCTCTGCTGCAGTGGACAATATAGCAAAGGGGCCAGAACACAGCTCTGGGTACAGAGAGGTGACTCAACCATTTTTACAGTCTAAAGATGCTATTGTTTGGATCTTAAATGACCCTTATACATCCAAAGATTTGGAGCCCGGGGTGGTCGTATTGGGAGAAGATGGCACCTCTTGGAGGCAGGGCCTAGAGGGAAGTCTCGGGGACATTGTGAACAGGCCCTTAAAAAACAGCCCAGCTTCTTCTCCTCCATTTCATTCCTCGGCAATGAGGTGAGTGCTTTTTGCCTGCCCCTCCCCCAAAACTGCTCCCCCATCATGAGGCTCTGCCCAAAAGCAATACAGCCAACCTTTAAAACTGTGAGCCCAAATGAACCTGTTCTGAGTTAGTTATGTCAGATGTTTTGTTATAATGATGGAAAACAGACTACCACAAGAGGCAGCCTAGCCAGTCCTGGCAAGAATTCCTTTCTCCAGCACCTTCATCAGATAGTCTTAAGAAGCAAAGTGTACCACCTTTTCAACAGTGTTAGGACCAGTAATGCTGGTTCATCCATTAATCACGCCGCCCATCCCAGCTACCCGCCCCCAATGATGTAAACCCCCTCCTCTGTCATCTGCTTCCTCCTTCTCTTCTGCCTTTGATCACCTTGATCCTGCCTCTGAGTTCATGCCTATCAAGACATCAAAGTTTCCTTCCATCTCTTTTGGAAGCACCTCTGCTCTCTGCCTTCACTGGAAGTGATAACTTGATCCCATCCTGTTCGAACACAAGGCTTCCCAAACTCTATAAACAAGTGTGTAGGTTCACCGGAGAAGAACACAAACGCCCACTAACCACCGGAGGCTCTCCTCTGTGGATCATCTTATTTGCAACATCTGCACTGGTCTGAGAGTATAACTCCTCATGGTACACAAAATCATCACGCTTTCTGTGTCTACAGCCTACATGCATCTTTCCGGAGTGGTTTCTTCCTGTTCAAGGCAACACAACTCCTATCTTCTCTCGTGCTGCTGCCATCTTTTCATGTCACATGTATGCACATGGGCTTCACCCAGGCACCGACACGGTGCCAGTCACTCTGGCTCTCCCATCCTAGTCCCTCTTCTTCACACTCAGATGAGCCCTCACTCCCTCTCACCTTCTGCCCCTCTGGCTCCATCCATTCCAGACGGTGGAGACTCTGCCGTTCACCAGCCCAAGTCTAAGATGCCTTTGGAATGGAAATGAGGGGATGGTAGCAGCCAATAGCTGAGCTTGGAGGAGCCACCTGGGACTCCAAAAGGACAGGAGACTCAGCAGTCAGGAGAATAGGGACAAAGGCTTGAATTATCAGTGTCCTAAACAGGCAATAAAAGAGAAACCTAAGCCAAACTCCAGACACCAGCAAAGGAAGGGAACAGAAATACACAAGCCTAGTGGTCACATACATCTCACAGATTCTCCCTGTGGCCCTCTTCACAGAGGGTCACAAGATTTTCTAGCTCAAATGTGCAGTTTCTGGAAGGTGGTTTCCTCTATCTGTCTCCTTTCACAGCGCTTAGCCTGACTCAACTTTTATACAATTTTATTCCAGGTATGTGACCCACACAGGTTCAAAACCTTGGGATTCTTTATTACTGTTTTAAATTTACACTACACATTAATTCACATCACACAACAGGAATGCTGACAACATGAATCAGAACATACCATGAGGCCACCAGACTGGAGTGTGTTTTTGTTCTCTCCCCAAACACCCTGTGCTTCTCTCAGGTTAAGACTAGTACAAAGCAGCCCCCTCCCCCCAAACCATGTTGTCAGCTCTCAGATGATAGGCCAAGAGCTTGAGAGTCCCTCCGAGGGGCTCAGAATAGAGCAGGCATTAGTGTGCCTGTCCACGGTTCCAAATATCGCCACTTTCGAACAGATCTGGCCTTCTACCCAGGAACCCTTTCCAGTCACCTGGAGACTCAGCTTCCTCCAGGGCCTCTCTGGGTTGGGTGGAGTGGGGTGAAGGGAAAATGACTACACCCACTGGGTGCCAGGGTTCCAGCTCCCCTCCACAGAGGGACCTGAAGAGGGGACAGCAGGGAGACCAGCGGGCAGCCTCACATTTCCTCAACAGCCAAAAAGAAAAAAAGAAAAGACACAAAAGACACAAATGTCATAGTTCCCTGTCTTCCCATTGGTGGCTCCTTCTGCCCTGAGCCCCACCCTCAACCACACAGCCAAGCCTGGGAAGTGTGGTGCGGGGGCGGGGCTTTCCCAGTTTGTGTCCTTTTCAATCTCCATGAATCACCAACTGCTGATTCAAGCTGAGACACAGTGACAAATACTGTACAACACATATAAATATAGTCTCATAAAGAGGCTGGCCAAGTGATGCCTACCTCCTGATTTCCTTTACCTGAGCACACAGGAGACATGGAGATTCTGTACTAACCACTGGACAAACTGACTGCGTGCCTGTGCATATGTGTGCCGGGCAGGGAAGGGCTGGCACGAATGAACTCACAATCCATACAATTTGGTCTCACTGCTCTGAGGTGGTTGCCAGAATATCAAGATTTTTTTTTTTTTAAGATGCCGTAAAGATACCAACCTATGCCTAAGTTTGAGCCCCTTCGAATGAACACATTGATTTGCGTTTCAAACATGTTGTGAGGCAAACAAGATTTTTCAGGAATCTTACATCCCTTAAATGCAGACTTTGGATATCTTACTGAGACTCACACGTGAATCCAAATGAGGCTGAGACAGGAATTCAAGACTCTAAAGTCCAACCTCATTCCGGATGCCAGTTAACTTTTTTAAGGGTGCAGATAATTCAGAGACAATCTCCATGGATAAATTCTGTAAGTGCAAGAAACCTAGAACGGAGAAGCTAAGCGGCAACAGCAACTTCTCTGAGTGCAGAGGATGGAGAGCCACACGGAGAAGGCAGGGGGTGTGTCCATTCTTGAGGTCTGAGGTGAGAAGGCACCAGGTGTCAGAGCACCGGGAAATACATAGTGGAGATTGCTTGACATCATACCAAGAAGAGTCAAGGGGTTGGAGATGTGTACTGGGGGATGGAAGCCTGCAGAGGAGTCAGGGGCTCACTTCTGAGAGACCACAGTTTCTTCCTCCTACTCTGAGTCTTCAGACTTCTTTCTCTGAGAGCATGAAAACCAATCCTAACACACTCCCTTGCCAGGCAGCTCCCAGTCGTCAGCTTCACATCCTGCAAGGACTATGAGCTGGGCTTCCTCGGTGAGGAGACACAGAACTAGTGTCTTCAACACACACTTAGCCTACAGACTTCGCAGCAAAACAAAGCATCCCTTCAGCCCCCATGCCACCCACTCCCACCTTCCTCCTCCAAAAACAACAATAAAAAAAAACCACCATCATTCATGAAACCACCGTTCCCAAGACAGTAAGAATTATGTTGTAACTTCCCTAGACCAGATGCAGACCAACACAAAAGTAAAGACACTGGAAGCCCTCAACCCACACACCAAGCCTAAGCCACAGCCATGCAAGTGAGGGGCTTCACCCAAAGGCCCAGGACAGCTTAAAGACAACCAGAATGCCACCGGTCTTCCTGGGTCAGAAACAAACGAACCCTCTTGGTACTTTAATCCCCTCTGTCACACTCTAGCTACCCGCTTCTGCCTCCCGAAACCCGGTGTTGATGGGAGAGAACCACAAGGAATTAGCAATAAGATCGAGTTAAACTTTCACAGCCATAGAACTGATAAGCAGTCACTTACCCAGCACAGCCAGACAGCTCAACACTGGGAAAAAGCACTTCATGTCGGCGGCGGCAGCAGCAGGAAAAGGACACAGCACAGGGCACTGTGCTTTTCCCACCGCCTAATCTCTCATTACTGCCAATCCACTTATAGCTCCAGGGAACAGTTTGGAAACAGAACTTCACTGGGAAAATGAGAGCTAGTCAAAGGCAGCGTAGTCAGAAGGAGGGAGTTGGGGGCAGGGGAGGGGAGTGGCGTGTGCAATAGAGTCCTCTATGCCTAAGGCAGGGTCCAGAGCAATTCCGAAGGCGCTCTAGGTTTCTGCCACATTCTATATGCCTTGCAGTCTCCACCGGAACTGTGGATTGTGGTGGATTAATCCTCGAGGAAAATGGGAGGAAAGAGAGTCTGAGAAAATCCTTTCATGCGCTGATTATACAGAAATGTCCTTGGCTTCACAGTGAAGGTGTCTGAGATCTCTCATTCAGATCCCCCAAAGGGAACCAGGCAGGTTTTGTCAAAACCCAAGACAGCCAAAACACCATGACTGGTAAAGACACTTCGGATTTCTTCATCAAAAAGTCCATCTCCATCCATGGTGATAGGTCACGGTGCCGTCACTTGCCCCAGAACCTCCCAGGGCACACGAAGTAAGCTGGCATTTGGTAGCCCGAGAGTGGTCCCACAAAAGCCCGCAGATTCCTAAAACAAACACAACAGACATTTATCTAAGGCCAACACAACCACCGCAAAACCGAGAGAGGCCAAAGCACCCGAGTGGCCAACCGAGCCACCTGGGTCTCCTCCCTGGGCGAGGACAGCCCATGTGTGTATCCTGACCTTGTACAAATCTTACCTTCCGTGCCCTACGCCTCAGTTTCCCCGCCCAGAGCAGAGCAATTATGATTGTTCTCAAAACACTTTCGCCAAATGCCTCTCTCACTCGCGGGCTTTTCCCGTCGCGGTCTACGGAGCGGGGCGCGGCGGGCAGCCCCACCCTCGGCAGCGCGGGTCGCCACGGGGCTGGCGCGGGGCCGCGACTCGGGGCGCCGGCCGTGGGAGCCGGGGCGCGCCGCGTCCCAGGTGGCCCGCTATTGTTTTACCTTCCCGGCGGTTGAGTGTGAGACACTGGCAAAGAAAAGGCTCCGAGAAGGGGGCTCGGGACTCTGCTTGCGGCAGGCTGAGCCCGCTCCGCACGATCCGGGTCCAACGGAGAAAGAGGCTTGGGCCCGGGGCGGGACACCGATCGCCACGCCACGGTCCCCGCGCCCCCGACCTCGATCCGCGCCCTCCCGCGCTCACCTCGCCCGGGGCCCCGCAGCTCCCAGCAACCGAACGTTCGTCAGTCTGTGTCCCGCACGCCTCCCAAGACGCGCCGCTTCCACCTCGCCTCCCGCAGCGGCTCAGGCCCTCCTGCTCCCGCCCCGCCCCAGGCCCCGCCCTCCAGCTCTGTCCTGGCCCTCAGCTTCCCGCGAGGCGAGCAGGGGCGAAGGCGGTGGCCTCACGGGGACACGCCCCCGGAACGCCCCGCCCACCGCCCCGGAGCTCCCTGGCTGCATCCTCATGCAGCTGCGGACCACCTGGGATGAGCTGATGGAAAGTTAACCCGGGGTTCGCGCACCAAGGGCCCTTCCCGAAGCTCAGGCTCCAAGGGACACGTCTTTTGCCCGATAAACAATAGCAAAACGCTTCGCTGGAGACTTGAATCTATGTTTATAGCGAACCTCCACATTGTGCTTCACTCTAGCATAGAATCTGGACCCCAAAGACAGCCTGGGTGGGTTCGTAGCTGTGGGCCTTAGCCCGATTGCTTAACCTCTCTGTGCCTCAGTTTGCTCATCTGTTACAAAGAGTAAATAACCTCTGCTTAATAGGGTTGTGTGAGGTGTCCACGTCATTCTTGTAAAGCACTTAGCTGAATGCCTCATGTCAAAAGCACTCAGTTAGAAATGAACTGTCATTAGTTTGTAATAGTGCTATCCATGCAAGTACCTCCATATTTATTCAATATTACCAAACACAAGGTGCTAAAAACGACTCATTAGAGGAGCAGGTTGGATCGACTGCCCTTGGGGAGCTTGTGGTCTACATGGGAACACTAACAGTAGTAGGCCATGCATAAATGGTGTGGAGGAAGGCTTCCAACCCTGTGTTCCTGGAGTGAAATGCTAAGCAGGGTAAGGCCCAAGAAACCATCTCCTAGAGAAAACAGAGTGTAAAACTGAAAAACAAGGGGGTGGGGGAGGTACAGAGGACAATCACGCCCTGGAAACAACTTTATATGCCCAGAGAAGAAAGACTCAGTACCTATGAGAAAAAGCCCTGTGGGCCCCTGACTAGACTGGAGGGGAGATTGACAAGAAGAGCTGTAACAAACAATCTGAAGCCAGAGGCCCAAAGGGCTGGGTCTTAAGCTTATGTCCAGGAGAAAGCTACCTAAAGGTTTGAGTAAAGAACTGTGGCCATCAGAGCTGCAGTTTAGAAAAACCACTTGACCTAGGAGTAGAGGGTGGGTGGGAGAGTTTTCTGGAAGACTGAAGATGTTGTGGTGCAGGATGGCTGAAAAATCCAGGAAATGGAAGTAACCACACAGGCAGCTACCGGGACAGAAAGGCCTTGGCGACAGGAGGTGGGCTCCATGGAATGTCTAGGTGAATGTGAGAAAGGCTCAGTATCTGAGATCAGGATTCAGAGGAGAGAGAAGGATAAAGGCTGGAGTCTGAGAAGTCCAAGCCCTTTATTTGATTGACAGCCATGTCCAAAGAAACAACCAGTGGATTTCAGAACTCAGAGAGAGGCTCACAAAGTGTTTTCCTCCCACTGGACTGCATGACAGTAAAACACCATACTGAAAGAATACATCGATGGGCTGGGGAGATGGCTCGACTGCTAAAGCACCTGCCATGGACCTGTGAGGGCCTGAGTCTGTCCCCAGAATCCAAGTTAAAAACAAAACAAAACAAAAATGTGGCTGGCACCTGAGGGACCATGCCTGAGGTTGTTGTCCTCTGGGTTCTACACACTGGGGCATATATATGGATACATATCTATAAACAAAATGAATATACTGATAACTCACTCATCCCCTCAAATTCAATACTTCTACTGTACAAGACAATGAAGATCTTGTCATAGGGGTGCCCAGATAACTGAAAAGTCTTTATCTGTCCTTTCCCCTCCCCCTTGGCTGTAAATTTCCTGAAGGCAGTCTACTCTGTAATTATCATTTATCCACAAACATCTCTTGGCATTTGATCTGCATACGTAATTGAACTATAAATATGCCTATCATATCAGATTGAATATTTATCACATATTTAAAGTATTGTATTTAAAAATCTCCTCTTGTATGTTACATATTCCCTCTTTAGGCCAAGACGACAGTGGCCCTGGTGTCTCTCAGCTCTTGCCTACTGGATCCCTGTGTTTATTTTCAAAATATCTATGTGTGAAGCAATGTCTCTGTTCTCTTAGTACCTGCTTGTGAGAAACACGGGCAACAAAACAAATAAATAATATAACACAATGACATGTGTTCTAAAGAAAGTGAGGTGACGGAATAGTGTGTGTGTGTGTGTGTGTTTAGTGGGTGAGGTGGGGAGAGGACTTCTATTCTAGGTGGCATGATGAAGGAGGATTTCTCAGAGAGGTATTAGAACAGAAACCTGATTTAGAGTCAGGGAGGAGGAGAAAATGGCAAAGTCTGCAGGAAGAGTCCCAGCTGCAGAAGATGCATGTGCTAGGCCAGTTAACCTGTTCTGAAATTACAAGTATTTCTAACGTAGCATAAAGATAACATAAAGGAGAAATGAGAGGAGTGTGATCTGAGAAGCCACAGAGGACAAAGACCCTAGGACCTTGCGGTCTGGGAAGCACTGCAGGTCATGGGCTACTGAGAAAGAAGAGCAATGGAAATAGAAGAAGGAAGATGACAGAAGACGGACAGACACCTATGACGTGGTGCAGGTGAGTTAGGTGAGCATCATAGCTCGGCTAAGGGTAGGAGATGTGAAGGCTGTAATGAACAGCTGGAGTCTGGGAGCCTTTCAGTTGTCCTCTCTAAAGAACTGAATATGGAGAGAGAGAGAAAGAGAGAGAGAGAGGGAAAGAGAAAGAGAGAGACAGAGACAGAGAGAGAAAGAGAGAGGGAAAGAGAAAGAGAGAGAGAGAGAGAGAGAGAGAGAGGTGTCAAGGAATCTTCCTGAGAGTCCATCTCAGCCAGCTTGAGAGCTTTCTGACCCTATCAAGCTGCCCTACCCCTTCTCAAAACTCACAGTTTCCTGGGTCCTCTCCCTGGACCTCCAGTCTTGACCCTCTACACTCAATAATCCCTTGTCTGTTCCCAGGTTTTCCCTTCTCCATCTGCACAGCCTCCATCACCTGGATGCCCGGCAACTTTCTCTTTCAGCCTTTGGCCTGCATCACCATAGCAGATTCCCAGCACTGGGTTCTTTCTACATTCCACATCTAGGACTATGCAGAGAATTGTGCTAACTGCTGGGCAGGGAGGGAAAGGCACAATTAAAAGAATGCCTTTGCCTCCCAGACACAGAAGCAACAAGATAAAGTCAGTGTGAACCAGAACCCGGTGGCCCCTCCAGGAGATCAGCAGCAGGTGCAGAACTGAGCTGGGAAAGGTCCTTAGGGAAGCAAAGACATCAACAGAGAGGAAGGTTCAGAAGATCAGTCAAGAAATCCACTCTGTACCACCATCCACCCAGCCCATCCACCCTATCTACCCACCCCACCCACCCAGCCCACCCCACCCACCCACTGCACCCCCCGTCTGCATTAGTGGCTTACTTCACAACACTTTACAATTTAACTTCCAATCCTCTCCTGAACTGGCCTGGAACGAGGTGGGTATGTTGTGAGCCTCGGAAGACTCCTTAATCTCCATCAGGGAGCTCAACTCAGATAGTGCCGAATGGAGAGAAACAGCCACAAGGAGAGCTGGGGTGGAGCACACTGGAGACATAGCCCCTAAGAATTCCAAGTACTACCATTGGGCATGAAGGATTCTGGTACCTGAATTTCCTACTTCAAGAGAATGAGGAAATCTAGACTTTCCTAGAATTCTTCCTGATTTCTAATTCTTTAAAACATTTATTATTTTGTGTGCATGTGTGGAGATCGAAGGACAATGTATAGAAGTCATTTCTCTCCTCTACCATGTGTGTTCTGGACGTCAAACTCAGGTCACCAGGACTGGCAGCAAGCCCCCTTGCCCACTAAGCCATATCAACAGCCAAATGTTTCCTACCTTTATCAGCTGAAAATGCACGTGTTCTTTATTGTTGCTTTGACAATCCTGGGACTGAATAGGGCTGCCTACACTAGGCAAGTACTCTACCACTGATATACACCCACAGTCCCCTTTTGATTTTGAGACAGGGATACTAAGTTACCCACTCTGATCTAAAATCACCTGAGCCTTCTGAGTAGCTGAGGTTACAGGCTTGCCTACACCACAGACCCAGTGTTTAAATTAAATGCTGTGAGGAACAAAATTCATTATTGCATAAGCTATGACCAAGAGATTCTATGAGTTTGAGACCTCCAGACCCACAGACAGTTATAATCAAAAGGATCAATTATAAACCAAAACAGCAAAATGTTCGAGTTTTAAGGAAAACATAGTTATCTACCAAAGTTATCCTGTCACATGAAAGCAAGTTGGGGGTAAGCATTTTGTCTAAAGAAAGCAGGCACAGACTAAGCCCCACCCCTACCCCCATACCGCCACTCTTAGTGCGGACTGCTCTTCAATGAGCCAGGAAGTGTCCTGTGAAAAGAGCAGAGCCTCCTACCTCACAGCTCAGCCTAAGCAAGGCTTGAAATGTGTGCCGAACAGTTCTCCTGAAAGCCAGCCTTCCTCAGTGATTACCCTCCTACACAGACAAGGATCCCCGGAGCTGAGAGTAGGAATAGCTTACACTGGCTGCCATCTGTCTTCAAACACACAGAGACTATAATATCTTGAGACCAGGGTAGAGAGTGGGTAGTCCCCAAAGGCTTCGCCCACAGGTGGCTGCTCAGAACCTGGGATGCGCCACCTAGCGTTAGAGAAGTGAGTAGGTTTGCCTCCTGGAGCTCTGATGACCAGATTAACCCGGAGGGTAGAGTCTGATTTTATGTAGAGAACATTCTCCATTCTCCACAAAATGGGCTTGCTTCCTCCACTCCTGATAGAGAACAGTGGTTCTAAAAGATAACGCAGGTGCCCGGGTCCGTGTTTATTGACACCTAACTCTGCGTTAAGCTTTTTTTTTTTTTTTTTGGTTTTTCGAGACAGAGTTTCTCTGTATAGCCCTGGCTGTCCTGGAACTTACTTTGTAGACCAGGCTGACCTCGAACTCAGAAATCTGCCTGTCTCTGCCTCCCAAGTGCTGGGATTAAAGGCATGTGCCACCACTGCCCGGCTTGTTTTTTTTTTTTTTTTGTTTTGTTTTTGTTGTTGTTGTTGTTTTTTGAGATAGGTTCTTACTCTGTATCCCAGACTTCCTGGAACACTCTGTGGTCCATGTTAGCCTAGAACTTGAAGCAGTTCTTATGCCCCAAGTGCAAGGATTTTGAGTGCGAGCCTCCATTCTCAGCTACTTATCCTCTGTTGCCCGAGGTTCCTCTTTATAAATGTGGCTTACAGTAGAAGCCACCCTCAAGTGAGGTTGCAAGTGCTAGTGTTCTGATGAATGGAAAGAACCTAGCCAAATGCCTCAAGAGCTATTCCCTATACTAACATGTACTTACCAATCGCCAGTGTGTGATGGGCCCAGAGTCAGACATTCCAGCTTCTCATCCAAATACTGATCCTTAAGTGATGCTCTAAGAAGCCCCTGGACCCTAACTTCTGCAAAATGAGGTTGGTTATACTAGTTAGAAAATCTTAAACTCTCTATGCATGAGTTGCTGCAGACACAATTAAAAGTATAGGTTCAGCGGGCCGTGGTGGCACACATCTTTAATCCCAGCATTCAGAGGCAGAGGCAGGCTAATCTCCAAGTTCAAGGCCAGCCTGGTCTACAGAGTCAGTTCCAGGACAGTCAGGGCTGCACAGAAACTCTGTCCTGTCTCATAAAACCAAAACAAGTTTAGGTCCCCTGGCCAATTTAGAAGATTCTATTTCTCAAGACTTGCTTGAAACTTGGCTTCAGAAGACTTCCAAAGGTCAAAACGTTGGGATGTGCTAGCTACGGTTTAAATGTGGTTCCTTCAAATTTGGCTGCTAATGGCATACTGTAAAGATGGTGGGACCATGAAGGTTGTGGGGTTCCACCTCTGTGGGGGTCACACCACAGGAAAGGATGCAGGCTGTGTAGAGCTTGCTGCCCTCTTGCTCAGTCTCCCACACAGGCTCTCCTGCACATCCCCTCTTCCCCTCACCAGAAGCCCATGTCAATGCCACTGTCTTAGAGTCCCCAAACCACAAGCTAAATGAACCTCTTTCGTTTATAAATCACCCAGTCCTTTTTGTATTCCCTGGTAGTGGTGGAGGTGGGGTATATGCCTCACTATATAGACCAGGCTGGCTTCAAACTCACAAAGATCCATTGGGCTCTGCCTCCTGAGTGCCGGGATTAAGGGTATGTGTGACTGTCTTTCACTACTTTGTTGGTTCTTCTTTCTTCTACCCTTCTCCACCCTTTCAATCCCCAAACACTAGATAGGAGAGAAAAAGGAATGAAGAAGAAAGAAGGCAGCGTTATGGTTCGATAACTTCCTGTTGATTAGGGGCAGGTTTGCTCTTCAACATCGGGACATCTAATTTTTTCTTGTTTTCTTCTTTGCACAAGACTACTTAAACCTCAAACAACAGCAACCAAGCACCAACCCATACCCTCTCTCAGGACCCTAGCATTTGTATACCCTCTGAACAATCCCTAGGTTTCCAAATGTCACACCATTGCAAAAACTGTCTGCGGCTGGTAAAATCACACCCTTGCTAGAGCACAAAGCATCAGAGCTGCCATGGACAATCTGAAGCAGCTGCATATCCCACACCTGGGATTAAAAGGAAAATGTATTCTTATAGTGTTTCTGTGTCTTTGAAAGCAACCAAAATTGTCACTACAGGTGTGTGCCACTTAGCCTGGTTTATCAAATAGTCTTAGGAGGTATTTTACAGCAATGGAAGGACTAAAAACAGATTCCCAATCACATCCTTTCTGGTTTAACTAAGGAGCCTCAGCTACGTAGCATCACCTGGAGCCAAAGAATCAGAGAAGCCAGTGTTAATCTCAAGTATGGTCTAGAGAACATCCTTGCTCCCACAACCCCAGCACATCCTCTTTTGTTTTGTTTGTAACCTAATAGCCTTAGATCACCTCCTTCTTATACCCAGCTCTCCCCTTTGTGAGATTCCTCCCTTTGCTAAAATACTGAGAAGCCCTAGAGGCTGCAGGTAGGCTAGGTGCCATGCTGCTTGTCACATCAGAGTGACTTCTCGGCATTAGATTGGCTGATCCCCAAGCTTTCTCCTGCTCTGTGTGTGTCGCAGGGCTGCTGGGCCAAGTGCCCAGGCTGGCTGCCACTTTCAGTCATGCTGGGGTCCAGGTGAAGAACGCTGAAGAATTTTATCTTGGTCCCTCTGGTGAAGAAAAAACGTTGGATTACAATGCCTGTCCTTATACACAGAGAGGTGTGTCGGCACAGATCTGAGATTCTAAGAATCCCAACATTGAGTACGAAGCCTAGCAGAACCTTTGGATGGGGTGATTTTTCTGAGACATCTGTTACCTCATGATCGCCAGGGCTGTCTGGGCTGATTTGGCTGGCATGCTGCCTCTCCCCGTAAAAGAGTGCAAAGACTTTGGCAAAACCTCCCCCAAATATACATGAGCCTGGCTGACAGTTTCAAAGTTCACTTGCAAGTTAATTATTTGGAACTCAGAGCATATTTTCCTATAACCGTAATATGATAGATGCCGATTATATTTCCAGAATGACATGCAAGTGTGCTTAACCCTTCACATACCTAAATGTTGCTTTTTGAAGAAGGAAAAAAAAAGCAGTGAACCAACAATGTAGTTGAAGCATCAGGTATTCGATAATACTGGAAAATAACACAGATGCAAGACATTCATCTTTTGAAAAGAAGAAAGACTAAATATTCAGTTAACTGAAAGCAGTGCTCTATGTCCTGGGGTGTTAAAGGGGTCAGTTCTTGGGGCTGGAGGGGTCAGTCAGCAGGTAGGAGCACTTGCTGCTCTTACAGAGGACCCAAATTTGGTTTTTAGCACCTATATTGGGCAATTCACAACTACCTGTGATTCCAGCTCTAGGGGATCCAACACCTTCTTCTGGCTTCCATGGGTACCCACATACATGCAGCATACAGACACACAGAGATGCATATATATAGATAAATAGAAATAAATCTTAATGAGAACAACAACTCAAAAGGCTGTCCTGCTTTCTATCCCCCATGGGATTCTGTTTTTGTGTGCTTCTCTGTTTACTGTGGGTCTTCCCAGAAAAATGGAAGCTCAGAGTAGATAGTTCTGCCCTGCCTGGTTCTCCAGGGTGTGTTCAACACTTAGAAGGCTAATGCACAGCCTGTGCTCAATAAATACTAGTTGAATGAATAAGTAAAATCTAGCTGGAGAGAGAGATGAGAAACAAGTCAGTGAAGAGATGCTCTCAGAGCTGGATGGCATCTCGGAGGCATAGGCAAGGGGATCCCTGAGTTCAAGGTCAGCCGGGTCTCTAGCAAGTCCCAGGTCATCCAAGGCCAAATAGTGGGACCGTGTCATTTTCAAAAAAGAGAAGATCAAATAATGTTTGAAGAAATACAAACCTCTACGAGGGTGGGTGGGAACCCTTTCATGGCCAAGAGGACAATTGGTTAGGCCAGGCTGGCCTATTAGAGAAAGGTAGAATGGTAGGAATGATCAAGGCAGGAGGGAGCTATGGGAGTAAGGCAAAGGCAGATCACATGGGTCTTGGGGGATTCTGGGTTTTGTTCTGGGTGGAGATGGTGGTGGGGGTTGGAGGATGGACAGGACCATCAGATCCCTCAGAGCTGTAAAGTGGCAAGGCTTAATTTATGTTTGAATGCTCACTCTCTTCCATCTGTCCTTTCAAAGTATGCATCTTATCTCAGGACTCCAGGCAGTTGAGGCAGTAGTACTATAAGTGCCAGTTTAGGCTAGCCTAGGCTACATAGTTGAGACCCTGACTCAAAACAACAAAAACAAAACAAAACATCCCCAAAAGGGCATACATGTTTCTAAAGTACAGAGAGGACCCTTCTGAGGCTGCCACGTGTGAGACCGGGCTTCCTCCAGTGACTTCTGAGCATCTCTCCAGGCTCCTTGATTGCTCCCGAGCTTCCCTATGTTCTTGGTTCTGCCTGTTATGAACTGGAGTAACCAGCAAGCTGTGTTTCCCAGTCATGCCTGTGTGTGCCAGGTCCTCTGTGAGGTGAGTGCTGCCTTCTGTGGCTGCCGTCACTAGCTTGGCAAACTTTCACCCTTTTTATGAGTGGGAAAAAAAACCCACCTCTCCTCCCCTTCTTCCGGAGTGAGTTCATGTCTTCACTAGCTCTGGGCTTGGTAGAGATGTCCAAGGCAATGCTTTCCCACTGACTTGGGCTCTTTGTTTAATGTGTGGTTTTTCCTAGTAAGTTTCTCGAGGTCAGAGACTGCCCACTGGAACTGTGTAAGCACGTAGGCATGCAATGGAAGCAGTACAGAACAGACTTGGGATAATTAACTGATCCCAGGAACGAATGCCCTTACACTCACGTTCACCACAGAGTGGGCCGCTAGCCCCTGGGCTCTGTGATGCTTAGGCAACTGAGGTGAGGACATTTTGTAAGTTTTCAAGTTGGATGACTTGACCACAGTATCTGACTCTCTCCTTAGCAGCTGTGGGAGGTGATTCACACAGACACTAGTGATCAAACTTTTTGTTTTGACTTGTACAAAGAACTTTAATTACTGATCACTCACTTTAGTTCATCTATCAGAGCTGAGAAGGACCATCTGCTGAGGATCTCCAAATCCCATACCCAGTCTAGTCCCAGGGGTGCTTGGGAAGCAAGCAGCAGCAGCAGCAGCAGCAGCAGCAGCAGCAGCAGCAGCAGCAGCAGCAGCAGCAGCCTCCCCCTCCTCCAGGCTCCAGTGTTGCCTGGTGCTTAGGAGTCCACACGTGGACCTTAAGTTCACAGTGCAATCTTTCCCATATGGACACCAGCAAGCCTTGCCCAAAGTCACTTGTAATTTTCACAATACTCAATGATCCCTCATCTTCCCCTTCTCTTTACTTATGATTTACTATTTATGGATGAGGGCTGAGGAGCCACAGAAAAGGAAGAAAATTGCTGGGAAAAGAAAGGGCAAACCAAAGGAGAATTGGAAGGGGCCAATACAGAGGCTCAGAAGGGACAGAAAGGAAAAGAAAGAGAAGAGGAAGAAGAGCAAGGGAGGGAGGGAGGGAGGGACAGAGGGAGGGAGGGAGACTTGAAGTAACCACGGATATCTGTGAAATATGTCTGAAGTATTTCAAACCCAGCAGGGACCTCATGGCAGATCTTCCACAATTAATTGCCCAGAGAATCCAGCACAGAACAAAGCCATTTTTTAGCGATCGCTCATATGATAACCCAAATGCAGAAAATGCTTTTTTTCTCCAGACTCTATCAACTACAGCCATCTGTCTTGGTCCTGAGCTGTTCAAAACCATTTCTTTTCCTTCACATGTGAGTGAGTTTCTCTCTCTCTCTCTCTCTCTCTCTCTCTCTCTCTCTCTCCACACATGGTGTGTGTGTGTGTGTGTGTGTGTGTACACTTTACTACAGCAATGGCTGCCTTGTGGAATTCCTTAGTAATTCCCCGTAGCCACCCCTGACCACCACCAGATGTCAGTCAGGCAAGCCTGCCTTCCTTTCATCCTCACCTACTGCAGAGCTATTTTAGCTTCGTGGTGGCGGGGTTCACAGACATTTGTGGTCTCCACCACATATGAGGCCTGCTATTCTGAATGAGGCCTGATCTTGCCCGAGGCCTGCTATGGGGGAAAGAGAGCAGGGTCTCCTGGGAGTAGGAGTGGACAAGGGGAGATTTGTGCCAAAGGTTCAGCAGCAGCTGCTTGATGAACACCTGCTCTGTCTGGGAGTCTGGCCATTGTCACCAGGCGAAAATGAGGATGAACACGATACGGGGACATGTGTAGAGCCTCATGAGCGGAGGATGAGGAGGAGAGCAGGGACCAGGGGTCCTTCCCTGAGGGTATTTGCCATGTGGTTTTGTTCTCAACTGTACACTAGGACCCAGATGATCCTAAAACATCATGCCTTCTACCAGCTCCGCCATCTTTTTCTCTTCCGATTTCTGTTTGAATGAATGTTTTACCCATCCTCCTCCCCTTTTCTTCCTTCTTTTTTTCATAGCTACTGATTTATAGTAACAAAATCAGAGTGCGGTCGTCAGATGTCCTACCACACAAATACACTTATATTAGAGGGCCACGGAGTTGGCAGTCCTTCTGTGAGGATATGAAGGGACAGATGAAGACAGGTGACATTATGTTCAACAGTTAACTCAGACAACACTTCCTGTTACCTGTCAAATTGACAGGTTCTTAAACCGGAAGGCAAGCCTCCAGCCATGCCTCTGAGGGAACTTCCTTCTCCTCTCTTCCTACCCCTCTCTCACTACATAATCCTGGCTAGCCTGGAATTTGAAATGTAGACCAAGTTGGCCTTGAACTAACTCACAAAGACCCAGATGGCTCTGCTTCCCTCCCGAGTGCTGGAATTAAAGACATTTGCCCCCTCCACCATGCCTGACCGGGATTATCCTGATTATGTTAATTGGTGTGCAAAACCCATCATAACTGTGGAAGGGGATCCTGAACTGTGTGAAATAGGAAAAGGGAGCTGAACACAAGCATCCATTGGTTACCCTCAGTGACTTGACTGTGACCAGCAGCTTTAAGCTCCTCAGGTTTGCCTTCCCCACCGGAATGCCCAGAACAGATCTTTTCTTCCTTAAGCCGCTCTTGTCAGGATATTTTATCACAGAAACAGGAAGGAAAAAAAATTAAAACAACTAAGATATTCTATTTCACTGGTGGAGGGGGTAAAAAAAAGTTTTTCCTGCCTCTCAAAGGTTCATTGAAATGACTCGACAATAGACAGATTAGTAGAAAGAAAAGGAATATCAATTCATTAACGGGAAAGGGAGGTGGAAGAAATCACAGTGCATATAAGCCCTGAGTCTCTCCAAGGGCCAGATGGTAAGGGCTTAAGTAACTTCTGAGCTTGAATGCTGGGTGCAAAAAAGGTCATCTTATTATGCAGACGACGTCTCTGGAGTAACCTCTTCTGTCAGACATGGGTCTAGGCAACTGGTGCTAGGGCTTAGACACTCCCTTCTCTTTCTAGGGAGTCTTAAGCTTTCCTGGTTGTTCAGTGAGATTCCTCGGGAGCAGACAGAAAACAATTAATTATCTTTTTTTTTTCCTCTGGAAAAAGCTTTCCAGCCCCACAAAGGAATTCCTGAGAAAGTCCCTGCCTGCACTAGTAAAACTGGGGAAGGACAAGTCAGAGAGAGCTTGCTTCTGAGGCAAATCCTAACCCTTTCAGCAGGGTCAAAGGTCAACCCTCGAAGCATCATTTTTCTGGCTTCTTTACATTGATTGTGTGACCTCGGAATTTGTTGTTGTTGTTGTTTTGTTTTCAGAGACAGAGTTTCTCTGTATAACAGTCCTTGCTGTCCTAGAACTTAATCTGTAGACCAGGCTGGCCTTGAATTCACAGAGATCTGCCTGCCTCTGTCTCTCCAGTGCTAGGATTAAAGGCCTGTGTCACCACTGCCCATCTCGATTTTTTTTTTTTTTTTTTTAAGATTAATGGAACTAACATGTAGGTACTGGGAACCAAACTTGTATACTGCAAAAATAAAACCCAACAAATGCTCTTAACTGATGAACCATTTCTCCACGCCTCCCACTTAAAAAAGATTTATTTTAGTTTTTTTTTTTGTGTGTTTGAATATGTCTGTGTGTATGGCTGAATAGGTTGAGAATCATTCAATGTGGCTACTGGAGACAGACCTTCATCCTCTGGAGGATCAGCGAACACTTTTAACCACAGAGCAGTCTCTCCAGCCCCTGAGAGAGTGATCTTAGTCAGTCGGTTACTTCATCTGCAGAGTGGAGACCAGAACATCTGCTTTATCCCAAGCAGGGTTAGAGATGTGGCTTGTCTTCACTGGCAGCTTGACTTGGAGTTGCCTAGGGGACACCCAGAGGTGTGTCTCTGAGGGGGTTTCCTCAGAGTGTGAGGTAGGAAGACACACCCTGGATATGGGTGGCACTGATCCCTGTGCTGAGGTCCTGCACTGAGGAAAAAGAAGTGAGCTGAACACTGGAGTTCATATCACCCTGCTTCCTGGGGCAAACACACTGTGACCAGTCATAGCTTGCTCCTGCAGCCATCACTTCCTGCTAAAAATGGAGCATAACCCGTACATTTACCTTAAGTTGCCTTTGTTGGCCATTTTGCCACGGTATTGAAAAGAGTGACTGATATAATTAGCATGGGAAATAACAGCACATAGGACATGCTCAGGATCAGCCATTTAACAAATGTGGTTATGCACCTGCTAAGTGCAGTGTGTTCTACTCCAGGCGCCACTGAATGAAGAGATGGAAGACACCCTGCCCTCATTGGCCTGACACTCCACAGGAACAAATGAGCCAACAAACAATTGAAATGTATGCCCTATCAAAGGGGAAAAAACCTAAACCATAAGGCATGTCAGATGATGAAAAATGCTTTGAAAAGAGTCACGAAGGGGAATAAAGGACACCATAGTACTTGGTGTGGGGCCTCATGAGGCCAGCATGGACTGTAGAATAATATCCTGCTTCAAAACAAAACAAAACTAAAGTAGAAACTTAAGAGTTCTTTGGAAAGTCAGTTGTGTCCAATGGTGTTCTGCTGGGGCAAACACATGAAGAAGTGTTTTCCTGAAGTGGACACAGGAGAGAGGATGCTCTGCTAAAGCAAGCACGTGAAAGGACACGTGATGAAGAATTCTCTGCTAACGACACACATGTATTGGTTTGCCTTACATTGCATTGTTGAGCTCCATTTGTCGTGACTCCATAGAGTTATGTTTCAAAAACCAAAAAACAAACAACCAAAAAACCAAGCAGACAACAACAACAAAAACCCCTCATGATCTGGTTACAAAATCATGAGCATTCTTGATGCAAGCTGGGTATGAGTGGGGACTTGCCCTGGGGGAGATAAACTCCAAAATAGGCAATCTTAAAGCTGCCAGTGCATAAGGAGACAGATGATACAATTAAATGACATAGAACAAGTTTTAAGCATGTAGGCTGATCAGGCCTGATGACATACCCCTCTAATCCCAATCAATGCTCAGGAGACAGAGGCAGGTGAATATCTCTGAGTCGGAAGCCAGTCTGATCTACATAGCAAGTTGCATGCCAACTGGGCTACATAGTGAGATCCTGTCTTGAAAAATACAAATGTCAACACAAAGGAAAAAAAAACTCCATGAAGCCTGAGGCGCCATGGGCTGACCCTTCCCCATCTGCTCTATCTACAAGAGTATGCTTTTCCTGTAATACAGTCTGCTTGTTCAGATTCTGTGGAGCCCAGGGAAATCCTCTCAGCGGAAACATAGGATTTGAGGTGTCCCCATACCAAGTGAAGCAGATTTGGCCTTGGTGATTGTAGTGGTTTGAAAGAAAATGGCTCCCATGGGCTCAGAAGCAGTGGCACTATTAGGAATTGTGGCCTTGTTGGAGTAGGTATGGCCTTGTTGGAGGAAGTGTGTCAGTGGGGGTGGGCTTTGAGGTCTCAGAAGCTCAAGACAGCCAGTGTGTCTCAGTTACTTCCTGCTGCCCGTGGACCAAGATTGAGAATTCAGCTATCTCTCCAGCACCTTGTCTGCCTGAACGCTGCCATGCTTCCCACCATGATGAGAATGGACTAAACCTCTGAACTGTAAGCCAGCCCCATTAAATGTTTTCCTTTGTAAGAGCCATAGTGTCGCTTCACAGCAACAGACCCCTAACTGAAACAGTGGTGGAGTAAAAGATGGCAGATGTTATCAATTTTTCTTGGACTTTGTGAGAGATTATTAACTTTACCAGCCCCTCCAAAATCGCTCACTGGGATTTACACACTGGTGTGTTACTTTGAATGCTGCCTTAATCACATGAGAATCTCTGGCTATTCTGCTGGAACACCACTGAAGGAAAAGAGGAGTGCCCCGCCCAGCAGGCCCAACCAATACCTAGTCCCAGTACTGCTTCAGGAGACTTCATTTGTATGGATAAAGCAGGGGAGGGCAGAGTCATGGAGCCAAGCCAAGCCCAATTTACCACTAAAATTCATACTGTTTAGTAGTCATAAGTAACTGGTGCAATAATGTGACATTTGAGATGTTAGGTGGACATTTAAATTAAGGTGCCATGTGGGCAGTTGGCTGGCTGAGTTTAGAATCCAGGAAAGATATCCAGACTGAAAAGACACATTGAGAGTCCTGAGCATAGGGACAATAGTTTAATCACAAGGGTGATGAGAACACTGAGGAAGGACGAGGCCCAAGGACAGGGACCTGGAGCGGAGCCGCACCTGAAAAGGAATGAGGACTCTGCACATGTGACGAGAAGGACCATCCAACAGGTAAAACACTAGGCACCTGTGAGAACAAAGTGCCGAATGAGTTTCTGGGAGAAAGGAGAACTCATTGTGTTGAAAATCTCTAAGTAATTACATAAGAGGCTGTGATGAGTAACCTCCATCATCAACCTGATTAGATTTAGAACCACTGTGGAAATTCATTTCTGGGGTGTCTACAAGGGTGTTTCCAGAAAGGCTTTACTGAAGAGAGAAGAGTCACCCTGAATGTGGGTGGCTCCACCCCCTATAGTCTGTGTTCCTGGACTGAATACAATGGAGAAAGCCAGCAGCCCACCGGCACTGTCTCTGTCTACTCCTTGATTGCAACATGAACTTCTAAGCCCCTGTCATCATGCTTCCCCCACCATCGTGGACTGGATGCCTTCAGACCTCCAGCCCAAATAAACACTTAGGTTGCTTTGACAGGTATTTTGCCCTATCAATGAGAAGAGTAAAGGAAATAGGCAGGGACCAAGAATGGATCACTGGATTTGACCAGCCAGTGAATGCTTTGGTGCTTTGACAGTTTCAGTAGAGCAGGTAGGAAGCCTGCCCAAGAGAAGTTACAAAAAGAATGGAGCAAAGGAGTTGGAGTTAGAATGACGGATAACCCTTTGAGAAATTCTAGACATTTCCATTTTACAAATGAAAAAGAGAAATGGTTCATAGCAAGAGAAGGACGTGAGGTTAAGAGAGTGTTTAAGGTTCACAGCACGTTGTCTATGGACAGAAGTCAAACAGGCATTTAGAAGCTTCTTTCTTAAGCCAAACCAACCAAATAAAAACAATGAGTCCCTTGCGTGGGTCCACACACAGCTTAAGTAACTAAACACAGATGAAAGCCTGGCACCTTTGTTTGGTGTCTGGCTCTTTTACTTTGGCTCACCCACTTACTTCTGCAGGTCAGCATACTCATCACTCAAGGAATATGTTTCTAAGCCTGCCCCACCCCTTGGAGGCTGCAAACACAGAAATCAATCACCTTAAACTTGAATTATCTTCAGTTCCAGGTAGAAGAAAACTTGGCAGGATGGACCATCCCCAGTTGAGGACAGTCATCTGCATAAGGGAGGTTGTGTCCTGGAGCAGAAGTGACCATCTCGGAGCAACCCCTTAAGTAATGGCAAGGATAAGAACTTCGGATCCTTGCCAAACTAGAACAGAAGACAACAATAGGCAGGACCACACCTTTACCAGGACTGCTGAATTATGAAACGTCCTGCCCCCTTTCCTAACTCTTCCTCTATGAAAAGCCTAAACCTCATGGTAGCACACCCTAAAGACAGACTTGGGGGGCTGTATTCCTTTACTTGTTTTGTTTTTCCCAATATGACCACATTGAATAAATCTCTTTGATTTTCAATGTCATTACTCTCTCTCTCTCTCTCTTTCTCTCTCTCTCTCTTTCTCTCAGACACACATTTTTCAAGACAGGGTTTCTCTGTGTAGCCTTGGTTGTCCTGGAACTCTCTCTGTAGAGCAGGCTCATAAAACTCATAGAGATCCGCCTGCCTCTGCCTTCCAAGTACTGGGATTAAAGGTGTGTGCCACCACTGCCAGTCACTCTTCTCTTTCATTGGCCTAAGCTTAACCTGACAGACAGACAGACATGCTGGAGCCTGGCTTTTTACCCTACGTACTTTAGTAACAGAAGGGTCGAATAGGGAGGAGAACATCAGTGATGCAGGAGACAGGAAGACGATCAAATGGATGATGTCCTTGAGGAAGTGATTGGACTGGGCCCCTGGTATAAGTGCAAACACTGGCCTGAGCTGGAAGCAAAGAAGTATCACATAGGATGCTGGAGGAAAGGCAGTGCGGTCACTAATGTAGTTAACCTCCTGGGTAGCTGTAGGTACAAGAATGTGAGATTTCTTGGCAGAGATGAGGATGGATGAGGATATTTTAGAGGATTCAGAAGATGGAGATAGGGACGATTGTAGTATTCTTTGCCATTATTTCCCTCCCTATAGAGGGCAAAGGTTCCCAGTGAAGGCTAGCAACTCACCCCATGCACCAGCTTTTACTCTCCCCTGAAGCTCTACATAATTACATTAAACTCAATAAACACAAAAGGCATGAGCCACAGGAAAGGAAGAATGGGAAAACAATAGCAACACATTTTGGGGAACTGGAGAAAGCAGATGAAGGTTGGTAGCTAAGAGACTCCAAAAGTTGAGTCAATACCATTTTAGTTACTTCTCAATTACTGTGAGAAAACACCAGGACCAAGGCAACTTATAAAAGTAAGCATTTAATTTGGGGCGCACAGGTCCAGAGGGTGAGAGTCCATGACTATCATGGCGGGGAGCATGGCAGCAGGCATGGTACTGAAGCAGCAGTTGAGAGTTTATATCTGGTCCACAAGCATGAGGCAGATGGAGCTAACTGGTAATAGCATGGGCTTTTGAAATTTCAAGGCTACCCCCAGTGTGACCCCCTCAACCCCTCCTCCAACAAAGACATATCTTCTTCAATAAGGTCACACCTCCTAATCCTTCCCAAACAGTTCCACCAACTGGGGACCAAGCATTCAAAGATATGAGCCTATGTTGCCATTCCCATTCAAACCACCACAAGCTAATCTTGTTCAGATGAGTGATGGACATGGGCTTAGGCTAAGCTAATCTTTTTTTCCTGACCAAAGCTGTTGATCTTGACTAATGTGAGTTGATCAACTAATGTGAAAGAATTCCAGTTCCTGAGCCAGGAATGCATTGTAATTCTGATCAACAATATACAAGTCTTTTGGCTCTTTCTTGGTAAAGATAAAAAGATAGTCCTAGAAGTACTGGTTTCTTTGCTTTTCACTGCTGTGTACGAACAGAAACAGGATTTGCAGCAACTACAGTGTGACCAAGACTGGTCAATAGCCTGGCAGTCTTTTTTTTTTTTTTTGGTTTTTCGAGACAGGGTTTCTCTGTGTAGTCCTGGTTGTCCTGAAACTCACTCTGTAGACCAGGCTGGCCTTGAACTCAGAAATCCGCCTGCCTCTGCCTCCCAAGTGCTGGGATTAAAGGCGTGTGCCACCACTGACCAGAGGCCTGGCACTCTTTAATGATGTTGCTCAACATCAGGTACAACCCTGGAGCCTCCCTCCCTCCAGATCTCTTTATATGTTACATTTTTTTTTTTTTAAGATTTATTTATTTATTATATGTAAGTACACTGTAGCTGTCTTCAGACACCCCAGCAGAGGGCATCAGATCTCATTATGGATGGTTACGAGCCACCATGTGGTTGCTGGGATTTGAACTCAGGACCTTCGTAAGAGCAGTCAGTGCTCTTACACGCTGAGCCATCTCTCCAGCCCTATGTTACATTTTTTATATGATACAGTTACATATTTTTCTCACAGAGAATGTCCCTTTTTTATTGACTGATGTGTGATTTGCAACTAAAAGAATCAAGATATAGAACGTCGGCAAAACAAATGCAGAATCCAATCTAGCATCATTGAGGACAGAAATTGAATTTGGTATAGAGAAAATAGAAGCAACACGCCAGACACAGCCTAGACACAGATGAGCAAACCACCCTACCATGATTATTCTATACAAAAGTCCGTAGCCTAGAGTTGGGATAACAAAGTGTAGAAACTGAAAAGGCAGAAAATGTTAGGGACCTTGAAAGAGATTTGAGATGTCGACGAAGCTGTGGGGTAGTGTTCATCAAGGGGGCACGGGATCCCTAGAAACTGGGACATGGCAACAATAGATGTAGGAGCAAATTTCTGGGTGCTCTGGAAAACCAAGTGGTCAGCCCAGTTTGGCCATCTGAGCCTCGGTACATAGAAGCTACGGAGGTGATGGCCCAGAGCTGCCGAGGCACAGGGCTGGAGAGGCCTTAAAAACTATGCTAAGAAATCAATGTTTAGATTGGAAACAGGGGCTGCAAAAGATTTTTGCTGTTTTGATTTTTGAGACAAGATCTTACTATGTAGCTTTGGCCAGATTTATTTTATTTTATTTTATTTTATTTTATTTTATTTTATTTTATTTTATTTTATGTAGAGAAGGACTAGAAGCTGAGCTGAGCACGGTAGAAGGAGGATGGGAAGCATTTCTTTATTATCCAATAATAAATAATTGCTTTAGACATTAACCACACCCTCAGAATCCACAGATGTGGAAGACAGACACACCTAGAGCTACAATAAAGGTAAACACAACAGTATTACATTCTAGACTCAAGCACTCGAGGGAGCAAGCGGGGGTGGGAGGGGCTGGGAATTCACCTTCACTTTAGACAACCCCCCCCCCCCCCAGCCCTTTTCTCTGTATCCTACCGGCTCCAGCTCCATGGAACCCTGTGGTCCCCCATCCCAACCAGAATCTGCCTCCCAGCCCAACTTGCTCAAGTGTTTTCATACCACAAGCCTGTCCAATCAATTACACTGCCCTTGCAGAGCACTGTGAAATACTGATAGGTTCAAGTCAAGCTGCAGCCTATGAATTAGCACAAAATTATATATTTAGCACCTTTATGCTTAAGTTGCTTAAAAATGTTAAATTTAATTAAATTTACAGACACTAGCAGACAATATAAAACCACAACCATAAGCCCAAACACCTGTCTATATTTAAAAAAAAAAAAAAAAACCAAAAACAAACAATCTGTCAAACTGAGCACCGTAGATTGGGTCTGGTCCCATTAATATTCATTTGTTACTTGCTAATTCTCCTTGTCATCTGGCCAGTGGACAAGCAATAGCGGGTGCCAAAGACTTAATAAAAATGTAGTGAGAACGAACGCTAAAAGCAGAAGAAATTCTATCCATTAACTTAATTTTTCTGGGAATTAATAATTTTATTATTCACTTGGAGATTGATCGAGCAGTTACCATGTGCTAGGCACTGAGCCAAACACAGAAACCAGTCTGGAACCAGTCCTGACTTCCAGAAGAGCAAGGGAAGAACCCAGTCTGGTGGCACAGGCCTATAATCCTCACAGAAAGAGGAATGTAAGTTCAAGGGGCTGCCTGGGCTAACTCAAGTTCAAAGCCAGCCTGAGTAACTTGGTGAGTCTCTGCCTCAAAGCAAATTTTGAAAAGAGAGCTGACAATGTGGCTCAGTAGGACAGCATGGGTCAGGCCATGGATTTTGTCCCCCACAGTGACTATGGGGCCCAGAGGAAGGGAGTGCTGTACTCAAATAATGGGGACTGAGGAGCCAAGGGGCTGGGATTAGACAGTCATGAAGCTTAGGAGACGATGAGTCAGAAGACTGTCTGTCTAAACCAGTGTTTCTCACATGGGATTACACAGACCAGCCCATTGGCCATGGAGTTGGGGGAGGGGAGGTCAGGGCCAACTCAGGGTTATCAATTTTTGCAATTTTGTGAACCATTTACTCAAATGATCATCTGCTAGGGTCACAGATTTATAGAAGAAAGGGCATTTTAACATTGCCAAAGGACAAAACTGAAGCAAGTCTAAAGCCTTCCCTTTGCTCTGTGACTCTAGATTCAGGCAGCTTTGTTACACAGAGTAGACTGTCTTCCAATGGACTGAGCAGAATGAGCTCGGTTTCCTAGAAAGAAAAGGCAGTAGAAAGCAGAAACAAAGAACAGAAAGCAGATTGGCTGTTCCAAAGCCCTGGCCTTGTAAGGCAGGGCTGAGACACAAAGTAACAGAAATTATAAGGAACTCCTTAACTTCTGGTAGTTTTGTGGGGGAGAGGGCATTCGGATTAGGGCGCAGTAGCCTACATTATCGTGCTGCCTGAACCTGGCCCAGTTGAGAGTTTGGCTATCATCTCTGTCGCCCTGATTCCTGACAAGGTCAGATAAACAGCTTAGTCTCACTTTGGTGACATGGAACTTCATTTTAAACGACTCATTTTTATTTTTAGCCCGGTCTGTCGGGACCTTCTGCAGGAGGTTACACCAAAACAGCATCTCCTATCAATTATATCTCAGCACTGCCAAAAAGAGAAACAACATATTAAAGGACATTACTTCGGGAAAAAGAGCCGTCCTTTAATTGTCCTTTAAAATGCAGCGCTGTGCAGAACCCACCACCACACCAGCTCAGCTCTGCTCCTTTAACTCAGATGCACTGGTGTGTGGTGGGAGGGGAGCTGAGGAGGTGTCTCAAACACAAGTCAGGGCAGCGGGCCTAGGTACTCATCTGTTTTTGTAGTTTTATTGGTTTTGTTGTTGTTGTTTGGGGTTTTGTTTATTTGTTTGTTTTTTGAGACAGGGTCTCACTTTGTAGTTCTGGTTATCCTGGAACTGCTATGTAGACCAGGCTGGTCTCGAACTCAGAATTCTGATTGCTTTTGCCTCCAGAGAGCTGGGATTAAAGGTGTTTGCCAACATGCTTGGCTCCATATTTTTTTGTTGCTGCTGCTAAGGTTCTAGGAACTCCAAGTTTGAGAGGAAGACTCAGGGGAATGGAACCAACAGCCTATGCCCAGGTTATATACATTGTTTGAGTGTGTATGTGTTAGAAGCAAGCAGGGCTTTGTGGGTAAAACTAATAAAAATATTATGTCCGAATTGGTGTTATGGAAGACTACTTCAGCCCACCAAGTTTTTGATGTATGGGTCTGTGACCCTTTCTATCATATAAGTCATTCCTGACAGTTCTAAATTTTAGGCATCAGACAGAGGTGTGGCCAGAATCCCCAAGAGACTTTGTGTAGCAGAATCTCCCCCAACCCCTATGCATCCCACAAAGAAGGACAGGGACTTGGGGAACAAGGAATACTAGAGAAAAGGCTGAGGATCAAATCAACGGGACACCACAGAGGTAGCCACAGGTACACATGACTGGGACTCAAGCCTGACCAAGGTTGGTTGCCCACAGGGCAAAGGGCTACTTGCCAATGGCTGCTGGGACAGGCTGCCCATTTCTGGCCCTAGGGACTGGGATCAGCAAGGATCTGCTGTCTAGAAACTGCCAGATGGCCTGGCATTCTGGACTAGGCCTGATCTACATTTTATCAGCCAGGGCCAGGCCACAAATCAGAGCCCCTCCTTCCTTACAAGCCAGTCGCCTCTGTGGCCTGGGACTGGATAAAGAAGGATTTCAGTTAGTCTATCTGACCTGTGCTTTCCTGTATCAGGGCTCTGTGTGTGGTGGATAGGCTGCCGATGAGACCAGCTTCTGCTCAAAGCAAGTCTTATCTAGGATATATGCAGCTGCAGGGCAGGAACCAAGGTCATTTAAAAGTTCAATATTGGAGATCCGTGGTGGAAAGACATTGGGGACAGAAAAGAAGAAAGGAGAATCAAAGGTAGGGAGGTGGAGAGGAGGTGCAAGCAGAAGGGGAGGAAGAAGCAAGGAGACACCTAGAAATGCACAGCAGGGGCCTGGAAGATTATGTGATAAATAGCCCTGAGTTTTCACTTGACCTCACAGCAAAGTCTAAAGATAATCACGTGGTGATGATCTGTGAGAATTAACATACGTGTGTGACGACATCGTTATGAAATCTATCACTGTATATGCCAATAAATTTTATATTAAAAAAAAAGTCAGAGTGAAATCAGACAAGGTTGGGTGCTTTCAAAGTGGTTTGGCCACAGATGGTCAAGCGAATCAGAGTGGGTAAAATATGTCTGATTATAACAGTGGCTCAGCGGGCAAGCTTAGTTTTTTTCACTGTTAAATCTCTTCCAACTTTTTATGAATGAAAAGATTCAAAGCTTCTGAAAACATGGAGACTGGACAAATACTATGTTTTCCTTCCTGAGCATCACTGTTTACCGTCCTTCACTTAGGGTTTCTATCGCTGTGAAGAGACACCATGACCACGGAACTCTTATAAAAGAAGACATTTAAGTGGGGCTGGTTTACAGTTTCAGAGTTTAATCCATTATCATCATGGTGAGAAGCATGGTGGCACCCAGGCAGACACCGTGCTGGAGAGGGAGCTGAGAGTTCTACATCTGGATCAGCAGGCAGCAGGAAGAGACAGTGAGCCACTGGGCCTGGCTTGAGCTTCTGGGACCTCAAAACCCACCCCCTAGTGATGTACTTCCTCCAGCAAAGCCACACCTCCTCCAACTAGGCCACACCTCCTCTAACAAGGCCACACCTCCTCCAACAAGGCCACACCTCCTAATAATGCCAGTCCTTATGGGTCTGTGGGTGCCATTTTTATTCAAATCACTACACTGTCCTTCTCCTTTGTGTTTGTATGACCTGCATGGTGTGCATATAACCCAAGTATATACATATGTGTGCATGCATATAAGTATCCATGTGGTTTTTGCTAAAGTATTTCAAAGTAAGCCACATACATTGTGACACTTCACTATGGAGCTACTAAGAATAAGGATAGGTCTTCTTTTTTAAGGTGTATTTTTCAAGCACTCAAGAGACAGAAGCAGGATCTCTGGAATTCTAGGCCAGCCTGGTCTACATATAGAGTTCTTAGTCAGCCAAGGCTACATAGTGAGACTCTGCCTCAAAGGTTAAAATAATATTTTTATTGATGTGTATATATGTATGCCATGTGCATTCAGGTGCCCAGAGGCCAGAAAGGGTGCTGGACACCCTGAACTGGAGTTACAGAAGATTGTGAGCTTGTCCTACCAGCGATCAGCAAGCGGCCTTTGTCCTGTGGGAAACAGGCTGTGACTGAGCTCCTGTCCCAGCCATATGCTTCTGTGGCCACCTCTGTGTCATCTTCTGGACTCATTTCTCAGCTCTCAGTTCAGCAATGGGAACTGAGCTTAGGTCCTCTGAAAGAACAGTGAGCGTTCTTAACCATGGGACTGTCTCTACAGGACCAAATAAGAATAATTCTAAAAAATAAATTTATCATCAATGAAGTATAGTCTTTGATGTAGAGTCCAACTACCTAAAAATGTGTTTTATAGCATTTTTATTACTCATGACAATTAGGCTGTTATTTCAGTTTTTTTTTTTTTTTTTTTTTTACTCTTTTATCTAGGAGAGCTACCCCTGGATTGTTTTGTTTTGTTTTGTTGTTGTTGCTGTTTTATTGTTGTTTTTAGTTATCTGTCATCAATGACACTACCATTATTTAAAGAGTCCAGCAGCTGTCTTGAAAGTCCCATAATTTGCTTTTTGTTCACTGATTTTTCATGATTACACTCAAGCTAAGTGGCTGAGGAATGAGTATGACACAGGTGAACTGTACTCTAGACTGTGTGCTTGCTCAAAACTGCAACAAGACAGGAAAACAACAACAACAAACCAACAAAAACTACTTAAAAACAAAACCAAAACACTCTCCCCCATGATACAGAGGCAAAAGCTCTCTCTCATTTCCCCTGTCTGGAGGTTCTCATGAGGTCATTTCCTGCCATGCTTGAGATGCTTACTCCTGTGTGTGTGGTGTTTTGTCCTTTACTGTCTGTTTGCTTGAGAAGATTCTTGCTAGGTGGTCCAGGGTTGGCCTTAAATTCTCAAACCTCCTGCCTCAGATTCCTACTGCAAAGTGCTGGTCACCACACCTGGAAATTTGAATTATTTGGCTAAGGCAGTGATCCTCAGATTTCTCCTCTGTGGGTACACCTTTATGCCTTTGTAATGAACAGTTGACACTGTGGGTTTTACAGTTTGCCCCCCTCTGGGGAAAACATCAGCGCCTTTTTAGGGAAAGCCCCTTTCTTCACTTATCCCTTCAACACCCCCAACAGAATGACATTCAGCGAGCTCACCAGCGTCCAAAGGACGCTCCTCCTGGCATGAAGAGTTGCGGAGGTAATAATTAAGAATCATAACATTTCCTAATGTTTTCATACCGTTTTACAGTTTATAGAGCATTTTCACACATAATGCAGCTTTTGATCTTCCTCTAATTTTCTTTCTTGTCTAGGAGTGAGCCCATTTAGTTCATTCATTACTCAGTCACCGGTCCAACCCTGAATACCTACGAGGCATTGGGTCAACAGCAGGGGTCCCTGGGATCAGATACAGGTGAAGACAACCACACAGGTCTCTTCCCAAACTTCAGCAGGTACTTGAGTGAAGAAGGTCTTGGTGTGGAG
The DNA here is from genome assembly GCA_028551405.1 of Uromys caudimaculatus. Classification (NCBI taxonomy): domain Eukaryota; kingdom Metazoa; phylum Chordata; class Mammalia; order Rodentia; family Muridae; genus Uromys; species Uromys caudimaculatus. The sequence goes on along the minus strand of CM052704.1, from coordinate 75,236,152 downwards.
ATCCTGGGGAAGAGAAGAACTAATCTAGAAGAAAATCATATGCCGTGTGTGATAGGGCATGCCTTTAATCCCAGCACTGTGAAAGCAGAAGCAAGAGAATCTTTGAGGTCAGCCTGGTCTACATGATGAGTTCTCTGGGACAGCAAGGGCTCTGGGAGGGAGACCCTGTCTCAAAAGACTAAAAATAAATAAAGAGGGGTCACACACACACACACACACATCCAAGCACCCGTGCATGCACATAAAGCAGAGCCACAGAGGAGTAGTAAAAGCAACTTCCTCCTTTCTACAGCTCTGTAAACTGGGGTCTGGTACCTGCAGCTCTTGTCCCCTACCTGGTGGGCATCCTAACATGGCAAGCATGTGAATTAAGGCCCCTGAAGTAAAATGATTTTTTTTTCCGTATGCCACTTAGCTTGTATGTGTCAGTGACAGTTGGTTCCAACTCTCTTTTTGTTGTTTGCACACTATGGTGTCTCATGGGGATGTATAGGGGAGTCCCTGTAGGAGCTGAGGTCCTTTCCTGGCAGTCCTCGTCCATACACAGAGCAGAGATGGCAGGACAAAAGGAAGATGCCTTGTGACATCACTCGGCAGCCAGAGTGCTGAGAGATGGAAAGCCATTTCATTAAGTTCAGTATGGTTCACCTGGACAAGGAGTGGGTGTCCCCAGTTAATCAGCCCAAACAGATGAGTGGTCTGTCTGAGGCCACAGGATGCCCCATGAATAATTCCCTCATAAGCAAGAATCCAATGTCCAGGTTTCAGAAGGGCTGACTGAATGTGTGAAAGACAGTTCAGGGCACAGGAGCTAATGGAAGGGAGGAATCTATTGGGGTTGAGGCCAAAGTGTAGGCTCAGTGTAGCCAAGAGCGAGACTTGGAGCCTGCTGAGAATTTGAAATACAGGGGCAATTAGGTGTGAGCTATTTGCAGACAGAGGGAAAAGGTGAGTCAAACTGCTCAGTGCCTGGTGCAGCTGGATGCTGAGCCCTGTCACCATCAATAGAGGTTCGGAAATGATGCTGAGGGGGCACTCTGGGCCCAAAGTCAGAAACACTTAAAGTTTACCTACTGGGTTTTAAAAGAGACATCCTATATAAGGGGCAACAAAGAGGTCACGATTTCTAAAACCGTGTCTGCTAATTGTTCCCCCTCACCTTAAGTAATTTTGTTACAGAATGCTAACAACCTATATTTGTGTGTGTGTGTGTGTGTGTGTGTGTGTGTGTGTGTGTGTGTGTGTGTAGGAGAGAGAGAGAACGATGGCTTTTGCTGTTGTTGCTAGCATTTGCCTTTTTTTGGAGGTCCTCCTCCCATGTGCTGCTCTCCACCCCTACAATAAGCTGAGCCAGTGTAAGTTACAATTTATTAGCTGGTTGCCATGGGTTACGCCAGTGCTCCACAGATATTCCCTGCAGAAATAGTAACATTTAATGTAATGTAAAACAGAACCACAGCATCACCACTCCTGGCTTCTGCTGGCTTGCAATATTATATCCTTCCCTGCTGGGACAGAAGCCTCAGGAAATTAGCTGGTCCTCTTATTTTATTATGATGAGGGTGGCTTGCATGCCTCCTCCCCGTTCACAGAAAGGGGAGCTTGCAAGCCAAGGGCATGTGAAGATCTGGGGCACCTGCTTGGGGGGTGGCATGGTGCCCCAAACCAACATTTATTTCATCTGCTACTTTGTAATTTAAGGCGGGTTTTTCAAAGAGAGTCCCTGCGGGCACCTGGCCCACTATCATTTCAAGGAGGCTAGTTGTAACTGCTGATGGGTTTTATTTATTTTGCCATCTGGATAATATTTGTGGCAAGTAGGTTTAACAAAAATTTGTGGGCTGGCAAATTGTTAGGATAATATTTAATTTGAAGGGTGATTTAAACGAGAAAGCTTGGGAGATGGGGACCCCTGAGCCTGGCCACTCAATTTGGAACAGATACAGTAGAAGACACTGATGTTTCTGGATTGCCAGTGTTCTCTCTTCTCTGCCCCTGTCCTGGCCCTCACACACTGGGTCCCTCTCAGAACACATTCCCCTTCTGCGTGCTGCTCCCAAGGAGGTATGTTCTCTCTTACCTGTCAGGCACTAGGTCAATCCACCTGTGTTTCTCACACATCTACATACTCCTGCTGAGGTGAGGGAAAAATATGGGCTCCCCAGCCAGACTGTGGACATTCAAAGCCCAGCTCTGCCATTTTCAGCCTATGATGCAGCCGGTCCCTTGGTACTTACAGCCTTGGCTTTCATATTGTAAACAGGGTGGGCTTATTCATCTTCTATGCACATAGTAAGAATTACCTAGGGAAACGTACATGAAATCACCTCTCGCGGATCCTTGCTCATCATAGCCACTTCAAAAGAGGTCCTGCGTACTCCGGGACTCGGCATCTCATCTCTAACCAAGAGATTAGTGTCTAATCATCCACCTGCATAATTCCTGTTTTCCATTCAAGCTTCAGCTCAGATACAAGCTGTTTCCTGAAAATAGCCCCTCACCCCTCATCCCACCTCCTCTCTCTCTGCTCCATCCATGCCCAGCCAGGGCAGTAGCTTCTTGAGCACCCCTCTACGGAAGCATGCCACTCTGCCCTGCCAGGCTCAGCCCTTGTCTTCCCCTCCCTAGACTCCGGGGCTATGAAGAGTTAATATTTGTTGACAAGCTGATTGGATTTGGAATCACCTGTGAAACACACCTCTGGGCACATAGTAAGGGTCTGGAGAGGTTTTAAATGGGAGAGGAGGAAACACCAATCTTGAATGTGGTAGGCACCATCGCATGACCTGGGGTTCCAGATTTAGTTAAAAAAAAAAAAAAAAAAGAGGGGGTGGGGCTAGTGAGAGCTAAGATCCGAATTCAGAAGAATTTCTGCTTCCCAACTGTGGATACAATGTGACCAGCTGTCCCAGGCTCCTGTTGTCATGCCTTCCCTGCCAATCAAAGGAGTGTGTCTCTAAACTGTGAGGCCCTTCTTTAAGTTGCTTTTATCAGGTATTTTGTAACAGAGGTGAGAACTAATGCGAGAGTCCTTCTTTGGTCTCTCTTTACAATGAATGCCGGAACATTCATTGATGGGTGAACGTTTGCTGGATGTGTGAATGATGCTAAGGGACCAGTGTACAAATTCATCTTCACTTGACATGACCCCTGGCAGACAAAGCCAGTGGGGTCCACTCTCCAGGCAGTACAGCCTCCAAGGGACATCACATGCCTTTGGATGTTTCAAGAGAAACCTGCCTGAACGGCTTTAAGTAATGCCATTTCTATAACAAAAGGAGGCCAGGTATGGAAGCCCCAGGCCTGGTTAGTTGAGTTCCTCATGACACCCAGGACATTCTGTTTCTCCTCCTCATAACTGCTGGGGGAGGGGAGTTGGGCACAGCTGTAGATGCAGACTTCTGCTGGGGTGGGAGGGGGGAGCAAGGCCTCTTGAGAGCCCTGCCCTTACCCAGTGGATTCCTGTTTGTGTTTCTGGTCCTTTCTGAAGCCAGCTGCTGGCTCAGAACAGGGGAGCATCATGGGTAGTTTAGAGAGTGTGCTGTGAATGAGGTGCATTTCCAGGTAGGAGGTAGTTCTGTAAGGAGCAGAGAATCGGGTGTCTGCTTGGGTGTCAGCCACTGAGCTTTCTGCTCTGTGCACTCCCTCCCTCCTCTGGGTCACCCGATGGGTATGTACTAAGTGTCTGCTACATGTCAGCCCTGTGCTAGAGGTTATGAGCAACAGTAAACATGACAGAAGAGCCTTCTCCCCTTCAGGAACTAACCTCCCAAAGGGAACAAAGCCAGGAACTTGTAAACAAACAAACGGGCTAATTACAGGTTAGCTGTAGCTTAGATCTGAAGAGTTTCCACAAGGCTTTTGTGTTGCTTGGAACTAGAAGGTGGATGAACCCAGAGGTGAGACCCAGTGGGAGGCTTCAGGTCCCTGTGGGACACACCCTTGGAGGGAACTATGTAGACTCCCATCTCTCCCACCTTTCCATGTTGGTCACGGGGATCAGTCTGACTCCACTCTTTCACCATCATGTTCTGCTTTATCACAGGCCAAAACCAGTCATGTTCGGAAACCTCTGGAACACGCAAGCTGAACCTTTATTCCTTTCAGGTTGATCAGCTCAAGCATTTTATTACAGTAACAGAAGGTACCCAACAGTGTCAATCCACACTACAGAGTGTGAAGTGGGGCTATTTTAGATGTGGCTGTAGAAGGCTGCCTTCTGAAAGGCAGCATTGGAGGGGTTACGGAGTTAAGTGAAGTTCAGCACGGAGGATTCCAGATAGACAGACAAGCAAGTGCAGAGGTCTCAAGGCAAGAAAGGGGTGGCTGGGGTGGCTGGAACTTCTCTGTGCCTATGACTGATCAAAAGTTGCTCATGGCACCCAGCCCAGCTCCTGCCCCAGGCTCCAAACATCACAGCCCTTGATTCCAGAGCAACCCCTGCCCAGACTTGTAGCTCCACTTGGGGCACAGACACAGCTGTGAGACCACAGAACAATGGGTTTGGCCCCGGGAAGCCATGAGTAGCTACCATATTCTAACAAGCAAACTCATGAGTGGGTCAAAGGCTTTTTTTAATACTGCCTACTTTATGGAGCAATTTCTGGCCCCACAGCTAGCAGGAAATACAAAAGGACTCCTTTCTCTCTGTCACCTTATACCTCTTTCCCGTGGTCTTATCCACTTATCTTAGTCAAGGTTTCTATTCCTGCACAAACATCGTGACCAAGGAGCAAGTTGGGGAGGAAAGAGTTTATTCACCTTCCACTTCCACCCTGATGTTCATCACCAAAGGAAGTCAGGACTGGAACTCAAGCAGGTCAGGAAGCAGGAGTTGAAGCAGAGGCCATGGAGGGATGTTACTTACTGACTTGCTTCCCCTGGCTTGCTCAGCTTGCTCTCTTATAGAACTCAAGACTACCAGCCAAGGATGACACCACTCACAATGGGCCCTCCCCCTTGATCACCAATTGAGAAAATGCCTTACCGCTGGATCTCATAGAGGCATTTCCTCCCCTGAAACTCCTTTCTCTGTGACAACTCCAGCTTGTGTCAAGTTGACACACAAAAACCAGCCAGTACCCACCCTACCTCCTCCACTATGGTAGAGCAGGACTAGTAGCTCTTGTTCCATCTGAGGCAGGGGAATACCACTGCTGAGTGTAGCAGTTCTGCCAAGGCCTGAGGAGGGAGGCTGGACTCCTTGCTATGAGGGTATCACCCCTACCACCTTTCTGCTCCCAGGGCAGGTATTATGTTGGTTGACTCACTCTGTTCCAGGGTTTATAGATCCCCTCATGTCCCGTGCAACAGAGGCACAACCTGTTCCTGCTGGGACCTACACAGAGAAAGAAAAGACCAGGTCTCACTTACCTGCTTCAAGGGAACTACCCCAATGACGTCCCTTCCTCCCTGTCCCTATATTTTAAAGGTGGGTTCATCCCCTACTACCTAAAGGTTTGACCACCTTTCAGTGGCACCACATGTTGATGGGCAAATCTTCAATACATGGACCCTTGGGGAACATCCACAAACTAAAACCGTAGTAATAGGATGTTTGTTCATCTTTGAGACAAGGTCTTACTATGCTCCTGAGCCTGGCCTCCGATTCCTGGGCTCAAGCAATCCTCTTGCCTCAGGGTGTCGAGCGTGTGTTTTCACTTCTGGTACTAGATTCAAATTCTCCCCTTGTCCTCTCCCTCCCACTTCGCCTCCTCTGTCCTCTCCTTTTTTCTCTTATGCTGGCAATTAACCCAGGGCGCCATGCGTGCTGGGCGGTGGGTCTACCATAGAGCTATGCCTCCAGCCCCACCAGATTCATTTTAGATCTTTTTCCTTTATGGCATCTGTGACACTAGTAGATCATATACACGAGGCAACTTCAGTATAATGCCTTCTCCTCTGCTCCAGGTCACCAACTTGCTAGTATGGCCCAGTGTTCTGTGCCTCCTTTTCTGTGAGCCTCGGAGATAACCTTCTCACACCTACATGTAGCTGGCCTTCCTGGCCTTTGACTCTTGGCTGTGTGAAAGTCTACAGAACTAAAGAGCTTCTGCCCTCAACATGACAGAATGTCTAGGTCCCGAGGGCAGGATTGTTTGTCATTCAGGGTGAGGAGTTTGGACTGGTTCCTTCCAGAGTGACTGGTGGCAGTAGGGATCATGAAATTGGGCTTTCTCAGGAGGGTTTGGCTTCTGTCACCAGCCCCTCTACTCCTCTCCAGGTTGGTCCCAATTATGAACTCAGGTACAGGTGGGGGAGGGGCTGGAAAGGCACTGCCCCACCATTCAGACAAGCCTGAATCCTGGCTCTGCCAAGGCTGTTTAGGAAATCAGCACAAGAGGGGCTTGGTGGTCATTAAGCCAATGACCTCATTTTGCAAATGAGAAACCAGAGATCTGAGAGATGACATGGTTGCATGAGGTCCTGGACTCAGAATTCAAAGTTGGGTGGACTAAGTCATCCAGGGCTTAGGGTGGCATTCTCTCCCTCACTTCCGAATCTTCAAATTGTCTTCTATACTAGGGCGCTTCTTCCTGCCTCCTCCCTACTTCTGATAAGGGGCCTAGGCTGTGATTGGCATTCTTGATTTGTCTTAAAGCAAATGTTGCTTCCTCTTTAAGTACAGATGGAGGGCCAACAAATGATTATTGAATCAATGAGTGTCATTTCCCACTTTGTACTTACCCTGTAGCATATAAATAGGACTTCTGTAAAAATAAAAGTGCATATGTTCGGCTCGCATAATTAGGTGAAATCAGCTCCAATGGGCGCTTCACTGTAGGACTTAGATCTTACCATCGGTTGAATGACAGTCTGGCTGTGGTCACCTAACTGAAGCCAGTGAAAGGTGCTCTCTGTGACTTGTGCTATGAAAGGGCTCCGGGTAGATGTGTGGAAACCCATGGGGCTACCTCCTGAGAAGAGGCCCTGCTGTCCTGTGCACCTAGAGATTTGATTCATTCTAGGTATAGTCTGCTACAAAGCTCAGTCAGGTCCCTACTCAACCACACAGGGGGCATCTAGAGTGGCTCCCAATTCCTGGAACAGAGGGCAGGGTATAAGGCAGGTTTTTGGCCTAGGAGACCAGACACAAAACAAGAGCTGTCTTCCAGCAGTTACTCTGCTGGCTTTTCCTTTAAGTGGTATTTTGACTGTAGAGTGGGGTTAAAACATTGAATTTCAATTTTGTACATACAACTCTAAGGGCCCTGTGGCACTGGGGACATTTGAAATGAGCCCTAGCCCTAGGATTCTACCTGCCAAGTGTTCGATTAAGCTGCGTAAGTCTGTTTCCACCACCCTGTCTTTCAAATATTTATGTGGCAGATTATGGGCAAGCTTCAAAGGCAAGGAAATGCAAATCTGTTCTATAAATCATAGAATAACACAGCTGCTGTCTTCCTCAGAGTGACAGCTACGAACACCGGCATTTCTGCCTACAGAAGAAGTAGTGGAGGTGGCCTCTCATGTGCAGCGAGGTTCAGAGTATTTGTATGTGTGCCGTCTGTGTGTGTGTGTACATGTGTATGTTGTCTTTATATATGCATGTCTATATGCATATGTGTTCATGTGTGTGTGCACATGTATGTGCACATTTGTATATGTTGTCCATTGCAGTTGGGGAGGGAACAGGAGGTTCCAGTGATATTTTTATTTTTGCAGAACGGCAGATTAACAATAAAAAATTTCCCAGAAGTTAAAGGGTTTGTTTTTTTTCTGTGAATCTTCAAAAACTGTGCAGAGGGAAAGTATTACCTGATATCTGAGACTCTTGAGGACTTGAGATGTTGGGGGACTGGAGACAAAAGCAGCTTTAGATTTGGGAAAATGTACCCAGGACTTCACCCCAATGGGAACTGTCAACAAGCAACTCTGAGAATTCCAAAATGAATTTAATTTAGCTCGAGTGAATAAAAAAGAAACTGTGCATTGCAAATAGTTATGCAAATTAACTTCTGCCCCCAGGGTCTCAGCAATCTGCCAGTGGAGGCCCCAGCGTGCCAAAGATGAGGCTTCTGTGGGCTCCCTTCTGCTGTTGCCATGACACAGCCATTTGGTACATTGGTGCTCAGTGGCACATTAACATCCACCAAGACTAACACTAGAGTTGATGGTCCTTGCCACCAGCTGGTCTGGGCCTGGTGGTGTCCTGTGGGAGTACCTGGGGAAGGCTGCAGGACAGTGTGGAGGTTGGAGGGCAGGTGGCAGGGGCTGGGACCATGCAGGGAAAGGGTTTCCAGGCTTTACTCAGGATTCTGTGCAAGTGACTCAAGCTCACTTAGGCAATAGTGGGAAACCTCCGGGTCACGGAAGGGATGGTTGAATAACCGATTCATGGGAAAGGAAGGAATGTAGCTGGGCTCAGGAATAGCTGGGTGAGGACTGGACTTCTGCCAGGGCTCTTGCATCACCTGCCTTTAATTGTTCTTGGTGCTGGTTTCTAAGACAACTGCCAACAACTAGCAGATTTTGTACCTGATAACTTTTGACACTAACAGATTCCTAGTTGACTAATCCCAGGGAAGAAATATATTTGGCTGAACTAGGATCAGGTGTCTACACCTGGACCAAACAACCACATGGAGAGGACTCTGGGCCATATGAACACTCAGCTCTTTTTTTTTTTTTTTTTTTTTTTTTTTTTTGGTTTTTTTGAGACAGGGTTTCTCTGTGTAGCCCTGGTTGTCCTGGAACTCACTCTGTAGACCAGGCTGGCCTCGAAGTCAGAAATCCGCCTGCCTCTGCCTCCCGAGTGCTGGGATTAAAGGCGTGCACCACCACTGCTCGGCTGAATACTCGGCTCTTAACAGTGGCTGTATGGTAATGGGATGAGAGGGCTTTCTAGCAAAAGGGGTGATGAAGCTCTAAACAGGCCGAGAAACTATGTCCTCTGGCCTAAAGGAAGCTGGGTAAGGAGAACAGACAAAGCAAGGGAAGGGGCCTGGAACCATGGGGACCCATGAGTTACAAGAATCCAATGAGCTGTCCTTGAAGCTTAATATTCTTCAGAATTTACTGATAGTAAATTCCCTCCCCCTTCCTTCTCTCCTCCTTTAACCCATGTCTTCTGCCTGGCCCCCATCCCTAGCTCCTTTTCTGTGTACTTGATTGTTCTGGATCATCATCTTTTCTGCACTGAGAATCTCCTCAAATTTGCAATCTCTCAGGGCTGGAGAGCTGGTTCAATGGTTAAAAGCATTTGCTGCTCTTGCAGAGGACCAGGTTCAGTTCCCAGCACCCACATGGTGATTTTAAGCTTTTTTGCTATCATGCCTTGTGTTAGTCAAGTTTCTGTTACTATGATAAAATGACTAAGGAAACCAATTTATAAGAAAGAAAGGTTATTTTGTCCATGGTTTCAGAGGTTTCAGTCCATGGTTGGTTCACTATTGCTTTGGTGGCTGTGGTGAGACAGGGGAGGTATGGTAGGTGCTCACCTCAGGGTTCCTGGGAAGTGAACAAGGCCTCTGTATCCTGTTTAAGGACACAGACTCATGACCAGATTTTCAACCAGGCTTAAAGATTTCCACAACATCCCAATAGTGCCAAGGTGAACATCAAGCTTCTGCCACATGAGCCTTAGGGGACAGTCAGGATCCGCACCACAGCACATTTCTTGACAAGATGGATGATGGACAGCCTCTTTCTAGCTACATGAAAAACACTCTCCAGTAGGAGCCCCCTGCACCTTCCACTCTTGGGTTTTCATTAGTCTCTTTTAGTACCTTTCGGCAGAAAATGACCCCGAACCAGCCATCTCAGAATCACCTGGGAGCTTGTTAAAGATGCAGAATGTGGTACTGTGGAGGTGGCTCTGTGGGCAAAGTGCTTGTCATGCAGACATGAGGACTTGAGTTTGATCCTGAACACCAAGTAAGAGACAGGCGTGATGTGCTCTGGGTTAGAAATAGATATTAGGATCCATTTTGAGGATGAGGTGTTTAGAACACACCCGAGAATCATAGATAAGCAGAGGCACTTGGCCCCTGCCCTCCCTAGCTGGCAACTGCTTCTCTAGGTGTTCTCTGTTCATTCTAGGGCTGAAAAGTTCCAGATAGTCTGCTCTGTGGCGGAGCCTATGTATCAGAGGAGGAGGGAATCTTGAGCCCCAGATTACACATTAGATAAGGCTCCATGTTGTGAGCCAATAGAATGGGGAAATCTGAGGAAAAAGAAGAGGAAGAGGAGGAGGAGGAGGAGGAGGAGGAGGAAGAGGAGATAGAGGAAGGAGAGGGCAATACTGAACACCTCCCCAAAGAACTCAGGCCAGTGAAAATTCCAGGGTTCAGAAAATGTATCTTTCCCCAAACCAGCATACCAGCCTTTTTATCTTTTCTGTAAGCTGATGCTGGACTTTGCAAGGTCAAAAAATAACTGCTGTGCTTTTGATACTCTGAGTCCCCAGTACTCTTATTATAAAGGGAGGATCATTGTTTCTTACACCTGTAACTAGCACTGTTGAGGCAGAAACTGATGGATCCTGGAACACTCGCCGTCCAGTGTGGGTTTAACCAAAATGATGAGCCCCGAGCTGGTGCAAGTCCCAGTCTCAATGTTAAAGGGGAGAGTTGTCTGGCAAGCTGTCTCAGTGGGTGAAAGTGCTTGCCACACAAGACTGGGGATCCGGGTGCGATCCTGGGAACTCACATAAAAAGCCTATGCAACGACATGCATGTGCCATCTCTTCACTCTTACATTGAGATGGGAAATGGATACCTGAGGACTGCCTGGAAGCTGAGGGCCAGCTAGCCTGGTATACACAGCGCAATAGAGACAAGAGAGACCTGCCTCAATAAGGGGGAAGGGGAGAACCGACTCCTGAGAGTTGTCCTCGGACCTAAACCATGTGCGTTTGGTGTGCTAGCACACACAGAAAAGAAATAATTAGTTTAAAACTACAATGGAGATTGATAGAGGAAAGGACTTGAAATCAACCTCTTGTGTTTATATGCACACATGCAAGTAAGCACACGCATGCACACCACACATACATACGCACCCACACATACACATGCACACAAGCACTAACATACATGCACCACACAAACACATACACACACTAACAGAAAAGAAAAAACAAATGTAGACTCTTGTCTTTTTACTCTCACGTCCCTGACTGAGAACCTGCGTTCTAATAAGACATCAGAGCTATAGGCTGGAGAGATGGCTCAGCCATTAGGGGCTTAGGCTCACAATCAAAAGTGTATGACGTCAGAGCTAGGATTTGGGAGGCTCTCTCAAAGGTTCAGCATCAGAAGCTTATCTTTAGTATGATGCTATTGAGGGGTGAGACCTTTAAGAGATGGCAAACTAAGGAGGTGGGACCTCTGAGAGGGATTAGTGCAGTTGTTACAGCACTGATGGATTACCCCAAGGGGGGGAACCTCGGATCCTTGACACGTTCTTGCTTCCGGTTCACACACATTCTCTTTTGCTCACGGCCCTTCTCACTGCTTTGCCACACTGAGGGGGCCACAGCACTATGCTGCCCAGCCTTTCTATGTACATCACTGAGCATTGGTTATTTCATCACAGATCAGAAGACAAAGATAACCAGATGGATTTGAAGCTCATCAATTTAAAAAGCGCTGGTCCTGGGTATGGCGATGCCTGCCTTTCATTTCAGCACTTGGAAGGTGAGAGCAGGGGGATTGAGTTTGAGGCCAGCCTGGTGTACACTGAGTTCCCAGTCTCAAAGCAAAAATAAAAATAAAATAAAAGCACTGTTTTAAACACTAGCAAATGGAACTTATAACCTTTGTTTACAATACCTGAATTGATATTTCTTCACAAATTTCCCACCACATCTAAGGCAATCCTAAGAACCCAGACTTCCCTATGGTTACTACCCCTGACCAATCCACCGCCAAGTTTTACCTCTTCCTTTCACTGTCTCACTGGCTCTCCTGTCCTGACTAGTTAGCCTTCCTGCCTCTAGCAGGCTCTAGCAGATGCACTTGTCAGTGAGCCTCCTCAGTTATAAAGCGGGTTAAACAAGACTTATGATGCCTCATTTGCATATTTACACACCATCCAACTTTAATGTATAATTATCTTCTTTCCAGTAGGACCAGTTTTCAATGGCGGCTTTGTGAGGAATTGTGAAGGATGTCGCAAGTACCCTATTATTAATTATGAAGTGCTATAATTTGGGCACGATTTATGTTTTTTAAAGAAATTAGAAGGGATTAAAGATTATTTCTAGAGTGACTCTGGTGTACCTGTGTTCTAATATGCTGTAATGAGGATTAGGGAACATGGAGGCCTCATGCCTAGTGGGCTAAGAATTGCAGTAGCAGTATGTTATATACAGGCATTTGACATCATGAGGTCAGCAAACTATTTCTGTAAGGACCAGATGTTACTTAAGACCTTGTGGGCCATATGGTTCCTGTCCTAAGTACTCAGCTTTGCCACTAAAGTGGGAAAGCAGATGAAGACAGTTACTTACAGTTCAAACGAGTCTGAGTCTGAGTGTGTGTGTGTGTGTGTGTGTGTGTGTGTGTGTGTGTGTGTGTGTGTGTGTGAGAGAGAGAGAGAGAGAGAGGGAGAGGCCTATGTTGGGTGCCTTTCTCAACCACACTGCACCCACTCCCTTTTTTAAAAGACAGGGTCTCTCGCTGAACCAGAATCCTGCTAATTTCAGCTAGACTGACTGGCAGTGACTGCTCAGAGTCCTCCTGTCTCTGCCTGTCAATGCGGGGTTGCAGGAGCATGAAGCCATGCTCAGCTTCTTATGTGAGCTCTGGGGATTTGAACTTAGGTCTTCATGCTTGCAGAATACACACTCGAGCATCTCCCCAGCCTCAGAACAGTTGTGTAAAAAGAAAAGATGCTGAGGGCTGGAGAGCTGGCTCCATTAAGAGTGCTTACTGCACACATAGAGGACCTCCGTTCATCTCTCCGCACCCATGTGGGGGCTCACGGCTGTATGTTCCTCCAGCTCTAGGCGTCCAGTGCCTCTTTCTGGCTTCAGAGACCCCTGCATACTTGTGATGTTCACTCACTCAAACATCATACATATGCATAAACAAAAATGAGAATAAGTGGAGAGAGAGAGAGAGAGAGAGAGAGAAGAGAGCCTGTTGAGATTTTTTATGGGAATTGCAATGAATCTGTCGATCATTTTGGCAGAGCTGACAGCTTAACAATACCTAGTTTTTTGATTTTCAAATATGGCAGAGCTCATATTTCTTTCAGCGGGCTTCTATGGTTTTTAGTGTATAAGTCTTGTTTGTTTTAAGGTTTGTTTTGTTTTTCGGTATATGTGTATATGGGTGTTTTACCTTCATGTATGTATGTGTATGGGTATTTTTCTGCATGTATGTACACTGTGTATGTGCTTGGTGCTCACAGAAGCCAGAAGACAGCATTAGATCCCCTGGAGATGGGATTACAGATGGCTATGAGCTACCATGTAAGTGCTAGGAATTGAACTCTGGTCCTCTTGAAGAGCAGCCGCTTCTCCAGCCCGCAGTTACAAGTCTTGTACGTACTTCATAGAATCCGTTCTTCAGTATTGCGTGGCGTATTTTGTTGCTATTATAAAAGGCATTTACAGCTTACTTTCTACTTGTTTCCTGCCAGTGTTCAGATTGCAATTGATTTTGTGTATTGATCTTGTTCTCTGTGATCCTACCAAGGCCAGTTATTAATCTCATATCCTTTTTTGGTAAATTGATTAGTATTTAATAGGTACACAATGTTGTCCTGTGTGAATAAGAAACAGCTTAACTTCTCTTTGACCAATCTGTAAGCATTGTTTTTTTCAAGTCTTATTTATTTATTTACTGGCTAAGGTAGGAATATAAGGTTAAATGGAAGAGAATCAGTAAATATTCTTATCTTAAGAATAATTTATTATATGTTATTTATTTTGCATCTATGTGTATGGTGTGCATGTGGGAGTCAGAGGACAACTTATTGTCTTTTTCCTTCTGCCTTGTGAGTCCTGGGGATTGAACTCAGGTCATCAGGATTCACAGTAAGCATCCTTACCTGTGAGGCATCTTGATGGCCTAACATTACCACTATCTCCATATTGCTGAGAAAGGTTTTTGCATTGCATATAAATTTTAAATATATAAATAAAGAATATGAATATAGTTAAAATTATGGAGGTCTGATTTTCTTAAAAGTTTATTTTTACTAAATAGACAAATGTTATTCATTATCAAAAGTTTAAATTTTTTTTAGGTCTGGGAGCTACCTCTGGATAAGACACTTGCCATGTAAGTATGAGAGCTGGGGTTTGGATCCCCAGAACCCACATAAAAGTCATGCAGGTGTGCTGTTCGCTAGACTCGCTGGAGTCAGCAAGCTCAGGGTTCCCAGGGAGACCCTGACTCAATAAAGATAGAAGAGATTGAATGAAGAAGAAACAGCCTCAACTTCAGGCCACCAAAATTATACACACACACTTACACATGAACACACACACACACACACACACACACACACACACACACACACACACACACACACACACACCAGACATGCATATACACGCAAAAATAAAAAGAGAAATAAATAAAGTAAAACAAAAAATTGCTAAAGACACTCTTTTTTATAAAGTTTAAAAAAATTTTTAATTTGGGACTGAAATTTACTCAGCCTTTCACTAAAAATGTTCTTAAAACTTTTCAGTTATTTCTGGTTCTGTTTGTTTGTTTGTTTGTTTGTTTGTTTATTTATTTATTTATTTATTTATTTATTTATTTCTAGACATGGTCTTTCTATCTAGCCTTAGCTGGTGATCATTATACAAACGAAGCCAGACTCAAACTCACAGAGATCCATCCACCTGCCTCTGCCTCCTGAGTGCTGGCATAAACGTGTGCACTACCTGAGTTATACGTGGTTGTGAGGCACCATGTGGCCAGGAGTCAGGTCCAGGTCCTCTGGGAGAGCAGTCATTGCTCTTGACCACTGAGCCACCTCTCCAGGTCCCTCTGTAAACTTTTGCAGTCATGTTTTGACAGCATACTCAGTGACTTCCATTTCCTGTCGCAATGACTTTGGAATGTTTTCAGTAGCAAGGCTGGAGGGGAATTCAGTCTTCCCTCTGGCATGTTGAACCTAGAGTTCATATCTCATGATCTTTCATGACGGATGCAGCTACTGGTCGCAGTGACGCTGAGGATTCTAGCCCTAAAATGGAAGGTGTGATGAATTCTGTCACCTACAAGAAATAAAACTGGAACAAAGAAGCCTGGCTGCTGGTGCTCACCTCTCATCCCAGCCCATGGGAGACTGAGGCAGCTCAAGTCCAAAGTTAACTTGAGCTACACAGCCTCAACAAACATGCAGACAGACACACAGACTAGTTTGGAATTGTTTCCTGTCTATTTCCTGAAGGAGGAGTATGGTGAAGGAGTATTTGTTTCTTCCATTTAATTTTGATAGAATTCATTATTTAGCCAGGCTTTGAGTTTAGCAGAATATTTTAAACAATGATTCTGATTTCTTTAATACATTATATATTTCATCTAGGTCCCTGGATTTATTGGCCAAACACAGTTCATAATTATCCTGGTTGTTGTTTGCTGCCAACTCGATTCAGGCTAGACTTATCTGGGAACAGAAACCTCAGTGGAAAAATACTTCCATCAGATGGTCTGTGGGCAAGTCTACAGGGCATTTTCTTGATTAATGATTGATGTGAGTGGGCCCAGCTCACTATGGACAATGCCAGCTGGTGGCCATGGGTTGTATAAGAAAGCAGGCGGAGCAAGCCAGTGGAAGCAAGCCAGTAAGCAGTGTTCCTTCACAGTCTCTGCTTCAGTTCCTGCCTTGACTTCCTCAATAGACTATGGCCCAGGACACATAAGGCAAGAAACCCTTTCCTCCCCAAGTTGCTTTTGGGTCATGGTCTTTATCACAGCCATAGAAGCCTAACTAGGAAATAATGACCCTGTATTATTTTTCGCAATAACTATAAGGTCTGTAGCTCTGTCCTCTGGATTATTATTGACGTTTATCTTTATGTTTTTGTCCTTTTCTACTTTCATCCATTTTGTTAGTTTATGTCATTGATTTTTTCAAACAACGACCTTTTAGATTTATTCTCTTGGTTGTTTTCTGTGATGTAAGATTTCCTTTCTTACCTCCTTTTCTTACCTCCATTTACTTGAGGTTTAACTTGCTTATTTTTCTTCCCTAGTTTTGTTAAGGCAGAGCCTAAATTATTGATTTTTATTTTAATTTAAAAATTTGTTTTGGACAAGGGCTCTCTGTGAGACCTTGCTGGTCTGGAACACTGTAGACCAGGCTGGCCTCTAACTCACAGAGATCTGCCTGCCTCCACAGTTCTGGAATTAGAGAGTGTGTTCCCACTCCTAGCCAGCTCACTGATTTAAGCCATTCTTCATTTTCTAATGTTGGCATTAAAGTTACAAATTTCTCATTAGGCATGAGTTTATGCACCATCCATCTATCATCTGTCATCACCTATAGATGATCGATCTTTCGATCATCTATCAGTCTGTCTGTCTGTCTATCAGCTATGTATCATCTATCATCATTATCATCTATTAATCCATCTATCTACTTATCTATAACTTTGTTCAACATACTTTCTTTGAAAAATGTTTTATTTATTTATTTATTTAATGTGTGTGTGTGTGTGTGTGTGTGTGTGTGTGTGTGTGTGTGTGTGTGTGTGTAAAAGACAGAGGAGAGCTGAGGGAGTTGGTTTTCTCCTTCTACTGCATGCATCCCAAGGATTACACTCAGGGCGTGGAGTTTAGCAAGCACCCTTCCTGTTGAGCCATTTTGATAGCCTTTCAACTTATCTATCTGTCTATCTGTCTGTCTGTCTATCTTCTTTTATTTTGGGGGGTTTGTTTGTTTGTTTGTTTGGGACAGGGTTTCTCTGTGTAGCCCCTACAGTCTTGGAACTCAACCTGTAGACCAGGCCAGCTTCAAACTCACAGAGATCTGCCTGCCTCTATCTCCTGAGTGGTGGGATTAAAGGCGTGTGTCACCACTGCTCGGCTTCAACATATTTCTTAACTTCCCAAAATATCATCTAAATTGACCTGTAGGCTTTTTAAATGTCTTTTGTTTTGTTTCCAAATATTTGTGGATTTTGCAGATTTTCTTGTAATTGTTTCTGACTTAATTCAATTATATTCTGGTCAGAGACCATGCTTTGTATGCCTTGAATATTTTAAATTTATTGAAAATTGATTTATAATCCAGTGTGTGTTCCTGTGTCCTCTAAGGTAAATATTCCTTGAAGAGAGCATGTATTTTGCAGTTGTTGTGTGGAATGTTCTGGAAATATCAATAGAATGGATTGGTTGATAGTGTGATTTGAGCCCTCCTTATCCTTAGTGATTTTCTGTCTCTTTGGTTCTTCCAAGTACTAGGACAGGAATGTTAAAATACACAGATATACCTTTTCTATTGTTCACTTTCCCTCTCTCTCTCTCTCTCTCTCTCTCTCTCTCTCTCTCTCTCTCTTTCTGCAGGCCTGTCCAATTCCTTTTCTTTGTATTATCACGCTTTGTCACTGGGTCATGCACCCTGTATACCATATGTACCCCTGATGGGTTCACCCTTCTATCATAACAAAATACCTTTCTTTATCTCTGGGAATATTTTTTCTGTGAAATGTACTTTGATACTTCACCACCCTCTTTCTCTAGCTTTCTTATAAAAGTGTTTGTTAGAAATACTTTTCTTTTACTTTAAAATTATTTATTTCAATTGTGTGTCTGTACATGTCTATGTGTGGGTTTGTGCATGTGTGTCTGGGTGATGTCTGAGGCTGGGAGAAGGTGTTCGAGCCCTGGACCTGAGGTTGGTTGAGGGCCACCTAGGGTAAGCACTAGGAACTGAACCAAGTTTCTCTGCAAGAGCAGCACAATCTTTTAACCACTGAGACATCTTTCCAGCCCCTCCTTTATTGTCTACCACCCAGGTCTGTCTTAGTTAATTTTCAGTTGCTGTAACAAAATCTCTGAGAAAAGAGAGGTATTTATTTAGCTCAGAGTTATGGGAGTCTACGAACATCCTACAGTCACTGGCTAGGCCTTCGGTGAGGACTTCATAGTGGGAGGGTGTCACTTGCAGGAGTGTGAAAGACCAAAAGACTAGAGAGAGTCAAGAGTGCGAGGTGTGGAAGCTGCACACTGCAATAACCATTCTCATAAGAACCAACCCAGCTCACGACAACCAACTTACTTCAAGACAATCAACCTACCTTATGATAACCAACCCACTCTCACAATAACCAACCTATTCCAATAATAACCGACCCACTCTCATAATAACCAACCCACTCTCATAATAACCAACCCACTCTCATGACAACCAACCCACTCTCATAATAACCAACTCACTCTCACAATAAATAACCAACCCACTCTCATGACAACCAACCTACCTCATGATAACCAACCCACTCTCACAATAACCAATGTATTCCAATAATAACCAACCTACTCTCATAATAACCAACTCACTCTCACAATAAATAACCAACCCACTTTCATAATAACCAATCCACTCTAATAATAACCAACCCACTTTAATAATAACCAACCCACTTTTGTGGGAACTGAATTCGTCCCTTTGTGAAGATGGAGCCTCCATGACCTAATAAGATCCCATCTCCTCTCAATACCTTCACATTGCAATCAAATTTCAGCACAATTTGTGGTGAGGTAAACTGTCTAACCAAGAGATATGAATTTATATTAAAATATAATATACTAAAATAATAATATTAAAATAATAAAATAATAAGCCAGGCATGGAAAATGGAGGCAGGAGATCAAGGCCAGGCTTCTTAAGAAGTCGTATATAGCTGGGTATAGTGATGCAGACCTTTAATCCCAGCACCTAGGAGGCAGAGGCAGGTGAATTTCTGAGTCTGAGGCCAGCTTGGTCTGCAGAGTGACTTCTAGGGCAGCCAGGGCTACACAGAGAAACCCTGTCTCAAAACAAACAAACAAACAAACAAACAAACAAACAACCCCCCAAGACAAAAACAACAAAAAGTCTTATAGAAAGTACCAAATTTTCTCTCCCTTTGCTATGAATTATGGTAAAATTTGCCCTTTAATAGATGGTTTTATGCATTTCATTTCATGTAATTAAGACTCAAGCTACATAGCTGTAGTGTGAAGTGGGAACTTAAGGGTTGTTTGGAGAGTCAGTTGTGTTGGATGGTGTTTTGCTGAGGCAGACACATGAAGGAACTTTTACTGAAGCAGACGCAGGAGAGAGGATGTTTTTGCTAAAGAAAGGGCATGAAAGGACATGTGATGAAGGATTATTCACTAACAACACGGATGTATTGGTCCAACTTACATTGCATAGTTGAGTTCCATTTGTCAGAACTCCATAGAGAGAAACACGCCAAAAAAATCTTCTGGTGCTTCCTCAGACTCAGGCTGATCGGCAGTGATGTCAGCTGAGACAGAAGCATGTGCTGAGGTAAGACCTGTGGAGGACACGTGATGTTTGGAGGGAGTATAAATAGAACTCGATGACAGTGACAGAGGCTGAGCTAGGCTTGCTTATAGAGCTAGCTGTGCAACGCTTGTTGGTCTCGAGTCTTCACTGATCTTTGCTTCCCTGAGAGAGGCACAGCCTAGAACTTCTCCTGGTGTTCCCCCTGGTCCCTCCTGCTGACTTGAGCTGAGGCTGAGGCCTGGCTGCCTCTGCTAGGTCATGCCAATGCTGCTGATTTGAGTTTGCTATCCCAACTCTACCGAACTGGACTGCTGGTGTATCTGTGAAGTGTTTGCAAGTGGATTGAGCTTCTGCTGCCTGCTAATCTGTGAACTGAACTGCTGATTTCCAGAGAACACAGATGGGAATTGCTCCATAGAATCGTTTCTAAACAGGTCCACTTCCCTCGTAACCTTTCTTTTCCACTACCCCTGGTGGGTGGTAGGCTGAAGGGAGGTTAAAATGTTTAAGAACCACCATTAAAAATAGGTTTTGAAAAAATTAAAGTTACAGTAGTGAGTCAGATTATTTGTCCTGTTTTATTTTCTTCTATTATTTTGGTTTAAGAACTTTCTATTACTCTGTTTATTTTCAACATTGCCTTACTAGCTTTGATTTTTTTTTTAAAAAAGGTTCTCTAGCATTTACAGAATTTGTTTTCCAGCATATTATGGCTTGAGTTTAAGTATGATAGCATTTTACATGTTATGTGAAACATTACTTTCTGGATTCTTGTGTAGTTTTTACTGGATTTATTCTCCCTTAAGGCACACCCCCCACAACCCCCCCACACCCACACTATATATGTATAGACATATATGTATGTGTTCCCCTTTTTACAAAATTGAGAAGATGATAGTCTGTTTCTTTTTCTCTTTCTTTTTTTAAAGATTTATTTATTTTATGTGTATGAGTACACTGTAGCTGTCTTCAGACACATCAGAAGATGGTTGTGAGCCACCATATGATTGTTGAGAATTGAACTCAGGACCTCTGGAAGAGCAGCCAGTGTTCTTAACTGCTGAGCCACCTCTCCAGCCCCAGAAACTCTGTTTCTTAAGTACTCTTCCTGTACTCCCACCCTCTACTCCACTCTCCCTGGAAATCCTGTCTCATGAGCACTGGACCTTTGCATTTCTCTTGGCGTTCCCCTCCCTTTGTGCCTTGATTTGGAAGTTCTTCTACTTCACTTTCTTCAAGCTCACCAACATTTCCTACAGTGTGCAATATGCTTTTGAGCCTGATTACATTTTTTATTTAGGAAGTTGTTGGATGTCCTAGCTTCAGTTTGTTGCCTTTAGTAACTTTTCATTTTCTCAGTCATCACACTCATGTTCAGCCATTACACTTATGCTTTCTCTTAAATCCTTTAACACACTCGTGAATGTACTTAAAAGTCTTTATCTGCTCATTTTATTGTCATTCTCTCTAGATTTGCTTCTATTTACTGATTGTCCCCCCCCCCCCCATCATGTGCTACATTTCCTGGTTTTGACATAGCTAATGCTTTTGGTTGAATACTAGATATTACAAATGTTATAATGTTGGTCTAAATTTTTTTGGTCTCTTTAAAGAACATTCATTTTGGTGAAGAAGTCAATTTAGTTGCTGATCAGCTTGACATCTTTAAGCTTTTTAACCCTGGTGTATTTGAACTCAGATTTCTTTGCCAATCCTGGGCAAACTCTAGGGTAACTAACTTGGTAGCTTCCTGTGTTTATCTCTCTTTGATAGCTATTTCCTGGGCTTATAGGGTTTTACCTCCAGCATATGCATTTTATAATTCATCCAAGGACTTAGAGATTTCTAGAATTTCTTTCAGGTTGCTTTTCTAATCAGTCAATCAATTCCAGTGGCCTTCCTGAGTTCTCCTGCCTGACTCTGCAGTTCAGTGAGACTGCCATATCCCACCTGGATCCCTTCATCCTGGTGCATGCTGGGGCAGACTGTGTTGACATGCAGGCTAGAACTGTGGGAGCCACAAGGAGGGTTGTATCGAGGCTGGGATCTCAGCCTTGAAATGCCTGCTTCTCAAAAGCTGAAAATACCCCATTCATCCATTTTGTCAGCTTTCCTGTTGTTTACCCTACTTTATACTGGTTGTTTAGGTCTGGCCAGGAATAGTCCTGTTCCAATGTAATGTTTATGTCTCGTGCGTGAATGCTCTGTCCAAGGCAACTTAAAATGTTTCTCTATCCCTGTATACAACTGAATGTTCAGTTAACTCTTTCTAGAATGGGCTTTTAATGCCTTAATTGTTAATAAGCCTTTCTCAAAATTCACCTTTTCCAAGGGGTGATAGATTATGCCTGTAGTCCTAGTACTTGGAAAATAGAGACAGGATTATAATTATGAAGCCAGTCTTTGCTAGGTGGGGATCTCTGTCACAAAAAATACCCAAAACAAAACCAACCAAATGAAAATCTCACCTTTTCCTTGAACACCTCCTTGATCAATCTGTTCATTTTATTTAGGCGATAACCCTTTGTTGTGGTCTATAATTAGTTTCTGCTATGTTAAATTGCACTGTTGGCCATATGGTATATGAAATGTGGTGTGTGTGTGTGTGTGTGTGTGTGTGTGTGTGTGTGTCTTTATGTGTAGGTCAGACATCAATGATCACTGTCTAGTGTCTTCCTCAACTGTGCCCCATCTTATTTTTTTGAGACAAAGTCTCTGTCTTAGTGTTACTATTGTTACAATGATGCACCATGACCAAAGGCAAGATGGAGAGAAAGGGCTGATTTTCTCCCTATGATGCGCTTGTACTTCCACACCATAGTCCATCATTGAAGGAAGTCAGGACAGGAACTTTTAAACAGGGCCAGAAACTGGAGGCAGGAGCTAATGTAGAAGCCATTACTGCTGCTTACTGGCTTGCTTCCAATGGCTTGGTCAGCCTGATTTCTTATAGAACCCAGGACCACCAGCCCAGGGATGGCACCACCCACAAAGGGCTAAGCTCTGCCACATCAATCACTAAGTAAGAAAATGCCCTATAGGTTTGCCTACAGCCCCATCTTATGGAGACATTTTCTCATTTGAGGTTCCTTCCTCTGATGACTCTAGATTGGTTCAAGTTGACATAAAACTAACCAATACAGTCTTCTACTCGACCTTGAGCTCACCTGTTTTGCTAGACTTGTCAGCCCATGAGCTTCTGGGAGTCTCCTGTCTCTGAAACTTCCATTCCCAGCTTCGGGGGTCTCAGGTACACATCACCATGTCTGGCTTTTTATGTGGGTCCGGGGATCAGAAATGTTGCTGAATTAGTCAGGGATCTCTAGAAGTACAAAACTGGTTGAATATATGTATATGTATGTATATATACAATGTAATAATAAATTATGTGTGTGTGTGTGTGTGTGTGTGTGTGTGCGCATGTGTGTATGGGGTATATATGTAATTTATTATAATGCCTTACAAGCTGAGATCTAGCTCATCCAACAGTGGCTGTCTACCAACAGAAAGCCCAAGAATCCAGTAGTTGTTCAGGCCACAAGACTGACTGTCCCAGCTGATCTTCATTTCCGAATCCTGAAGAATTAGGCTCCAATGCCAGAGAAGGAATGAACTTGCCAGCCAGGGCTAGGACAAGCAGGCAAAGAGCATGAACGTAGTTCTTTTTTGTCCTTTATATCAGCTGCCATGTGAAGGTGTGGCCTACATTCAGGGTGGGTCTTTTGACCTCAAATGATCTAATTAACTGAAAATCACTCACAGGTGTGCCCGGAAAGTTGCGTTTTAATGCATTCCAGATGTAGTCAAGTTGACAACCCAGAATAGCCATCACACTTGCCTAGTAAGCGCTTTCTCCACTGAGCCTTCTCCAGCGGCTCATGGCCATGTATTTTTGTAAACACTCAGGGCAGTATTTTTATGTGTGACTTTGCTGATGATTCTAAACAGAAGCTTAGAAATAGAAACAACCCATCTTCTTTTTACTCCCTTTGTTGAAAACCCACTCAAGACGACATGGCTCTTCCTCCTTACTTGGGCACCAACTGTCCTCTGTAGTAAAGTTTGGCATGGATGCAATGTACCATGAAACAAACAGAGCTGAACAGCCAAGGTTGGTTTAATGGGCAGTTTCTAGGCCTTGGGGGAGGGGCCCCAGATATCTTTATATGGGAATTATGTCTATTCGTTTATCTTTAATGTTTAAGTTTTATTTTTAGTTTTTGTGTCTTACTGTTTTGTGCGCATGTGTGTATATGCACCACAGGTGGTCCTGGTGCCCTTGGAGACCAGAAATGGGTATCAGATTCCCGGGAACTTACATTACGGGCAGTCGTGAGTTTATAAGTGCGCAAAGGACAGCTATTCAAACCATAGTGAAGTGAGTTATTCTCTTTCCATTTTGAACTCTTTTCAGCCAGGCTCTCGTTGGTCAGATAATTTGGACTGGCAGAGTGCATTATACACATAACTGAGGAAAGGTGAATTGGTGAAGTCCTTAGGGATTAGAGCAGTGGTTCTCAATGGAATGTTTCTCAGGGGTCACTTAAGACCATTGATAACACAGATATTTACATTACAACTCGACAGTAACAAAATTACAGTTATGAAGTAGCAATAAAAATTTGATAGTTGAGTGTGGGTGGTTTGAAATGAAAATGACCCCTATGGGGCTCATAGGGAGTGGCACAGTTAGGAGGTGTGGCCTTGTTGGAATAGGTGTGGCCTTGTTGAAGGAAGTGTGTCACTGGGAGTGGGCTCTGAGATTTCAGAAGCTCAAGCCAGGCCCAGCATCACTCTCCCTTCCTGCTGCCTGCCAATCCAGATGGAGAACTCTCATCTACCTCTCCAGCACCGTGTCTACCTGCATGCTGCCATGCTTCCCACCATGATGAAAATGAACTAAAGTGTAAGCCAGCTCCAATTAAATGTTTTTCTTCCTAAGAGTTGCTGTGGTCGGGGTGTGTCATCACAACAATAGAAGCCTAAGACATTGGGGTCAGCACAACAGGAGGAACTGTATTAAAGGTCACAGTATTAGGAAGGTTGAGAACAACTGCATTAGAGGCGAACATGCCTGTAGTTTCCAGACGCGTCCTTGTATTGTTACCGTGTTCCCAGATTCTGTGAAGGACTTTTCTTACTGCCCTATTGTGGCTTAAGATGTCCCTGAAGCTCAGGTGTGGGGGTTGGTAGCCAGCTGATGGGCTTTGAAACAGTTGGCATCCAGGAGCTCTGATCTAAGCATTGAGTCATTGCTTGATGAATTCCTAATGTGATGGCATCCTTAAGAGGCCATCCCTGAAAGACATGCCTTCCCCCTGCTTCTTCCTGCTGTTGCTCTCTACTTCCTGTTAGCCGAGGGGTGAACAACTTTGTTCCCCACACAGTCCTGCCTGCCCACCAAGGCTCCGCAGCCCCAGATTCAAAATCAGTTGTTCTCTTCAGTTGTTTATTAAACTTGGGAGTTTTGTTACAGCAACAATGATCTCACTAATACACACCTACCAGGAACACTTACCTAGAGATATGAAAGGATCTGTAAGACCAGAGGGGATGTGAACCTGCCCTACAGCACCCACAGTGGAAGTCCAGGGAGAGGAGAAGAAATGACTAGTTGTGCAAAGTCAGAAGGTAGTCTGTGGAAGTCCCCCAATCCAGATATGCCAATTGCAAGCAAAGGACTCTGTTTTATTTGGTGTCTAGGGAAGGAGACTGTGTCAGGAGCAAACTATATGCAGTGTGTATGATTATAGATGGCCCATGAGTTTTTCTGTTTGGAGATATTATGCAAAGGAATTCTCTCAGAATTGTGTTTAAGGCACAATCCTGGGGAAGAGCAAATGGGGAACTTGTCTGCTGTGGTTGCTTCTATTAAAAAATGAATTTTAAAAATTGATTTCACAGGGTTTTTTTTTTTTTTTTTTTTTTTTTTTTTGTCAATCACGTTAGAGGAAGCCTGAATTATTCTGTACTCTCTAGAAAGCATTGTAAAATGGTTGCTGTGTAATGAGGCCAATTAGACGCTGAGCCACCTAAACTGTAGGACTGAACATGGGAGGGGCGTCTCGGCCAGCAACTCCTGGACTAGAATAACACATGGATTTGTTTTGCATCATTTTCTACCTTTAACATTTTAAATTGGTCTTGATGTATATAGCTATTCACTTTTTGGAGAGAGGGCAGGGTCTCACTGTGTGGTCTTTGTGGCCTTAAACTCCCTACGTAGATCAATCTAGTCTTGAACTGGAGATCAGATGTTGTCTGCCATTGCCTCCTCAGTGCTGGGACTAAAGACCTAAAACTTATGGCCGCTTTGTCACTGAGCCCTGTGGATCTGGGTCTTCATGTGAAGGAGGCGGGAGGGAAGCTGTGCACTGCATGTGTAGCCTGGCCTCTCCGTTAGGGTTCTGCTCACTGTGTCCTTAGTGACAAGTAGAGACCCGGGGATTTCAAACTCTGACTCTATGGCCACAGCCCTAGCACTGAGCATAGCATCTTTCCCCATGGCCAGTCTCTATTCATTGTCACAACCAAAGGCCAAGGACATCTGTCTTAGTTAGGGTTTTACTGCTGTGAACAGACACCATGACCAAGGCAAGTCTTATAAAGGGCAGCATTTAATTGGGCTGGCTTACAGGTTTAGAGGTTCATTCCGTCATTATCAAGGTGAGAGCAGGGCAGCATCTAAGGCAGGCATGATGCAGGAAGAGCCGAGAGTTCTACATCTTCATCTGAAGGCTGCTAGTGGAAGACTTGCTTCCAGGCAGCTAGGATGAGGGTCTTATAGCCCACACCCACAGTGACACACCTACTCTAAAAGGCCACACCTTCTAATAGTGCCACTCCCTGGGCTGAGCGTATACAAACCATCACAACAGGATTAAGTTAGTTTACGTGAGCTGTGAAAAGTCCAGGCCACGGGTCCTCCACCCCCATTGCTCCCATCCCCACTGATGTTTTATGCAACCCCACAGCAAGACCCGACATCCTGTCCAGGAAAAGCTGTGTCCAAGGGCTACCTGTCCTCACAACCAAGTTTCCAAGGCAGAAGACATCTGGGCCACAAAAGTCCCAGCTTTAAGAAGACCTGGATGTCTGGATGTCCGTGGGGGCCTTCATCTGTCAACAGCTTTACTCTAACACCATTTCCCTTCTTTTCTTTATTCTTTCTTTTTGAGCCAGGCTCTCTAGCTCAGGTTGGCTTCCAAGCAAGCAGTGCGCTGGGGGAGTAGGGGGTGTCCAGGTTCTAGCTCACTGTCCCTCATGGCCTTCCCTGCTCCAGCCCTTCTTGTCTGCTTGCATGAATCCACAAATTCTTCATTGCTGGAGCTTGTGTGAGCTTGTGTGGAGCTTCATTGCTGGAGCTTTTTAAACGAGGAGGGGAGAGGCTGTGGGAAAAAAAGTCCTAAATAATGTACCAGCTAAGGCAGCAAAATTACCAAGCTTGATAAAAGAAAGGCAAATAAAGATGAATTGGAAAGATAGCTGGTAATTCATAGGAACAAAATAACCACAGGGTACCAAATGTGCAGTCTGGGGCGTCTACACCGCAGGGTACAGAGTATCCTAGGGCCCTGAGGAGGGAGGCTCTGGGATTTAAGCTCTGGGAGATCCAGGCAACTTTGATGATTTCACTGTGAAGGCAGATGAGCTGCAGAAAGGAAGACACTCCTTCCTCAGAGGCAAGAGCTATGAGGAAGGAGGCAGGAGACTTCGAGAGCTGAGATGTGACACCTGTGTGAGGAAGGCAAAATGAAAGGAGGGTACGAGGCTCCTAGGTGTGGGTTGAGAAGGTTTAGTGTAGATAAAAGGGAGAGCACATCCAGAGGCCGCTGGATGGGTCCAGACTGAACTGAGCCGTGGGAGGGGGGAGGGAGAGGGAGAGAGGAAGAGAAGCGGGGTAGGGGGACTAAGAGAGGAGCTGTGGGACAAGGGGCCAAGACACAAAAGATACCAATGGAGCCAACGTCTCTGGGTTATACTGGGAAGAGAAGCTGGAAGAAGGGACCCAGGCCAGTCCCTGAGATGGACAGTTTAGAGTAGGGGGCAGCATATGCCAGCCAGGATGACCCTAGGACATGTAGTGGCTGAGGACCTGGTGACCGACATCTACTTTGGTATCAAATAGTGACCTCAGCCATTTGTCCTGAGTTTGAGACCTAACACCATGTGCAAAGCCATACACCCTGGGGGTAGAGAGATGAGAATAAGGAAACTGTCGACTATAGGATTTGTGGCCACCAGGAAGTTACCTTGAGGTGTTCCGTTAGGTGTCACAGCCCAGGTGCTACATAACTGCGAGCAAGGTCAGAAAGTCAAGGTCCAGACGTGGCTGTGGCAGCAGGCAGCCAGGCCCAGGAAATAGGAACCACCTGGGAGCAGATAGATTGGTTTGCAATCAGATACATGAGAATTCAAAGCTCATAGGGAGCAGAAACTAGCACGCAGACACAGGTGCAGGCACCCAGCAGCAAGTGCCACCAACCAGAAACCAGGGCAGCTCAGAGGCGTGAACCCCCCTCTGATGGCACATCTGTCTGTGCAGGCATAGCAGTGAGATGAGCAGAGGTGGCTGGGAACTCCATTCTACTAGAGCAGGCATTCTAGTAGATGCTGAGACCTTTAACATGGTTCCTCATAATGCGGTGACCCACAACCATAAAATTATTTTTGTTGCTATCATGACTATAACTTTGCCACTGTATGAATCGTTATGTAAACACCTGTGTTTTCCAATGCTCTTAGATGACCCTTGTGAAAGAGTCATTCAATTTCCTGCAACAGTGGTGTTGAACCCAGAGGTTGAGAACCATTTCCCCAAAGGATCATGACCCACAGGTTGAAAACCACTGTGCTAGACTCAGAGCTTCTGGTGAACAATCCCCATGCTAACGGCTTCATCTTTCATCACGGGAAGAAAGAAAGGAGAGTCTGGTGTCTGGTTCCAAGACCAGGCATCCTGATCAACAGGAACTCAACAGGACCTGGCCTTCACGTGACATGCAGGTCAGCAAACTGAGAGGCCGATGCCATGTGAAAAACTAGCTTTTAGGAACATCCTGGAAGCACTAAGTAGGCAGATTTTGTGAGGAAAGTCTCTCCATGAGAAGACTATGAGGAAAGGGGCAGGGGCAGACTTCATTACGCTTTATTAGTAGATGGCACCAGGAAAAAAGGGTACCATCCACTGAACTGTACTTCCTGACTCTCTTCCCAGAAAATGAATGCTCAGACTGAGAAAGGCAGATGGAGCGGAACGCTGCCTTGACCAAGCCATGGTCAGGAGTAGAGCTGGCGCACTGATGGAACACCTTCCTGTCCCAGCAGGATCTAGTCGGTCAGAGCGATCTTTGAGGTTCCTCAGGCTACCGGGCTGAGTGTTGACTGCCTTCCACAATCTTTCCCTGCCACTAATGAGTCACTCACTTCCTTCAGGCCACTGTCAGCTTCTCTACTGCTGCCACTTCGAGGCAAACCCCAGGACAATGTCCACCTCACTGCCATCTGTCCTGGCCTTCGGGCTTGCTCGGGCTAGTCAGTCATCCGTCTTCACAGGTGCACAAGCACAGAGCCTTCCCTCTGCCTCCCCCACTTCTACATATCTATTTGCATGGCCTAGAGCTGGTCTTCTGATGCCTTTGTTTTTTGAAGCTAATTGGAGTTTATTAAGAAAAGGTTTTAATGTAGATTTAAGTATGAGCAGTAAGAACCGGCACGGACTTCTCAGGGGAGAGCTCACACCTCTGACTCTTCAACAAGTCTTTATTTAATATTCAAGTAGAACAGTCCACCAGATGTACATGCATTTGTGAAATCCCAGCCCCTTAGAGCCTGAGGCAGGAGGATAACAAGTTTGAATCTGAGAGCCTGAGGTAGAAAATTGTGATTCTGAGGACACCTTGGGCTACATAGCAATCAGTACCATCTAGCAAGCTAGAAAGGAGGGGTGGGTAGAAAAGAAGGCAGAATAACTAAGAAAAACTGATGTCAACAAAGAAAAACAGAAGAACTTAGGGATCTCTAGTCTCAGATTTGGGGGCCTCTGAACCTATTATAAAATGTCCCCTATCCCCTAGGGCAGGTCTGTGGTAGGAGATGGCTTCATGATCTGTGGCAGCTTCCTTGGGCTGTGGGTACAGAACATGTCCTCACACTACCCCTGACAGACACATGCATTAGGGCATCTCAGGCCCCATGGGCAGAGGGATTGGTTAGTTGGGTATCTTTGTGCAAAGAAAAAGTCATGCAAGTCTTCCAACAGGAACAATTCCCACTCAGCTAGGTGGGACCCTGTCCTTGGACACATGGCTTCATGTTGCCCTACTGGCTAGGTGCTTTTGCTCCATATTCAAGCCATGTTGTCTCCCTCCTGAGCTCCCAAACAGCCACCAGCTGAGCTGAGCCCAACTGCCCCTACTGCCAGTGTCCTCAAAGTCAGGACCATACTGTCTGGTCCCAGCCTTACCCCTGTGAGACTCAGAGGGAGCAGAGAGACCTTCTTGCCCAAGCTTCCTGGTCTACTTGCCTCCATGGTGATGTCAATGTTCCCACTCTCTCCCAACCCTGAGTCCTCAGCACAGCCTGCGATCTTGTCCTGGGACACCCAGCATAGTGGCTCTACCAGAGCACAACAGTCCCCAGAACTTCAGAGACATGTCTCTCCACTAATGCCATGTAAAGGACAGAAACCTCCCGTCTAGGCTGCTCCTGATACCCCTTGGTTCACTTTCCCCATCTCTTCCAGAGAGAAGAGATTATTCAGCTTGCATGTCCTTCCATAGTCCTGTGGGTTCAGCTCTCACAAAACATTGCTCTGGTGGAAACACTCAACTCTGCAAGAATAAGCAAATACTGTAATTCCCTACATTCCTACAGAGCTAAGAATCACAGGCTGTGTTCTTGGAATGTAAGAGACTCAGAGACCACAGCTCGTTTGACCATTTACAAAAACACACACTGCTGAAACCAAGCACTCATCATCCAAACCTAAAATCACCATCCAGACTAACAATGACTTCCTGTGTTCCAAACAGCATGCTTTGTGTATATTTTTGTTCATGACAACAAGATCCATGATGTAGGATGCCAGGGAACCGCCCAGATTGAAGTCCAGTCACTGCCTCCTTTATGAGCAAAAAATGGATGCAGCTGAGGCTTCTCCTCTTCCCCTCCTCCTCTTCCTCATCCTCCTTTGACTCCTTTTCTTTGACATAGGGTCTTCCTATGTAGGCCAGGCTGGCCTTGAGTTCATGGTTCTTCTGTCCCAGCTTCTGGAATGCGGGGGTTACAGATGTGCAGTACAGGGCTAAGCTCGATGAATACAAATGGCAGTTTCTTCTGCTTTCTACCTTCGTGGTTCCCAAAGAAAACAGAAGGTCCCAGCACCTTCTGTAAAGAAACAGCTAACAGTTTCAAAAGAGCCCCTTGTCAGAGAGGGTGTCACATTTATTGAGTGTTGAGAGATTTTGACCAGGTAAGTACTGAGTTGTGTCAGTCACCTCTGAGGGAGCATGTTGAACCGAGCTGACCCACACCAGACCCAAGAAAATATTCTGAGTGCAAAAGGCAGATGGACATGGGTTCCCAAAAATTCAGAGCAGCCGCTTTATAAATCCTAAGGCATATGTATGGACAAATTGTTTAAAGGGGACTTTATATAAAGGAAGCTGTGATCAGTAGGAGCCAGTGAGGATTCCTGATATTAGAGTAAATTAACTTTTTTTAAAAAAAATTTTCAGAAGATGACCATACTCAAGGGATTCTGACAGTGTGCTTGCTTCAAAGAAGGGCACAGCACTGCTCCCTCCATCTCTGGCTGTTTAGTGATCATGTGATTGACATGCCTCTATGTGGAGGGGAGGGTGGTTTCTATTTACCCCTCACCCACACTTAGCCAAGCAATTGCCTTGGTTAACGGAGCATGAGTGGAGGTTGCCTGTTTCACCAGGTAACCAGTGGCTTTAAGAGGTAGTCCTGGATGGGGTCTCCTCTTCAACCTGGATCCTGGGGTGAGAAAATATGTGGAACTGAGTCATTGGTGTCAGTATATATTAGGGGTGGAAACAAACTGGTTTCATGACGAGTGGCTGGTATTCGGGGACTCTGTTGCCACCGATTGGGAGTCCAGCTCTTGTGCATTCCTGAGAAATTTAGATCTAATGACACTGGTCCTGGCTTCCAGCCTCACTCACACCTGCCTGTTTGCCCTTCTCACTACACCACAGATGTCCGGGTGGCTTTCTCTACCCCACCATGTGGACTGCCTCTCACAGCGTGCATGGTTTTGTACAGACATGGGAAAAAGGACTATCTTGATCCTTTCCCAGCTTCCATGGCTCAGCACTGGAAGCCGGGTTCACTCCTGGCTCAGCTCAGGATTTTTGCCCATCCTGAGAGACCTTCTCATCCTCAGCTACTGTTCTGCAGGTAGGAATATGATAGAAATGAGCCTTTTGAGTCCTGCTGCTGGCAGCATATGGTTCAGAGTATAGACAGTGACACGTGGGAGCTTCTAAGTGTGCTCAGTAAAACAAGAACCTTGGTCATCTACTGATGACCTCCAGGCAGGTAGGTACAACCCCGCTGCTAGCGTCTCAGCCATCTTCCTTGCTCCTTCTAACTAAGGAATGTCAGCCCCAATCATCTAAAATCAGTCCAATTGTCCACATACCCCAAATGTCCTTGCTGCCACCCCTCAGTGCAAAGACCCTCAGTGCTTAAGTGGCAGTGTGATAGACTTGGTGTTTGGAGAATCAAATTGCTTTGGCTTCAGTTGGACCCTGCAGTCCCAGGTATATTCAAAGACCACAGCTCATCAGAACTGCAACATCCCCCAGGACCAATTCTCTGCGCTGAGAGAAGGTAGAACATGGGGTTCCATCAGAGTCTAAAGATTTGATGCTTTATCCCGGTCTTCTGGGGCTCACCATGCAGAAAACTGGGTACAGACGACACCCATGCCTTACCTGATACGGAAAGGAAGAAGGTGCAGGCTCCACTTGGCCGGCATTAGCCCATGTGGCATGAGCTGTCTTGCAGTAGTTTGGGTTGGGATCAGAACCACCCCCAGGCATGTTGATATACTTGCCTCACCTGGCCTCTAATCTCACCTCCAAGCCAGGTCAGTTTACAAGCTGCTGTCAGAAGAAGCCCCATAAAGTACACACATGTTCTGAGTTGACTGGCTTGGACCACTCTTGCTCAGTTCCCATTGCTTTCAGAATAGAGTTCAGGCAACAAACAAGTCTGTTCATGGCCCAAGCCCCACAGGTCTTTCTGCCCTCTCTGCCACTCCCTCCTGCCCTGAGTTCACACTTCGGATGACTGCCTGGGTTTCTCCCACCCACCAGGCTGCAGCATGTCACTTGCCCTTCCTTATGCCAGGAATACCTACCTCTTCTGGGTTCTTCTGCCAAGTGTTGTCTCTTTTGGCTAGCTTCCACTGGCTCCTTAGGTAAATTTTTATGCCCAGCCCTGAACTTCGGAGGATCTGGGTTCCCTGGGTTACACAGAAGTTCTAACAATATGCTGTTACTGTCCTTAATCTCATCTGTTCAGAGCCTGGAGGGCCAGGGCAGCTCCTGCCTCGGATCATGTTGTCAATGGTATCAAATAGTATACCAGGGGTAAAGAGACAGACAGCTCAGTGATTAAGAGAACTTAGTACTTTGGAGATGCAAATTCTGTTCCCAGAACCCACATTAGACATCTTACTGCGGCCCATAACTCCAACTCCAGGGGATCTGGCGCCCTCTTCTGGCCTCTGTCAGTACTACAACCAGGTGCAAACACACACACACACACACACACACACACACACACACACACACACAGACACACACACAGACACACAGACACACACACAGACACACACACACAGACACACACAGACACACACAGACACACACACACATCCACATATACACATAATTAGAACATGAAATCTTTTTTAAAAAGATGTGTTTATTCTGTTCTTTGTGTATGAGTGTTTTGCCATATGTATGTATGTACATCACATAGGTGCCTGGTGCTGGTGGATGCCAGAAGAGGGTGTTAAATTCCTAAGAATGGGAGTTCTAGATGGCTGCCACCATGTTGGCATTGGTAATCAAACCTGAGTTCTCTGCAAGAGCACCAACTGCTCTTAGCCACTGAGACATCTCTCTATCCCTCAAAATATCTTAAAAGTCAATAATGGTTAGGAGTTGGAGGGATGGCTCGGTGGCCAAGAGCACTCATTGGCTGCTATCAAGAGGACCTGGGTTTAATCCCCAGCATCCACAAGGTACACACAACTGTATGTAGCTCATGTTTCAGGGCATCTGACACCTTCTTCTGGCCTCCGGGGACACTAGACACACACATGCTGCACAGACACACATTACCAAATCCTGCCCAGCTTGGTCCTGGAACCCTGCCTAGTAGAGAAGGACTAATAAAAGACACACTAAAGAAATGACAGACATGCACACAGAAAAGTTTGGGTCAGGTAGGCTGTGCACATTCTGATAGAGTCTATGAGCTACTCTAACAACCTAGAACCTCACTACATTTATTATATACAGCATGGGGGAGGGGTTAGCTAGGGTCGGCATGGGTGTCTATAGGCAAGCAGTCTCATGGCTGTAAACCTATGGGAGGAGGAAGCTGAAGTTGCCAGTTTTCTTACACACAGGTGACATATTTGGGTAGAGGAAGGCTTTGCCTTTCCAAACCTGCTCTGGAGGAAAGACGTTCCCAATTTCCCATAGGCCTGATTTCTCTGTCCTTGACATGGTCCGATCAGGTCACACAGTACCCACTCTCTCAGAGCTTCAGTCTCTCAGAACCTCATCCATTCCCTATATATAATAGTTGCAGACAAAGCACCCATAAACACAAAATAAATAATTTTTAAATGATTAACATTAAAAGTCTCAGAAGTAAGCACCTTATTTGTGTCCCCCGTTTTCTTTCTTATCCCAAGCGGATTTCCCCACTAATCCTCACATACATACTCACAAAGACAGCCCGACTGGCCAGCTCATTCACAGGGAGAGGCTGGGCCCAGGGAAACCCTTCCCGGCACACCTCCATGCACACTTTCCCCAAGAAGGTCCACCAGGTCTCCACTGCCCCCACCACTCCACTCACCTTCTGATCAATCAGTGATCATGTCCCCTGTAGGTCAAAGCCCTAATCACCTCCCTGTCTCTGGAGGCAGTGCACAGACATACTCAGGGGTGCCATCCTAACCCAGTGTCTCTCAATCCAATTGAGTTTGTAATCAAGACTGTCTGTGTCAGATGATGTGTGGTGTGAAGAAAAGCAGAGTTCTGCCACCTCACATGGGTACTGAGAACCGAACTTGGGTCCTCTGGGAGAGCGGCGAGTGCTCCCAGCCTCTGAGCCATCTCTCCAGCTCCAAGAGCTTGCTTCTTGTTTATCCACCAGCCTGGTGCTATGTTGTCCAGGCATCAACCCCCCAGTCTTGTGGCTTCCCTATTTACAAGGAACTCCAAATCCTTCCTACCAAAAAAAGCAGACATAAAGTGAGAGAAAGCACAGGAGGGTTTGTTAGAGTTTTTTTGTTTGTTTGTTTTGTTTTGTTTTTTGAAAGACCTTCCTGTTCTCTCATTCCAAGAGTGTCACTTTTTGTCATGGCTGAGTAAGGAAAAGCAGTCACATGGTCACCTCTGAATGTCAGGGAACCTGGCTGAGTAGCTGCCTCCAACAGTGACAATCAGTGACAGGCATTTTTAGTGGCCCACTAGCCACCTCTGCCTCTTGGCGAACAGGTGTGTGGCAGTGTGGGAGTTCATGAGAAGGCAGTAGCGTCTGGGGGAGAGGAAGCCATGAGGATCCAGCAGACTATAAAGTAGCATGGTTGTTGGTGAGCACCTGATGGAGGGCTCTGCAGGTCACCCGAAGAATTTGGGGTATTTCTATGAACTAGGATGCCTTTTGTGGGCTTTGAGCATTGCTAGTGTGAAGAAGAGAAGACCCAAGTAAGGAGCTGCTATGGGAGACCAATGTGTGGGAGAAAAGTGTGGTGCCCACCCTCTGCAATAGTTAATCCTGGTAATTGACTTGACTGCACCTGGAATCAGCTGAAACTCAAACTGCTGCCATGGGATATTGTGGGGCAGTGTTTTATGTCAGGCAGTCTAACGCCCGGTTGAGCATAGGCTAGAAGCCCTGGGAGACCCGGTAAAAAATTCCACGAACAGTGGAACTTACACCAGGGACCAGAATACATGCTTCTGGCCAATGCTCCCGGGAGATTCTCCATAGCTATCACGACCCCTGTATATAGAGAGACCTGGCGTGTGAAACTTGTGTCATGGGCAAAGCAAATGAGGCACCAATGGGACACCCAAGCTGGCCAATGGAAAGTGTTGGTCACCAAACCCCTGTCTCCTCTTAGAACACATTGACCCAAGTAGCTCTCTCTCTCTCTCCCCCTCCTTCTCCACCCACCTGCCTCGGGAGCGCTGCCCGCCATCCAGAACGAATAAAGATAAAACTCTTTTGGCGTTGGAGAACTTTTGTCTAAGGGAGCTGTGACTCTTGGGTTCTCGAGGAGACCGGCTCTACGGCGAGCGGAGTGCTCTTAATGGTGGTGGGCACTGGGCACCTCGGGAAGTGTGTTACGGTCAAGCCTTGGCGCGGGGCGAGAGTGCTTGCGGCTGGTCTCTATCCACGCCTCCTCCCTACACCTTGGCGGCGCGCCACAGGGCTGCTTGACCCCGGCATCTCACCCCCGTGGCATCAGGCCCCGCGGATGCTACGCCAATACCGGAGCCGGGGACTCACCCGCGCCTGCGCTTCCCCCAACGTGAGAGAGTACGGCAGGATATTTTTCGTAATTGGCTCATTTGAGGTGGGAAGTCTCACCATAGAGGTGGACCACACTTATTGGTGGCAGTCCACACAAGAGGCCTTGATTAATGGAACCTTTTTCTTTTTCTTCTTTTCTTTTGGTTTGTTGAGACAGGGTTTCTCTGTGTAGCTGTCCTGGAACTCACTCTGTAGACCAGGCTGGCCTCGAACTCAGAAACTCACCTGCCTCTGCCTCCCAAGTGCTGGGATTAAAGGTGTGCGCCACCACTGCCCAGCAAGTTTTTTCTTTTTTTGCCTGCTTGCTGTAGGTTTAGATTTTTCAAATCCTACTTTAATAAGGACTCTTAAATGCTTTAACCCCCTTCTAGCCTACCTACCAGAAGTAGGGAAAAAGAAAGGTTAATAGGAAACAGGGGGTGTG
This sequence comes from Uromys caudimaculatus, assembly GCA_028551405.1. Taxonomy (NCBI): domain Eukaryota; kingdom Metazoa; phylum Chordata; class Mammalia; order Rodentia; family Muridae; genus Uromys; species Uromys caudimaculatus. The sequence goes on along the minus strand of CM052704.1, from coordinate 75,199,482 downwards.
GACCTGTTTAGAAGTAGTTCTTTGGGGCGATTCTAATCTTCATTGTCAGGATATCAGCAGTCCAGTCCAAAACATCAAACATGAATCAGTAGCAGTGGCTCGATCCAGAAGAAACCTTGAGGCTCTGCTGAGTCTGTGGAAGGGGCAAGAAGCAGCTGGAGTACCACAAGAAGTTCTCTGGCTTGTTTCTCTCTACAAAGTCAGACAAGTGAAAGACCAGCAAAGTGTTGCAAGGTGAACCAATGCAAGAGCGTCCTCTTACTCTCTGTGATGTTATATTTATATTCCTTCTAAATATCACACGCCCTCTCAAGCATCCACTGCAGCAAAGCATCACATGCCCTTTCACAAGACAACATCCAGAAAAACACCACATGACACAACTGAGTCTCCAAAGAAACCAGAAATTTCCACTTCAGCTTGTTCTTTCTCTCCTTAGCAGGTATTAGAACTCACTTTCTTAGGATCCCAATGTAGACTGAAGGCCAGCAGCTCTCTAGGATCCCCTGGGACTCTAGCGCCAGACCAAGACTGCTGAGATATCCAGTCTCGCGGACTGAACAATTACTGGATTCTTGGCCTTTCTGTCGGGAGACAACCATTGTTGGATCAGCTGGCATAAGCCACTGTAATAAATTCCTATTTAATATATATGTATTCATTCCACCAATTTTGTTCCTTTTTAGAGAACACTGACTAATACAGCTTCCCACAGAGGAACACAGCACAGCCTGAGATACTAGGCTGCCTACCTGTCACCTGCCAAGCCAGGGGCCAACGTACTATCTACCAATGGTCATCTGGTTAGTATTGTAGGATTTGCAGGCTATAAGGCATCTGTTGTAACCACCCAGCTCTATTGTGGGAATGCAAAGACAGCCATAATAGCTATGTCAGTGACTAAGCATGGCTGTGTTCTGATAAAACTCTATTTGGAAAAACAGGCAGCCTGCTGCAAACAAAGGTTGCTGATCCTTGATAAATGAGTCCCAGTGTATGCTGTGGTGGTTTTCTGTCACCATACATTTAGTTAAGGCATTGGTGTCAGTCACAGAAAACATCCAAGAACTTGGGACATTGTCATTTCTTAAAAGTTTGTGCAACAGCCACTTCCCACGAATCGAATTTCTTGTAGCAACAAGTTTGAGGATGAATCACAGCTTCCCACTGTCTGTAAGCAAGTTGTCTCTTGACAAAGGAAACAGCTCTTGGCAGGGCCTTTTTATGATAGTTCAGGCTCACCAGCTATTCTTCTAGAACTAAATACCTTTATTATGTGTAATTAGGGCAACAACCGAGAAAAGATGCAAATGTGTTCGTACATCTTCCTTGCCACAGCTGGGAGTGTTGTGACCTTTTCAAAGAGGAGGTTTGCACAGAAGCACACTTCACATGTGTGGAAGGGGGGCAGGAAGGGGAGCGAGGGAGGAGAAATGGAGGCTAAAGGAAGGAGCAAAAGGCTGAGAGGCCCGCAGGGTCGGGTCTATGCATTCAGTTCAGCAGGTGCTCTCCCACCAGGGAGTTCCCTAGCAATCCTCTATCCCCGAGTAAAGAGGAGCAAGTGGTACAGGTCACCATCTCCAACTTCCACTGGCTCTTTCTTTTCTGAAATTTCCTCCATCCCTTTGCAGGGTAGAACTGATGGTTTAATGAGGCAAAGCAATGGAAATAAGAAAAATAGATGGTAGGTGAAGGGGTTGATCCTCACCTTTCCTTTTTGTCAAGGAATGGGAGGCCGCAAACATCATCTTCTAGAAGTTTCTTTTGTGTTGAAAATACTGAAGTTTGGTCACTGACGTGCACCTAGAGTGAATAAAAAATGAAATAATTCCTCTTTCTCTTCCTCCTCCTCTTCCCCTTCTCTTCCTTTTTCTTCTTCTTCCTCTTCCCCCTTCTCTTCTACCTCCTCCTCATCTTCCTCTTCCTCCTCAAAACAGGGTCTCATTATGCAGCCCTAGTTTCCCCAGAACTTTCAATATCATCTAGGCTGGCATTGAACTCAGAGATCCACCTACCTCTGTATCCCCAGTGCTGGGATTAAAGGTGGGGCATTGTTGTGCCTGCAGGATGTTGGCTGAGAGCTTGAGCTTCTGAGTCAGCCTAACACTGGTCTTTAACCTGCCTGCCTTCCCACTCACCATGAGCAGGCTAGCTTCTGATTGGCACGGGTCCTTGGCTCCTCAGTGGGTGCTACTGCGCCCATCTCATGGAGTAACTATGAGAACGAGGGGAGCCACTGGTGATGAAGCAGTTGCACAATGCTCTGCCCAGCCACACTTCTGGCTTTGCTTCTCAGAGTGCCCTGCCCCAGGATGCAGAAACAGGAACAGGACACAGAGTTGTCTGCTCCGCTGTCTCCCACAAGGGTTTCCTTGCTTCTTCTTCTTCTTCTTCTTCTTCTTCTTCTTCTTTTTTTTTTTTTTTCCCCGAGACAGGGTTTCTCTGTGTAGTCCTGGCTGTCCTGGAACTTACTCTGTAGACCAGGCTGGCCTCGAACTCAGAAATCCACCTGCCTCTGCCTCCCAAGTGCTGGGATTAAAGGTGTGCGCCACCACTGCCCGGCGGTTTCTTTGTTTCTAGTGACACCACCTAAAGGGACTTGAGAAAGGGACAAAGTAGAAGCAAGAGGAGACAGAGACCACCCCCTAGACCTTCATCTTCCTAGGCTACTAATTGCCGGGTCCATGTTGGGTAGCAATGAACCTTTCCCAGGCTGGCTTATAGCTCAAGTGCTTGTAAAGACACTGTGAAATGGAGCTGTGTTTTAGGATCATCAAGAGGGCCCAGATCTGTCTGTTGTTGCTGTTTGTTTGCCATCTGACCACTTCCTGTCTGGAGTGTGGACACAGTGGCTGGAGTTCCAGCAGCTTTGAAGTGTCCTCGTGGTTAGGAGCAATGTACTACTAATGATGACAAAGAGAAACCATACAGATGCTGGGGCTTGTGGACACCGCACAACCAACAGACCAGCCCAGCACTGCCACTTCCAGATGTACAGAAAATAAATCTCCATGTCATGGTTAAGACATTACTCTCTTTTCTCTCTCACACAGCAGCTGTGAACAAGGTATTGCCAAGTGATGGTGAATCCACAATTCCAAGTTCTTCTGGAAAAAAACCAGGTGCAACAAAGAGGACATGAGTCCCTGCTTGAGTGTCTTGACTGCAAGGCACCTGGAAACCTGGAGCCACGGTGCGGGGCTTCTGTTTTCTCAAACATTTCCCTCCAAGTTCTGTTTTAACTATTCTTCATTTATCAGGATCATTCATTGTCTTTTTTTTTCTTCCATGGATCTGCAAATGAGTTTTTCTATCCTTGGTTATGTTTTTAAAGATCTATTTCTTATTTTTTAACAGTTATTTAGTTTTTATTCATAATCATAAACTTTACTCTGCAATCCAGCTAGACTTGGAAGGGAATGAGGAAAATAGGGAACCTCAAGAACTTCAGTGAGAGCAGAGATTAGCAGATGGGGTAGGGCGCTCCCCTGAGCTACAGAAGGGATGGGTAAGATGCCCGCAAGTCACAAGCATTAGAGTTGCCCGCAGTCAGAAATGGTGATCTTGTTGGTCTTGCCATTCCTGGATTCAGAGTGTTCCATTGCTTCCACAACACTTATGCCTTCTTTCACCTTCCCAGAGATCACGTGCTTCCCACCTTGCCACTTAGCCTTGACAGCGCAGGCAGATGAAAAACTGGGAAGCATTTGTGTTTGATCCAGCATTTGCCCTGGACAGGATATCGGGACCTGTATGAGTCAGGATGGAGTTCTCGTCCTCAAATATCCCCCCGTAAATGGACCTGCTGCCTGTGCCTTTATGGCGCGCGAAGTCACCACCCTGGCACACGAAGCCTAGAATAATTCTGTGCAAGGAGGAACCCTTACAGCCAAATCCTTTCTCCCCTGTGCTCAGAGCACCTAAGTTTTCTGCTGTCTTTGGACCTTTGTCTGCAAACACCTTGAAGGAGACACGGCCCAATGTCAAAGTATGTGGTGGGATTGACCATGGCTGCAGCAAGAGGTAACAGAGGACGGCAGCATCTGCAAAGCTATTTCTTATTTTAAATTATGTATAAATGTGTGTGTGTGTGTGTGTGTGTGTGTATGTGTGTGTGTGTGTGTGTGAGAGAGAGAGGGGGGGGGAGAGGTGTGCATGTATGTGTGAGAGAGGGTGTGTGTTTGTGTATTATGTGTGCATGTGTGTGTTTGTGTGTATGTTTGTGTGTGCATACACGTGTGTTTAACCTTGAGTGCAGATGCTTTTGGATCCCCCTGGAGCTTGACTTACAGAGGCTGTGAGCCATCTAACCTGGGCGACTGAGTGTTGTTGTGTTGTCCTGGCTCCTTCCCCATCTCCGAAAGAGCACGAACTCTTAGCCATGTCTTTGGTCCCACCATTGATTAAGTTTTATCTATTAGATCCCTTCCTGCCTCTTCTTTTCGTTTTCAGTTTTCTGGGAAAAGACCTTGCTACATAGCTCAGGCTGGCCTCAAACTCCATCTTCTCCTGCCTCATGCTCTTCAGCTCACTGATTAGTGGTGTGTACCATCAAGACGACTGGCTGTTTTGCTCATCGGAAAGACCCCTTAGGGATGGAGAGATGGCTCCGTGGTTAAGAGCACCTGCTGCTCTTGCACAGCCCAGAGTTCAGGAGGCTCACAAATGCCTATTAGTGCATCCCACTCCTGGGTATCTAATGCCCTCTTCTGGCCTCCAAGGGTACCTGTCTTCACATGTACATACTACACAAAGATAAACACATAATTAAAAATCAAACAAAACTTTAAAAGAAAACTATCCAGCAACCTCTGAGCATTTTTCTCCTGGGGGACTGCCCAGCAACAGATTGGGGGGAATTCTCCTAAGAAAGGAGATATCTGATCCTTGCTGTCCTGACTACATCAATGGGTGTGAGCATACCTCCCAATTACCAGCTGCACAGTTTCCCATGGGGTTTGCCCCTGAGTTACACAGAGAAGCCAGATGGCTTACAACTCACTCGGCTGTGCTGTGGTTTTCCATGTTCTGGAAGGGAGGTGCCAGTGGAACCAGATTGCCCCAATTCCAGATTGTGGTTCTCATTTGCTCTGTACCTGGCTGACTTCTCTCCATCCCATTCTTTCTGTTTATGTCAGCTGAACTTGATTTCAATTGTTTGCAACCAAGAATTCTGACTGGTTTGGATACTGAGCGACATCATTTTATCCCCAGTACCACAGGAGGCTGACATCATGGAAACCTGTTCAGGAGTCTGCATAAGCCTTAATTTGCTGCATAAGCACTTTTCATCGAGCTTTAAAAACATCCGAGAACAACTTTTCTATGTTTCTAATATTGTGGACCCTAAGAACTGTTACCATTATACACTGGAGTCTCCAGAATTTACAGCAACTTGGTCCATGTAGCGTCAGGAAGAACTTCCCAGTGAGGGTGCATCTGTCCTTGCTGCATTTAGTCTAGGGATGTCTTGAGGGACTTGAGTCAAACAGGAGAGATGCATGATCTAGAACATACAAGAATCCCAACTTAGGGTATTGAGAGGCTTAATGGGTAAAGATGCTTGCTGCACAGGCCTGAAAATCTGTTTGATCTTCAAACTCATGTAGAGGTAGGAGAAGAGGACTGACTCCATAAGTTGTCCACGTCTTTCTCGCACGTACCACGGTACTCAAGACTAGACTCTATTTTAAAACATTTTTTAAGAGGTCTATTCTTCTAGAGGAGTGCTTGAGGGGACAAAAAGACCCAAGCAGCATGGAAAAGGGAAGTGAGGAGAGATACATTGCTTTACTATATTAATTAATGATTTTTAAAATTTATATTTATTTTTATTTAATATATTTTATATATTATATTTAATATAACAATATAAAATGTGTCATGTACCATATATAATATACTATATATTCTTATATAATGTATATAATATATAATACATAATATAATGTAAGTACATTATACTAACTGTATCTATATTTAATTTACATTAATTAATGATTTTAATGCCTTTGGGGACAGGGCTTTACTCCATAGTCCAGGCTTTCCTGGAACTCAAATCTTCCCGCCTCAGCCTCCCTAGTGCCAGGATTTTAGATGTCACTATGTGCCCTACTCTCAGAAGGAAACATTTAAATGTTAATGAGAGACAGCTTGGCCCATTAGAGCAGGAACCTGGTGAGGCCATCATGGCCCCTAGAAGCTATCTGTTGTGCACCAGATGGGAAGGGCTGCAGAGGAGAACCCTGGGGGGGGTGGGGGTGGGAGAAGGCAGATAAGGGATTGGTAGATACCATGCCCCTTTTAAGAATGTTCATGCAGGCACTTGAGAACTTGTTTTTAAGATCACTGAGAAGAGCATTCACTTTTTAAAAGGATTCTTCACTCTGAAGACAGGGAGACCTGGCTGGGTTTGGGGCTGCAGGAACAGGGTGCAGCTACTCACTTCTTCTTGTGTCATCCCACTGAAGTTGGGGCATTATCCTCTCTGGCTCCAAGAGCTCAGTGTTTTCCCTTCTCCCAAGCTGCCCCAGACAGCGACTCAGAATAACAAACACTCAAAATGCATTTGGAAGGCATGTCTAATTGAAGAGAGATGCATCTGACAGAGATTGGATTTGCCCCCACTTCTGAGAATGCATCCATCTCACAAAGAGTCATGCAACAATATAAGGATTAACAGCAAGCATCCCATGCAAAAAGAAAGAAAGAAAAAAGGCAAATAATACAGGAAGTGTGGTTAATTAATGCAGTAGGAGCCGAAACTGCAGGAACAGATGAACACACACTCTTGGAATATGATACAATAAGCAGCTTCATTAGGGAGACAGTTTATGTGGCAGAAGAGATAATAGCATGAGAGACGGGAAATGCAAAAATAAATTAGTCTACGAGAAAACACCAATTTGAAAATATTTTGTAATGCTTGATTTGTGTGATTTGTGAGAAACCTCTCCATGGTCAACACTCATGGAATTCTCTCTTTCAGATACCTTAAAAATAGGTCAGGTGAACCGATGGAGTGGACAGGTTTAGGTGTGAGTTTCCTCTGTGGGAGAGAGCCCAGCTGGGTATTTTCAGGGTCTCCCATTAGCCTGTGATCCTAAGGCTCTACTTATGGGCACTTTCTATGTCTGTCATTTTTTAAAGCTGGTTAACTCGGTGGTGGCTTCATTATTTCCCATCCCCTCCTAATCCCCCACGGGGACGCTAACTAAATCAGACTGCATTTGGAGTCTGCACTTCTCTCTGGGCAGCACATTTTAAAGGGACATTGGCCTGTTCCACCTTGAGAGAACAGAGCCAAGACAAATGGGTGGACGTCGCTCAGAGATACATTTTGACTCCATATAAGAAATTGGTGTCCCTCCCCAGCCCCTCCCGCTTTCAGAACCTCTCACAAAGCCAGGGTTGCTTTTGAGGCAGTTTGCTCCCAGGGACTGAAACACTGGAGCATGCAGTATTTGAACAGCTGACAACGTTGTTCCGGAAGAGATTTTTTTTTCCTGAAGTTTCCTTCCAGTTCTGACACTGTGTGATTGATTGCTTATCTGACTTCTCAGGGTGTTTTACGAAGTCAACAACTCCTTTTTAGTTCTTTGATCTTGATTATTACCTTCACCTGTTCCTACAAGGAAAGAAAAAAAGTTGGCAAAAAACCAAAAAAACATGGAATGACAGTATCCGTTGTATTCATCACGTTTCTTATTTCTGTGACCAAATATATGACGCAGGCAACTTGAGGAAGGGTTCGTGGGCTGGGGGATACAGTTTGTTGTGTGACGGTAGGCATGGTGGCAGAGTGTGAGGTGGCTGGTCACACTGGACCCACCATCAGAGAGATGAATGCCAAGGCTCAGCTTCTTCTTCTTTTTATCTTTTTTAGCTACTGGGGACCCCAGTTGATGAGATGGGGCCACCCCCATTCAGGATGAATCACCCTTCCTCAGTTCTACCTCTCTGCTAATGACCTCAGTGTCACACCCAGAGGTAGACCTTCTTGGTGATTCTATGTCTGCTGAGGTTGACAGTGGAGATTAACCATAATACTTCCCATCCATGCTTAGTAACCGGACTTGGCCTCAGACCTGCCTATCCTGGAGGCTGCTTACCTTCCCAGCTTCCTTTGTGTCCCTGCCCCACCTTTGTTCTCATGATTCCAGTTCTACTAGCCTTAGCCCCCTTTGCCTTGGTCCTCAGGCTGCTGTTTGCCCCTCTGCCTTGGGCTAGTGCTCTTCCTGCTTGCCTTGGCTTGGAGAAGGTTCACGCCCCCCACCCCCCTTCACTGTCATTCCAGGCTGGTGGCACTTGAGACCCCTTGATGCTACTGACAAGAAGATCACATCTGCCTACTGTAATCTTTTCTTTTGTAATGTAATAAAAAGAGGTGGGTTGCCCTGACGATTGAATTAAATCTATTCCTAAAATTCTCTAGCAGGGAACAGGCCACTGGAAGACTGTGCTGGAATGACTTAGAAAGGCAAGCAGACTACTCACGCACTGCATACCGAGCACTGTGGCTTCCTCTTGCCCTTCACAGATGGGCCTCCTGCTGCCTTGAAAGGCATGCCTTTGCCTCCTGTCAAAACTCTGGTCATTCAGCAGAGCAAGGAGAGACCTTTAGAAGCCTTCATGGTCTATGAGGATGGAGTTGCTCCTTCTTCATAACTGAGCCCCCAGGACACCTTCTCTGAACACCCACCATTATTGCAGGCACCACACCATGGATGTGTGTGTGTGTGTGTGTGTGTGTGTGTGTGTGTCTGTGTCTGTGTGTGCGTGTGTGTCTGTGTGTCTGTCCTTACTTGACAAGGAGCTCTTTGGCATCTAAGCCCTTGTTACATATATATCTTTGCATCCTCAGTCCCCGTCATAGTATGTGGCTATATTAGCACCTTGCAAGATCCAGAAATCAATGGTTTTTGGAGCAAAAACCACCTAACCAGTCTGTTCACTCAGCATGCTCCTGGCTTGCTAGTCTTCCTTCTATTTAAAAAAAAAAAAAAAAAAAGACAGGTGTACTTTAGGTAGGGAAAACCCCAAGAGAGGGTCCTGGACTCCCTATTGTTAATGAGGAGGAAGGAGTGAAGGGGAGGAGAGGGTAGAAGGAACCACGCTGAAGACTGGCTGGATCTTCCTCTTCCTCTCTGCTGAAAGTTGGGGTGTGGCTGGAGGTAGACGGGGTGGGGATGGGGCATGAGAGTTCTGTACTCAGTGTTTTACTGCTGTGCACAATTACCTGACAAACAATTTAGGAAAGAGATCGTTTGTTTTGGCACAGGTTTCAGAGGGATTTCAGCCTCCTGTGGTGGGGAAGTTATGGCAGCTAGCCTGCGCTCTACTACCTCCTAAGGCAGAGGCTTTTCACAGGTGGAGACCAGGAGGCAGAGCTTGCAGGCCGGAAACTTCAAAGACTGCTTCTAAGCCTTTTAGAGTCTTGACAGATTCTGACAGTCAGCCTCCACTCGCTTAAGGCTCTGAGACCTTCAAAACAGTGCCACCAGCTGGGAACATGAGCTCACTGCAGAGCCTGCAGGAGTCATTTCAAATTCAAACTCAACTCTGTTGCTTAGCTCTAGAATGCTGGGCCTCCTGATGTGGCTGTCTCCTGAGAGGCTCAGGCAGAGCCTGACAAATACAGAGACGGATGCTCGCAGCCAACCAGTGGACCGAGCGTGGGGTCCTGGATGGAGGAGTTGAAGAAGTAACTAAAGGAGTTGAGAGGGTTTGCAGCCCCATGGGGGGAGCAACAGTGTCAACTGGTCAGGACCCCCCCCCAGCTCCTGGGGACTGGACCATCAACCAAAAACACATAGAGAAACCCATGGCGCTGGCCGCATATGTGGCAGAGGAGGGCCTTGTTGGACATCAGTGGGAGGAGAGGCCCTTGGGCCTGAGGGTATTAGATGCCCCAGTGTAGGGGAAATGCCAGGGTGGGAGGATGGGGGGTGGGTGGGTGGGTTGGGGAGCACCCTCATAGAGGCAGGGGGAGGGGGTTTCTGAAGGGGAGACCTGGAAGGGGGAAAACATTTAAAATGTAAATAAAGAAAATATCCACAATAAAATAAAATAAAAAAATAAAAGAGGTAATCATCCAGGCCATATTAAACCTCAAAAGATCTAAAAATAAAGGTAAGAAACACTGGAAAAAAAATGCTAGGCCTCCCCTTCCTCCCCACTCCTTCCCTCTCTCCCTCTCTCCCTCTCTCCCTCTCTTCCCTCCCTCCTTCCTTTCTACCTTCCTCTCTTCCTTCATCTCTTCCTTCTTTCCTTCCTCACTCTCCTTCCTTACTCTCCTTCCTCACTCTCCTTCCTCACTCTCCTTCCCTTGCTGGGTTCCTTGAACTCAGGAAACAGTGAGTACCAGCTTGAGCCAGTGCACGGTAGGGCCGGGCTGTCCCTGAAGCCCATGGTGTGCTTGTGTTCTGGAATGCCTGAGAACCAGAGCAGCTAGCTAGCTTGTCCTCCCAGTGTCTACTCCGCTTCCCTCAAGTTGTGCTTACTTTTTAATTGCTCCATTTCTTCCCTTTGTTTTCCTAGTTAAAGGCCAGCAAAGAGTGGAATTGGGTATTTCAGCCATTTGTGGTCACCGTTCATTTCATGGTCCTCTGCATTTATTAACTCTATTTCCTCTCTATAATCTCCCTTTCCCCTGATATTTGTAAAAGCGCATCTTATTCTCCTTAATTGCATCGCTGGTGTGATCTAATTCCTATTTTCCCCTTCCGTGTCTTTGCCCAGAAAGCCCTCTAACTGGTGCTCGTCTCTGTTTTTTTTTCTGTCTTTTTCTCTGCAGACACAAATGCTATTTCTTTCCCTTCAGATCTCTTTCAGTATTTTGTTAATTGTATTTTGCTTCTCCTTTAGAAAAAGTTCCCAACTGGGTTTTAATTATGTGTGGGTCCATCCTTTCCTGAAAAACACCCAGCCCCAGTCTACAGACAAAGTCACCTGCCCCTGCCGCCAGTGGCAGGGGCAGGCGACTCTTCCGGTTTACTGCCTGAACAGAAAGCTGAGCCTGGGGCAAGAAGGAAGAAAGGAGGCTGCGCTGTCTTATGGCTTCCTTTCAGCGGCTGCGCACTGACTGGTGGTGAAGCTAGTAACAGAAAGATCTAGATGCCTAGCGGGCTCCGCTTGGTACATAATTAGGTGCTCATCTGCAATGACAAGGCCACTCAACTTCCGGTTTGTTGTTAGCGGGTTCGAGCATCCATCTGAATGCTGGTCATTTTGTGGTCTGTGACTCAAGCCGCCACAATGGCAGCACCCCCTGGGTATTTTGCCCATTCTCCCATAGCTCCTGTTTTATTCTGTTGTGACCCATGGCTATTTGTGTGTCTCTTTTACCTGTCCAAAATTTAACTCCCCTCCTTATTCTTTTGCAACGTAAATGAATTTTGAATTCCATGGTCCCCATTGCTATTAGCTTTGTTACCTGTTATTCTACAAACATCTCTCCTCCCACCCCACCCTTCCTTCAACCTCCATGTGTGACAACCATCAGTGCTTCCCACTAAACATCCCAGGCCAAGGTGAGCATGGTATAGCCATTCATCCTCCCCCCTCAATTGCCACCCCTGGTTTCTCTCCCCATTGTCCTTATCTCTGCCTCCCTCTCACCCCCCCACCCCCCACCACCCACCGTCACCATGCCTTAGAGAAACTGATTTTGTAATCTGGGAACCACAGGTGAGGATAAGACAGAATTTAGTCAGCAGAGTTCAATCCTCAGACTATTCTCCTTGGGCCAGGGTGAGCATGTGACTTACATAGCTCAGGTCAGTCACACTAGAGAGGGCCTTTATTGCATACATCTGGAACAAAAAGCTTCCGTGTTGTAAACATGAAACAGCTCTCACCTCAGAGGGAACAAAAGATAATTTGCCAGTGTAATATCTTATATCAGTGGCCATGGCCTTGGGACGTGGATTCAGACGGCCTTGGACAGTATGTTCTAATGAAGGGAAATGGTTTCATAGTTACACAACAACAACAACAACAACAACAACAACAACAACAAGCCATAGGTCAAGTGTTGAACACATTGGTGGAAATTTGAGGCAGGCAGATTCTAACAAAACAGATATGTCTCTGTTCTAGGTTTCAGATGTTGTCTGAGGTCATTCTTATCTTTTGGGTTGGTGGATGCTAGCAGACTATTAATTCATTCCAACCTGTGTCACCGATAGTCGAAGGCTGTGAGGTCAGAGGTGAGCAATAAATAGCTATTAAATAGACTGAAGATAGCCCAATATAATTTGGTCCTGGATCTATAACATTCCAACTCTCCACAATCTAGGGCTTCTAATCAATCTATCAGCCATATAGAATCAGTTACATAGGTGTGGCTCCCTCCCACCCCCGCAGCTTCAGATCACATTGGTCTTCTGAGAGAACTTCCAGAACAGGTCTGAGCTGACAGTGGACATCTTTAGTACAGTATGCGAAGAGCCGAAAATGAAGTCAGAGTAGACCAATGCCAATAGACACAGGAGAACAAAGCCTTGATCTTATTGTCTGTGCTCATGTCATGCCTGAACCCCTCCCAGACCTCTGCCATGTGTACACCCTGCATCTCATCCACAGGCTAATCATATCAGCACCACCTCTGACCTCAAGCTCTCCTGACATCTGATGCCTATCTCTACATCCTTCTTCCTAATCCTCCCACTCAGACCCCCTAGTGACCTGCATAGGGGTCTCCCAGCCTCTTCCCTTATTCCAGAGTCAGTCAGGTCAGGCTTGAAAACCTCAAGTCATATGAGACTGCTACTCTCCTCAGAACACTAAAGACATTGCATTCGTCTCCAAGAGCGGTACCCCAATCCTCAGCACCTGCCTGCTCCCCTCTGAGCACATCTCCTACTACTGCACCCTGTTAGCTCGCTCCATCCTCAGCGGCCTCTTAGCTCCCACCTCAGGACCTTTGCATGTGCCATTCTGTCTCTTAGCCATGTTTGCCCACAAGTAGCCGTATGGCTGGCTCCCATTTTCCTTATAGGCTTCGGCTGAGCCATTGAAACCATTTCTGCCCAAGGTGGAACACTCTTGCCACTCGGCCCCTTTGCTTTGCTTTGTCTCTCTAGGATACCTTACCATTACCAGACAAACCTGTATTTACATCTGTGTGGCTGTACCCACCCATCATCACCCTTAGAACACGTGGGCTTGTCTTCTTTGCAAATAAATATAGAAACTTCTAGAACACCTCCTGGCACCAAGCAGGCACCCAATAAAGCATTATCAATTGATTGGTTGGATGCATTAAAGGATCATGTCCTTATTTTGAGTGAGGCATTTTAAACTGGGTTCCTACCACAGGCAGACAAAAGCATTCCAGTACAGAATTCAGTTAAGATTTGCTTTAAAGGAGCAGATGAACAGCTTAGCTTTGGCTGGGTTGTAAGTTACATCTCCAGAGCAGGCTTGAATGCACCTGCCCTGCTGAGTTCCAAGATTCTACTATATCTTCCTTGGATCCTTCACATTGTTTTGCAGGATACATGCAGTCCACGCTGCCTGCCCCTCATGTGACAGGAAACGTGAGTGTGGGCTGGCTGAGCAGCAGAACCCCTGTCGCTTTGTCCCCAGCCCACAGTTCTGTTTCTGCCTTTCTATCCACGGTCCCATAGCTTCACCATGTGGCTCTTCCCACAGCCCTAGGGGAACACAATGAAACTCTGTCGCTTGCAGTCTCTGTTTATCTGGCATTTCCAACCCCTTCTTCTCTGAAAGCCAATAACATTCTGGATTTTCCCACAAGAGATTGTGGGCTCTTTGGGAAAGAGAAAAACAAGCAGATGGTTCTCAGGAAACCGGATCTGCGCTGTGAGATCAAAATTTCCCCTTCTGTAAATCAGCTCTTTGCAGAATGTTCTTCAAACCACAGACAACAGACATTCATGTGCTCCAGCCGTAAGTGGCCACAATGTGCGGCAGATTCCTCTGCCAGCCCCTCCCTCCCAGCCAGAGCAGCGTTCTCCTCCCCAGCTATTCCCCACTGACCACATAAGCTCTTGTTTAAATTCCCTCGTGACCGCACACTCACCAGCCCCCAGCAGACATGCGCTTGCTTATCTGTTTTCACACGTAATGGATAAAAACAGCAGGGGCTTCTAGCTGGAAACTGTTTTCTAGGCTGCAAAAGGCTACAGAAAACCATGGAGCTGCCAATACGGTTCAGAACTTACTAATACACACTTGGCAGGAGTTGGCACATGATACTGCCCCATGACCATGGAGAAAGACGATGACAGCCCTCAGTGGTGGGAGGTTTAGGATGGGGCCCCTTACCCGGGAACTTTCTGTATTGCTAGTTCTTTGCAATGAGGCGCAGAGACACACAAATGGCTTCCACATGAGGTCACAATGTCAAAGATAACTGGGGTCCACTTCTGATTCCAAACTAGGGCCTACAATAGACCCAAGTCTCATTTGTTGGTGTTTTGGAAATCAGGACGATCGATTAGGGAATGGTTTATGCTGTTTCATAACAATAAGCGATGAAACGGTTTCTCTGACTTTTAGCCGCTCCACAGAACGCATCTTTGTAACGAGGGAAAAGGTCGTGTATCTATTTGCCCACAGTCATAAATCTGCCACACTCAGTCCAAGCTCAGCTAGAGATCATGGTCCCTCGACCCCATGGCTTGATTGCCTTAACTATTGATAACAGCCCGGTCTCTCTTGAGAGAAAAAACACTGCTCACATCAACATTCAGCAGTGTTTTCAATGTGTTTAGTTTCTGTGGTTTTATTTTATATTGAGTGGTGGAATCTTCCAACTTTTATTCAGGCTGTTTTGTTTGCTTATTTATTTGTTTGTTTGTTTATTTGTCTTTTCAGGATTTCTGTAAGGCTTTTGGGGATTTCACAGAAAGGAGAATTTAGAGCCCTCCGAGAGTCGGGGTGGATAACAGGTGGGGCTCCCGGGGCAGAGAGACTCAGGGGTCCCTAACTCTCACTTCTTAAGAAGAGGATTTTGAAAGAGCTGAGAACAGAAGCCACCTGCATTATCTGATAACGTGTGTTTAATGGGTAAACAAGAGAAAACAGATGGGAAAATACAAATGGTAGAATGACTGGGGACGGGGGCAGCTCGTTCGGTAAAACTCCTGCCTTGTAAGAATAAAGACCTGAGTTTGGCCCCAGAACCTGGGTGAAAACACCGGCTGTTAATGTGCACTTAATGTCCCTCTCCAGGGAGGGGAGGCCTGGGGCTTGCTGGCCAGCAGACTAACTTACTTAACAAGCTCCAGGTAACCTAGAGACTTTGTTTAAAAGTAGGTAGATGGCTTTCCTGAGGATGGATTCCTAAGAGTTGTTCTGGCTCCCACATGTGCATACACATATACGCACACATGCATTTAAAACAACCCCACCCGCCCTGCGCGCGCACACGCAAAAGAATCCAGTAGAAGCCAGATGCTTGTTTCATAGACTGTATAAAAATGTAGGATTGTAAAAAGCGTGAATTCAGGGAAAGTGTGATCCCAAATTGAACAAGAAGTGTGGACTTGGTGGGTCAAGACTAGAGAACAAGGACATTGGGCCTCAAGGGGCTGGGGAGAAATGGCTTAGCCACTGAGAGCACTAGGTGCTTTTTACAGGACCTGGGTTTTGTCCCCAGCACCCACATGGTGGCTTATAACCATCTGTAACTCCATTCATTGTCATAACAGGAGTGGAGAGAGGCATACCAGATAGCCCAACCAGATAATGCCAGGCAGAGCCCTTGGTGCTCTGGAGGTAAACTTGTGCCCTTCCTCTCAGCCAAAGCCACGTTGAGAAGCAGACACCACCATCCCAGGTGAGAAAGCTACTGTTCCCTCGACGTTGATACAAAGGAAAAGCTAAAACCTAGGTCATAGCACTTAGAATGCTAACCCCCAGAGAAAGGGCTCACACACAGACAGACACCCTTTCATTTCTTCTTTTTGTCAGGCTGGCGATCAAACTTGAGGCTTTGCAACCTCTGGGCAAGTGTTCCACCACTGAGCTCTCCCTCAGCCTACAGAGACACTCTCCCTTGGATGGCAGATGAGAGCTTCTTTCTTGGGAGCTCATGGTCACTAGAACAGAGGCTGAGAGCTTGCTTGCAGGTGTTGAATTCCAGCCTTGGCCCTCTGCTACACGCAGGATGGAATGAAGACCATCTCTTCCTGGTCCTTCTCCTGCATGGGCTAGGTATCAGGTGTGAAGTTGTTCTAGAAAATATATAACGCTGGATTTGTTAGACTCAGTAGCTCGTGTGGAAGTTTGGTGCTAACCTTTGCCCTTCCTTGTATCGGATTCTATGTTACTACTCTCCTGCTAGAACAGGGGTCCAAGGAGGCCAACCTACAATGGGATGTGGTGGCTATCAGCTACCAACCCTTCCACTGGGAGAATGACCCCAAAGTCTCCTGAGGCTTCTTTCAAGTATTTCAAGTGAATGTTGAAATGGACGGCTAGGTCCAGGTCACAGATTTTGTCAGGGCTTTGAACATTCTCACGTCTTCAGAGAGCCACCCAGTTGTCAGTTGCTGCTCTCTGTGCCCACTGTCCAGACTTGATGTCTCAGGTGTGTGAGCACATGATCGGGGGCCAAAAGACCTTTATGTGCCACTTGGCTGTAGTACTAACTTTGCAGGAGGTGGAAGGGAACAGACTTCCAAAGATGCCCAGCGCTCTGGCTGAGGTTTGGGGAGGAGAGCGGTGTGGAGGGCATACAGGTGCAAATCCTGTGACACTCAGGACCGCCTCTCTGACACAATTCCCATCAAGAAAGACGCCAATCCCTCTTTTCTCCGACTTGTGCTCTGGGACTCTGCAGAACACTAGTGCAGTAGAAGGGATGTGGTGGCCTCCAGAGGCTAAGTCACAGGAAGCCAGACAGCTCAGTGCTACTCTCAGGCAGTGTCTTAGCCAGGGTTTCTATTCCTGCACAAACACCATGACCAAGAAGCAAATTGGGGAGGAAAGGGTTTATTCAGCTTACACTTTTACGTTGCTGTTCATCACCAAAGGAAGTCAGGACTGGAACTCAAGCAGGTCAGGAAGCAGGAGCTGATGCAGAGGCCATGGAGGGATGTTTCTTACTGGCTTGCTTCTCCTGGCTTGCTCAGCTTGCTCTCTTATAGAGCCCAAGACTACCAGCCCAGGGGCCCTCCCCCCTTGATCACTAATTGAGAAAATGCCTTACACCTGGATCTCATGGAGGCATTTTTCTCAACTGAAACTCCTTTCTCTGTGATAACTTCAGCTTGTGTCAAATTGACACACAAAACTAGTCAGTACAGGTGGCTCACCTGTCTGGCTGCCTGTGTTCTAGACATTTCTTCCATTCTAGACATTTCCCCACCCTGTAGGGAGCCGTAATCTAGACAGAGGCCTTGTGGGATATGCCAACCACGCTTCCCAGTGCAAGCATCAGGCACATCAGTGAAGCCACCATCTTCCACGCTCAACATCCAGCCATCCACAGCAGCCCAGGCACCTAGTGCCTCTCCCAGCAGGACAGTGAGAAGCTAGGGCTCCAGAAGTATCCTGGTGTGGCTGCGCCAGGTTGCTGTGTGGCGGCTTGCCCCATAGGATGGGTAGCCAGAGCACACTCAAAGTGTGATCAGTGTGTCTTCCAAAAGCCACGTTTCCTAGTCCTTGACTCCTACACTTTCCACAACTCTGTTAGGTCTCCTGGGTGAGATATGAGCTCAGCTTTCTTTATATCGATAAAACCTATAGAAAGAATTGGACTCCACAGCATCCCCCTCTGAGTTGCCCCTGTCATGAACAAGGCCTCCGTGAGCCCTCCTCTTCCACCTGCCTGTCCCTCTGTTGCTTTCTGACCCCTCCTTCCACTCTATCTGCACTTCTCAGCAACGATGGATTCTTCTTTGGTCTGAAGATACACCCAACGTGGTCTCCTGCCTTACTTACTCTTCTCCTGAAGGCCCGTCACTAAGGCCCAATGCTAATTCTGTTGCTTATTATAAGCCCCCACTAGAATGTGAGTTCAAATGTGGGTAGAGCTACTCCTTGGGGGGGCATCTAGAAGAGTCAGGCACAAGAGTACTAGGTGGTCAGTAAATATTCACTGCAAAAATAAAAGAACATCATGCCACAATAACTGTTACCTACAACACGGTGTGCTTAGCTTTAAAATTGCTTGCTGAGTACCTCGGTGAAAGATGTAACCAATGAAGGCTTCTCGGTGCCTTTGGAAAGGAGCACAGGACTTCCTGGACCCACCTTCAGCCTCCCTCTCCAGCTTGCTTGCCCCTTTCCTCCATTGATGGGAGCATGTGTTTCTATCTTTCACTGGGCTCCTTTGCCTAGGACTCCTGGAGCTGGCTCAGGCAAGCTCTCTCAGCTTCAGTATTGTACCTCTCTAGATCCACTGGTCACACTCCTCACAGACACCAGGACTCTCAGTGCCTGCCTCACCTCTCTCCTCAGTTGGAAAGCAGAAGGATGTGTGTCCTGCTGTCTCTGCCACTCCTGGCTTGTAGCAGCTGCGGTAGGTACAGATGGGTATGAGGAGTTTGTGGATGGGGTGCAGGGGTTGGGGGACATATCAGGAGGTTGGAGTCTGTCGATTTTGAGAACCAGTTCTAAGAGCAGAAGCATGAACGCGTACACCCCTGAGACGGGAGAGAACATAGATCTCAGAAACAGAAAGCAATGCATTTAGTGGTTTCCAAGCTAAGTGTCTTCTTTATCTGCAAAACTGTTTAGCCAAGATGGCCTCAAACTCCTGATCCTCCTGTTTCCTTTTCCCAGGTACAGGAATGATGATATTTTGCCAGTGGTCAGATTTTTTTTTTTAATGACAGGGTCTTGTCTTGCTATGTAGCCCAGGATATCCTCACAGTAGTAATCCTCTTGTTTCAGCCGGAAAGTGCTGGGATTATGCATGCGCCACCATATAAACATAAAAACATGCTTTTTGAAGGGAGAGGAAAGTAGACTGAAAACCATGATTCAAGCACCAGTTTTGAGTGTTTTAATTCCGGGCAAGGAAATCAGCAAGGGTGCAATTCAGGTTGTTGCCAGAGGGTGGCAGCAGGAGACAGGAGCTTAGCCTGAGGTCTTTTGCAACAAAGCGGTCCTGAAAGCTGCGGGCTAGGAAGATTGTGGTTGCTGGAGATTTGTGCTCAGCTCACTGCCTTCTCTCCTGCTGTGGAATCAGGCCACTGCTGAGCCGAGCCAAACCTAGCCGCTTCCCTCTTGAGTGACTAACTCGCTGACCCCTGGCGGGCGGTTTTCGCTCTTTTTTTTTTTTTTTTTTAAACTTTATTGCTTCTTTGTGAATGTCACATCTCAATCCCACTCATTGCCCTGTCTCCACCCTTGCAACCTCTCTCCAAAATAAAAATAAAAAAACAAACAATAATAAAAGCCAACCAAACCAAAAAACCTGCATCTGGCTGTGGAAGCTGTAGTGTGTCACGGTGTGTCTGTCACACAATATACCCCTTTTCCAAATCTGCTTTACTTGCAAATGTTCATCGTGAGTCACTGATCTGGTTCCAGGCCTCTGGCTTCTGCTACAGTATCAATACTGGATCCTTACCAGGACTCCTCTTGGATATCCTGTTGTTGCCCTGTGTCATGACGATCCTGCAGCTTTGGGTCTGCAGGACCTGCCCTTTCTCACGCCTCAGCAATTCATAGATGAGGTAGATTTCAGGGTAGGCCAACTCAAAGTCCTAAATCTGGGCCTGGGTGGTAGCTGAGTTGGTGGGCCCGCCAGCTCTCCAGCACTGCCCTGGATAGGCTAGCTCACCCAATGCCAGGGCTGGCGAGGGGTGAGGCCAGCTCTCCAGTGGGGTGGAGGGCGGGCAACACACACACACACACACACACACACACACACACACACACCCCAGGACCAGGTCTATTGTGCTGCTCAGGTGAGGTACAGGGTCTACCAGCTCTGCACAGCCATTAGACATCAACATGGACTCAAGCAGGAACCTAGACCATGGATGTCCACATGGTGTTGGGTGGCAGAATGAGCCACCAATCACCAACATCAACACAGATCCCTGCTGCTGCATGGCCATAGACCCAGACATGGCCCTCAGCGGCAGCACTGGCCCAGACTTCAGCACGATCTCAGGTGACTGGGCAGGCTACTTACATCAGGCTATCCCTCTCCATCCTCATCTCCAGTTCCTCCTCTCTTCATAGTGACTGCATTGGGCAGGCCATGCAGTGGATGGTGGGCCATGCTGTGGGTGGGCCATGCATCGGGCAGGCCTCTGGGTGAAGCGTTGTTTTCATTCTTGTCCTTAACCTCACCTTATTATTTGGCAATTTCTGGTGATTTTTTGTTGTTGTTACTGTTACTGGTTTGTTTGTT
>CM052704.1:75117639-75179038 GCA_028551405.1 Uromys caudimaculatus | reverse complement strand
AGTCCTCTCCTTTCTCCCTGGTGGCCATCGAGGTGATTCTTCTGCCTCATATGTAGTTCAAATCATGGGTCTCACCTAGTCTTTACCGTAAACTTCAGAGACAAATTGAGCAGGCAGAATTGTTACCTCCTTCTCTCACCTCAACACTTTAATTGTGAGGAAACAGAGGAACAGAGAGGTTGCTTCCATGATCAGAGAGACAGCAGGCAGGAAATGTGAAACCCCTCCACCGAGGCTCGTTTTGAGAAACCATTCTGTTCAGCTGTTCCTGCAGGCAACATTTTGGGCTCCTGCTGTTCACTGAAGATCTGCATGGACTTCCAGCATTCTGGTCACTGGTCATCTTGGCTAGCTGGCGCCAGCATCCCCTTCCCTTCAGGCAGAAGCCTCAGCCTACTTGCCTCTACCCAGACAGCAGTAGCGCCTCCTCCGTGAGCAGCTCCCAAGTTAGCTGTTGAGAAACACCCTGTGTCTCTGTGCCATGTATGTCTTGGGCTTTCAGCTCACAAACTCACAGGCTCTGCTGGTCTTACAGCTGAGCAATCCTGAGACATCACCAGGAGGAGAGTTACAAAGGGGAAACGAGAAGCAAAGAAAAGTTACGAATACCCAAGCAGTCTTTAGTTTCTTGGTTTACTTGAAGAGCTAGGCTGGATCCCAGGGTTCCCAAAGGCCAGGCTGAGGCTCCACAGTTGAGTTGCATCTGCAGCCCAGACTTCCCTAGTTCTTGTTGCTCCTTGTCTCAGATGTATGTACCTTGGGAACTTTCCTGGCTTACCCTCAGAGTGAAGATCTCAGTCTCCCCCATTACTACCCCCATTACTACCCTCTTTTTTTTTTTTTTTTTTTTTTTTTGGTGTTTCGAGACAGGGTTTCTCTGTGTAGCCCTGGCTGTCCTGGAACTCACTCTGTAGACCAGGCTGACCTCGAACTCAGAAATTCACCTGTCTCTGCCTCTCAAGTGCTGGGATTAAGTGTGTGCACCACCACTGCCTGGCCATTACTACCCTCTTAAACACAGCATCCTCGAACCCCTGGTTATCTGTGGTTTCCCTCTTCACAGTTTCAGTTACCTGAGATCCAACACAGTTCAAAAACCTTACATGGAAACTTCCAGAAATAATGACTTTATATATTTTCCATAACCATTCTCATAGCTTATTGCCACAATTGCTCAATTTTGTCATTAGTCCTTATTAATCTCCTATGGTACCTAATTTGTTAACAAAACTTGATTACCAAAAATTAATTAAGATGTGTGCAGGGTCACCAGTCCCCAGATCCAGTAGGGGTTTGTGGGATGTATCACCTGTATAACGAGACTATTGTAGGCCTCTCCACCAGGAACACAGAGGCAAGGGGAAAGCAAAGTTGACAGATGCTAAGGCTGTCTTAGGGTCCAGAAACTGTGGGACGTCACCTCATCTGACTCTCACATTGATTTGGAGGAACTGAGGCTCAAGGGCACACACACACACACACACACACACACACACACACACACACACCCCTGTCTGGAGGTACACATCTAGTGAATGATGGGAGGGAGGGAGTCTTCTCCACCATCACATGACTGACTATTCAGTTGATGACAGACAGACTTGATCCTCTTGCAGAGACATTTACCCTGAGGGGACTTCCAGGTATGGTGAATCTAGCCTCGGAACCTGAAGTAATCTATGGGTGGCAACTGTAAGAGGAAAAGGAAGCTCCATTGTTTTTCTCAGGGTGGAGGGCAGATCTGCAGGTAGGAGGTGGTCCATGGAGAAAGAGCTCATCACCTGTCACAGGACATATGTTGCTGGCCAAGCGCACCCAAACACATTGCCTGGCAACAACAGTCCCCGTGAATGGGATGCAGCTGTGGCTGCTGACAGATGGGGCCAGCCAGATATGACCAAGCTGAACATCAACAAAAACCTGGCCACAAGCAGGCAGGCAGTGTGGCTTCTCGGGCTGATAATCACAGAAGCCATGGTGAAAGTAAGTTTTTAGTAAACAACGCTACGTGCTTGGCTTCTAGCTTGGGTTTTTGCCTGAGTGGGAGAGTGTGACCAGGGCTTGGGTTGAGGGAAAGACAGGAGCCCCTCTTAGGAAGCTTGGGAAACAGGACTCAAGCAAACGGGACTCAGTGATAGCCATAGGGCAGGTGGGAGCAGGAAGTTCCCAGAGTTTAGAGCCCAGCTTCCAGGGACTGAAACCAGATAAAGGCCTGACCCAACAGGGCAGATACAATCCAGAAACTCCCTGGATTTAGAACCCTCAACTGAGTGGTCAAGTGAAGACCAGATTCTCTCACGAGTTCCTCTAAGATTCCACAGTTCAAGCAATCCAGTAGGATATGAATTTAGAAATGTTGTCTCGGTTACAAAGTCAACCTGACCTGAGCCTTGTCTGGCTCTCCCTCACCTCACAGTGAAGGAAGTAGAGTTGGATGTCACCCCAAATCGAGCGTTTTTGGAATGCAGGTTTTTTAGGCTAAATGTTGTTGAGAACAAGCAGAGACAAAGGTCCACAAATAGGGTAAGAGGTTTCCTTTGAAAGGGAAATTAGCATGTATAAAGCAAATATCTATTTGAGGAAGGTGTTTCCCTTTCCTCTACTACTAGGAAGGCAGGAGAGGAGGTCTCAGAACTCTGAACTCCTGCGGACTGACCTTAGTGTGCAAACATACCTCCTGTTTCTCGCACTCAAGTACAGTACCTGTCTTGGTCACCTTGGCACCCGCTGTCTGCGTTTAAGAGTCTTAACCCCCCTTCCGTTTGCTGATGCTAAGGTGGTAGATGAGGCCAAGTTCTACTCTGCCCACTGGGTGGCTTAGTGAGAATTTTGGTTTCTTTAAAAACCCCGTTATGTCATGTGATTATGTTTTCATTTTAATCCCAGGTGTGTGATATGGAGATGCTGCAGTTTGTCCACAGCCATTAACTATGATTGTCTCATGGTCTAGGGGGGACAGGATTTTTGCCAGCTGCAGATAGTTTAATTCTGGGGACTCTGGAGAGGGAATAAATACTAGAGCCCTGGGAGGGAAAAGAAGGAAGAGAAGGAGGAGGAGGGGGAAGAAGAGGAAGAAGAGGAGGAGGAGGAGGAAGAGGAAGAGAAAGAGGAGGAGGAAGAAAAAGAGGAAGAGGAGGAGGAGGAAGAGGAAGAGAAGGAGGAGGAGGAGGAGGAGGAGGAGGAGGAGGAGGAGGAGGAGGAGGAGGAGGAGAAGGCTGCTCCTGGTTGCTGTTTTGGGGAGTTGTCAAGTGACTGTGAACAAAATAGACATGAAGAAGTTGGAGATGTCCTTATGACCATAAAGACTGGACTAGCCCCAAGAAGCTCAAGGCCCCTCATCAGCAAGGAGTAGTCTAAAGAGGTCTATGCCTCCTTTCCTCTCTAACCTTTCTTTCCTACCTAGTGTAGGGGTGGGGTCAAAAGAGATTAGGGCAGAATAAGTGTTGGAATGGAGGTAGAAATATAAGAACCCAATAAAAGAATAAAAACGAATACGTCAAGGGCTTGTAACTGAGTGCTTCTTTGCACAGGCTGACCCCTTTAAGTTTGTTCTTTTATGTGTATAAGTGTTTTACCTGCATGTCTGTGACCATGTGCAGTAACTGTTCGAGTGTTGGATTACCTGGAACTGGAGTTACAGGTTGTACTGTCACATAGGTGCTGGGAATCGAACCCAGAACCTCTGGAAGAGCAGCCATTCCTCCATGTCACAAGCCATCTCTCTCTCTCTCTCTCTCTCTCTCTCTCTCTCTCTCTCTCTCTCTCTCCTCTCTCTCCTGGACTGTAACCGTAGCTCTACTTTCACTTTCTAAATGAGTACTGTATCTCTGTCAAGATGATGTCTCCTTATTAGTGACTACTTTTTACTATTGACTTTATGTTTATTATCAACTACCTTTCCACAGGTTTGTCATTTAATTAGATCTCTTCCTTCGTGAATCATTCTTTTAAGAACCTTGACCCATTTTATAGCTGTCTATTTTTTTCCAACTTTTATAAAAAATTAATTTTAAGGGTATTAACTTTTGTCATTGATCTTGTCAGTAATTTGCCTCTTTTATTACGTAGCCTTTCAATTTTGAAAAATAAATTTGTTTTCCATAGGAAAGTTTTACATCTTACAGAATCAGACCTGTCCTTCCTCCTTCATGGTCCTCCTTTGAAGCTGGCTCATCATTCAGAACTGAAGTGGATTCAGAAAGAACCGGGTTAGCCTCACAAATCAGGGGAGGAGGGCGCGACTCCCTGAGAGCATGGGGCTACAGGGGAGTGAGAGGAAGAGGCCTGAGAGCATGGGGCTACAGGGGAGTGAGAGGAAGGGGCAACAATTGACTCAAGGCAGAGGCTGGTGTGTGCTTCCTCTTCCAATGGCTGGTGGCCAGGTGGCCAGTGACTAGAACTTAGCAGCAGAGACACCACATGCGAACTGTTTCTCAGAAAGGGATGTCTTAGGCATCCTTTACGCAAACAAAGTTTTCATCTTAAAAGCAATGTGATCCAGATTGGGGTGCACACACACACACACACACACGCACACACACATGTACACACACACACACACACGTACACACACACACACACACATACACACACACATGTACACACATACACATATGCACACACACACATGTACACACACACACACACACATACACACACACGCACACACACACACACGCGTGCACATACACGTGCACCAACATACACATAGACACACACATATACACAGGCACATATATACACACACAGTATTTCTTTGATTAATCAATAATTTTATTCCTATAGGTAAAATGTTTTTGTTAGTGATTGATAAAAACTACTTACTTAAACCTTTGGCTGCGGATGTGGCTCAGTGGTTGAGTGCCTGCCTGGCATGTTCAAGGTTCCATCCTCAGCACCCCAAAGGGAAGATAAGAAATGATGTTCACATCTTAGATATTAACAGTTTCAACATATTGTAAATATCTTGTCATGACTTCTCACACGTTTATTAGCCCTTGTACATGTGTGGATTCTAGATTTTTATGTGGCTTATAGTGTCTATCTTTACTATTTCTGAATTGTGCGGTATATAGAGGAAGATTTTCATACTCAAGAATAGAATTCTTTTATGCTTCCTGTTAAGTCTTATTACACGTGGGTTTTCCCCCTTGGAATTAATGTTTTAATTCAACGGTAATGCGTTGTTGTGGCTGTTGTAAGTACCTGAAATGAAAAAAATCATGATTTTGAAGATCTTTTCTCACTGAATTCTAAAGAAACAAAGACTGGATGTTCACTGTATCTCTTGCCCATGTGACCTCTCTGTTGTCTTTTTAGGGACACTAGTCCCTCCATCACTGACTCGCCCCCAGATCACAAACCCTGTTCTTTTTTCTTTTTCTTTTTCTCTCTCCAAGTTCTCATTGTCTTGGTCTCTCCATCCCCTTGGCCATCTTTGGTGTTAATCGTCCTGGATATTTTGAATTTGGTTGTTCACTATTCTTTTATAGTCTTAGGACAAGAGAGATGTCTTGGTATTTAAGAGCACTGGCTGCTCTTCCAGAGGACCCATGGTCCATTCCCAGCACCCACAAGGCAGCTCACAACTATCTGTAACTTCAATTCCAGGAGAACTCATGGCCTCTTCAGGCATTGTGTGTGTTTCTCAGTTACTTTTCAATGGCTGTGACAAAACACCATGATCAAGGAAACTTACAGAAGAAAGAATTTATTGAGGTCTTACTGTTCCATGACCAACATGGCAGAGAGTGGCTGGCATAGTAGCTGGGGGTTTACATTCCTATATACAGCAGGAGACACACACACATACACACACACACACACACACACACACACACACACACACACACACACAGAGAGAGAGAGAGAGAGAGAGAGAGAGAGCTAACAGGACCACATGGGCTTTAAAGACCTCTAAGCCCACCCCCAGTGACACACCTCCAACAAGGCCACACCTCCTAATCCTTCCCAAATATACATATCTGAATTCTATTCCCTTATGACCATTTGCCAATGATTCTACTTGGTCCTGCTGAAGGCAGCACAGCTGAGTGGACAGCTATGTTTAAGCCCTTGTTTACAAAAGGGTAGCTCTGGCAACTGACCTCCCAGTTCCTCTTCCTCCAGTGGGGTGCTAAAACCCAACACCCTAAACTGTTTTGTGAAGATTAAATGTGACACAGACACCTGTTTTGGCGAAGGAGGGCAGCAAACCCATGGGGCATGGGGCATTTGCTAGGAGCTGTAGGAGCTGTGTGCTTTCTTCCCTACTGTGAACAGCAAGCATGAGAGGCATGTGGTTCAGGTTGCTGGGCGTGGCTTCTGCCAGCCTCGCCACAGTCCTGACAGAAAGAAGAACTCAGAGTCACCCCTGGGAAAAGAATTCTAAAGATGAGATGTAAATTCCTAGGTAGTTTCTTTCTGCTCTTCAGCCTTTCTGGCAAAGGTAAGCATGCGTGTGGAGTTCCTCTGGAGACCTCGGAGTGGACGTGAGAACCAAAGAGGGAGATTCTCCATAGTTCCAAGACCTCAGAAACCATCTTACTTTTTTACAGGGGCAGACTGTGGAGACAGTGGGACCATCTGGGGTGTCCTGGGTCATGGCATCATCCTGAACATCCCTGATTTTCAAATGACTGGTGATATTGACGAGGTGCGATGGGAAAAGGGGAGCACCCTGGTTGCCGAGTTTAAAAGGAAGGCGACGCCTTATTTGAAATCAGATGCACTTGAGGTCTTAACAAATGGATCCCTGAAGATAAAGGTGCTGATGAGAAATGACAGCGACACCTATAACGTAACGGTGTATGACAAAGATGGGAGAAGGAGGCTGGAGAAGGCGCTGGACTTGAGGATTCTAGGTAAGTCTTCATTCCCTAAAGTTTTTCATTTTGGGACGGGTGTTACGTAGCAAGTTGGGGAGCAGCGTTTCTGTAACAGCCTCATCCAACGTTTCCTGTGTGGCCCACAATGAAGACTCCAGTGGGTGAGGGTGGTCCTCAAGTCTGTCTGCCTTTCATTCTCTTTTTGGCATGGCTGTGGGGCTGTGTAAAGACTCCCAGGTTACAGATGGGCACTAATCAGAAAGAAAACAGGTTAGCAGAGAAAAAAGGTGGACACCCCTGGTGGCAGATGAAGTTGTAGCTAATCAGGGTGTCAGAGGGTGCCTTGGAGAGCTAAGTTCAAGCCAGGGTTCTCTGAAGGAGTTAAAGGGCAAGCTAGGGCTGGAGATGCTGAGCTGAAGGACCAACAGCTTCTCTGTTTAGTCTTCTCAACATCGACACAATGATGGTGGTTGATAATTTTGCTGGTCCCAGAACTAAACACATAAGGTGACGCTTTGTCTTTGCGTGTACTGAGAGGGCATGATACTGAAGAGGAACACGAGAAGACTAGACAGGAAGCCTCTACTGTCATCCAGTGAGGCCAAGTGGGTGATCTTCATCTTGGTAGCACATAAGAACCAGCAAGAGAGCTGCAAGAGGTGACTGATGCCCAGGCTCCTGGCATGGAGTTTGTGCACCAGTGGAATCTATAGCGTTCCAAGAGCTTCTAGTGAACAGTTGCCATTGAGAGCCACTGGCCTGGAGTAAAGGGTGCCTGAGAGATGAGGAGGGATGCAAATGTGCCAGGTGTGGGTGTGAGGAAGAAGGGAAGGAAGCTGGGTGGGTGAGAAAGAAGAGAATGGAGCATGGGATGCCACCAAAGTTGAATGTCCAGAGACAAGTGGGCAACTCACACCAATGGGCGAGAGGAGAAAGCCTACGAGAATGCCTTGTCCAGCATAGATCAGCCATTCAGAGAGCACACAAACATTCTGAGCTTCACACAGGAAATGTCACTACAGAAAGGGCTTCCGGCCGGGCAGTGGTAGTGCACGCCTTTAATCCCAGCACTTGGGAGGCAGAGGCAGGTGGATTTCTGAGTTTGAGGCCAGCCTGGTCTACAGAGTGAGTTCCAGGACAGCCAGGGCTACACAGAGAAACCCAGTCTCGAAAAACCAAAAAAAAAAAAAAAAAAGAAGAAAGGGCTCCCCTCATCCCACCTGAGGATGTCCTTCCTGCCCTGTACTCAGCACCTGGGCCTAACACCAACCCCTCTCCAGGGCCCACTGTTAGCTCCTCTGCGCATGACCCTTTCCAGACCCTAATCCTGTAACTTTATCTAGAGAGAATATTCGAGAAACAGGATGGGAATGAGAATGACCCCTCATCGTGGCCACCGAGAATGGCCAGAGTCATGAGTACAGACCGAGCGGCTCTAGGTTCCTGTTGTGATACTGAGCTGTATTGAGCCCTGTATAACAGCTCTAGGGTCCCGTTGTGACACTGAACTGTATTGAGCCCTGTATAGAAGCCTATCCATGTGTTCCATCACTGTCACCTTTATTTTGGGGTGATGATGGCTACTGGAGAGAAGTCAGGAGCTTGTTAACCTGGTTTTCCTTAGTAATCCTGAGAACTTAAAATTACAAGCTTCTATCCATCTATAGTGAAACAAGCCTGGTCAGAAGTGGTCACATTCTCACTGTTTGACAGGAACAAAGTCAGAATTCCAGCCCAGGGCTTCCCTTGGCAAGGATGGTGACACCCCCTTCCAAACAAGCTCATTGTTATAAATTCACGCACCACACAGCTTGCCCGTTTACCACGCACAGTGTATCAGCTCTCTGCATAGTCACAGAGTTATGTGGTTATCACCATAGGAAAGATTTTCCTTACCCCTAAAAGGAAACCCATACCCCTTAGACTAAAAGCAGTGGCTTTACTATCGTATGCAAATGCCCGTGTCACACAGTATGCTGACTCAACTAGAGGGCCTGTCACCATTCTATGTGGCTATATATTATGCACCATTGGAAAACTGTCCTCTGACCCCAAACTCGATTACCCAGCGCGGGTTATATATCACTAGCTTAATGAGTTTGGGATTAGAAGTGTTTAAGATTTAGGGCTTTTTGAAGATATCTATCTATCTATCTATCTATCTATCTATCTATCTATCTATATGTATGTATATATATGTGTGTGTGTGTATGTGTATATGTATATGTGTGTGTGTGTGTGTGTGTGTATATATATATGCACTATATCTTGGAGATGGGATCTAAATGTAAACACAACATTCATCTGTGCTTATATATACATCATACGCACTATTCAAGACAATTTAAAACAATATTTTAAATAGTATTGTATAGGAAACAAGTTCTCTTGGCACGAGATTTTCCATGATTTTGGAACATTTCAGATTTATCTATTAGGATGCTCATGAGGCCTGTAATATCCAATGAGGGGTGTCATGAGTTGTGAGTGTGATGGTGGCCTATGTGCTCCTAGATGTTACCTTCCCTTATGAGGCAGCTGACAGAACAGTTCAGGGTC
The DNA here is from genome assembly GCA_028551405.1 of Uromys caudimaculatus. Classification (NCBI taxonomy): domain Eukaryota; kingdom Metazoa; phylum Chordata; class Mammalia; order Rodentia; family Muridae; genus Uromys; species Uromys caudimaculatus. The sequence continues at coordinate 75,169,652 of CM052704.1, read as the reverse complement.
CCTAGACCCCTGTGGAGGAGACAATCCCAGAAGCCCAAGATTAAGAAGTCATAGCTAGCCAGGGAGTGGTGGCCCACGCCTTTAATCCCAGCTCTTGAGAGGCAAAGGCAGATGGATCTCTATGAGTTAGGGGCCAGCCTGGTCTACAGAGCTAGTTCCAGGACAGCCAGGGCTACACAGAGAAACTCTGTCTTGAAAAACCAAAGGGGGTGGGGGACAAAGTCATATCTAGGAGAACCCCTCTCGAGCAGTCCTGGCCACTTTCAGAAAGCCATTTTTACAGGGGGACTATCTACAGAAGGTTGCTTGTTACTGGGTTTGCATGAGTGAAACACAGGAGTGCATTTGAAGGCTAGAGCTTGAGCTGCTTAATTAGGATCACCACTTAAAAAGCTGACAGAGATATACATTCACGGGTGCCCATGAAAAGGGACAATAGTGGTACAATTTCAAAGTAAAAGACTGAAGATGGGTTATGAAGTCACATGATCCAGGGGCTGAGGACATAGCACAGTGACAGAGCTTTGCCTTAATGCCTGAGGTTCAACCCTCAGCACAGCTCTCTGACCCCCAGGTACATAATCCAGTTTTAATTTGAAAAATTATATTATGGATTTATGCATAGAAAGTATCCGATAAAGATATGCATCAAAGTGTTAATAATGCCGAGGAACAGAACTGCAGGTGATCTCCAGCTGCCTTTAAAGCCTTTTAAAATTTGATCAGTATTTCTTGAAATAATTGGATCTTACTATGAAGAAGGTTTTTCACTCTAGAAAGACAGGCAGTCTCTGCCAGGGAACCCCAAGACTACACGGTGCTCTGCTGGATGGTGATGAGTCCATCATCTCTTTATTCTGACATACACAGGCTCTCAAAATGGAAAGGGAACTGCATTTCTTGTATGTTGGGGCGGAAATGGAATTAGACTAGGGAGGCCATGGTGAAGACACTGTGGTCTGGAAGCTAGAGAGAGGGAGACTGGAAAAATTCACTGTTGCCCTTCGTGATGAATGGAGACCACCAGGAGATAAGAAGATGGCGTCCGGGGCATTGGGGAGCTAGGCACTGGGCCCGATCTCACTAATACCAAGGGCAGGAGCATTTCCCCCTGGGATGTTAAACAGGAGGGTGTGGAGTTTGCAGTGTGAATGTGAGAACCAGCTCTGGTGACTTGTCCAGGGCTCGGCCATAGGTTGTCTGGTTTGAGACAGGTAGGGAGTAATTTTCCTAAAGTTTCTTAAAGTTGATGTCCTTCAAGGCCAGAAGTTAACTCAGAACCTTGGAGCCAGGAACAGCAGAGTCCTTTCTGGCTCCTTGCTGGTGCTCTTACTCTGATAATCTTAGGCTTCTTAGATGCTCCCATGCTGGCCTGGGCCTCTGCTCCCAGGACACTATTGGGCAGCAACTAGCTAAGGCCACAGGCCTCTCATGTAGTCATTTCTCCAAGATGGAGCTGCTGACTGACCTCACCTACACTTCTGGACTTGGGAATCTTTGTGGGGGTTCTTTTTCTGGACTGACACATTTTTAAGAATTAATTTTATCCCCCCTCCGTGTGTGTGTGTGTGTGTGTGTGTGTGTCTACTACATGTGTGCAGGTACTAACAGAGACCAGAAGAGGGGTCAGGTCTCCTGGAGCTAAGCTATAATGAGCTGCACAACATAGTTCTGGGAACCCAACTCTTGGTCCTCTGGAAGAGCAGCAAGTGCTCTTAACTGCTGAGCCAACTCTACAGGTCCTGACTTATCATATTTAATGGTTACCCCAAACCTAGGCATTGAAGGTCAAATAGCTTTGGACATATCTGTAAAAGGGAAGACAAACATGAGCCTTGCTGTTAGAAGCCAATGATGCCCCACCCCCACTGTGTGAAAAAAGGCTGGAAGGCACAAATGCTGTATAAACACGCGTTACCATGCCTATTTTACTCATATCCTGTGTCTATGAACTTTACCAGAAATGACTTTGCTCAAGATGCTCTATGTCAATTAAGTATAATTATTTTCAAAAGAACTTCAATATAATGTAGCTTAGTTGGTAGGATGCTTGTCTACCATGCAGGAAAACCTGGGTTTGATCCACAGCACCCCATACCTGGCATACTGGCACATACCTATATCCCAGCACCTGGGCGGTGGAGGTAGGAGGATCAGAATTTCAAGGGTATCCTCAACGACTGAGTTTGAGACCAGCCTGAGCTATGTTGAAGCGTTGTCTCAAAACAAAACAAAAACAAAAACAAACCAGGGCTGGAGAGATGGCTCAATGGTTAAGAGCACTGGCTGCTCTTCCAGAGGTCCTGACTTCAGTTGCCAGCAACCACATGGTGGTTCACAACCATCTAAAATGTGATCTGATGCCCTCTTCTGGCACATAGGTGTACATGCAGATAGAGCACTCATATACATAAAACAAATCTTTTTTTTTTTTTTTTTTTTTAAAAAAACTAACTAAAAACAAAAATACAAACAAGACTAGGACTTTTGAACTTCCCTGGTCCCAAACTAATTCAATTTTAATAGACATATTTATTAAGATCAAACAAATAAACAAAAACCTGGCCATTGTACATGGGACCATGGTTCCATAATCCTGGCTCTCAGGAGGTAGAGGCAGAAGGAAGATGACTTCTAAGCCAAACTGGTCTACAGAGTAAGATCTGGTCTTAAAAAAACATTATCCACAATTCGCCTAATAGAAATCGGATCTTTCTTCTAGAGATGGTCTCAAAGCCAGTGATCTACTGGGAGTGCAGCAACACAACCCTGATCTGCGAGGTCTCGGAAGGAACAGATATTGAGCTAAAGCTCTATCAAGGAAAGAGACCTCTCAAGAGCCTGCACCAGAAGATCATGAGTTACCAGTGGACCAACCTGAGAGCACCATTCAAGTGCGAGGCGATAAACAGGGTCAGCAAGGAGTCTGAGATGAAAATTGTTAGCTGTCCAGGTACTGGGGTGGGGGGTAGGGGAAGCAGGGCAGGGGGTGGTGGTGGGACGGGATGGCCCACATGCACTGGGTAGCCTGCCAGGCCTACAACACTGTGGCACAGAGCCTGGGCTGGAAGGCCAGTCTGGCACAGGATCGGAAGTGAAAAGACACTTATTTCTCCTTAGAACCTTTTGGGGAGGTGGGCTCCTGGCTACCCATTTTGGCAGTCCACTCACAGATGTGACCACTTGAGGCAGGCAAGGAGCCTCCCCAGAAGAAAGGATTGCAGGGTTGAAGAAGGCTCTTTGCGGGAGAGAGTCTGACTAGTCCAAGGTCCCTCTGCTAGCTGGTGGTCTGGATTCTGACACCTCTTTAACGTTTCCATTTATTTATTTATTTATTTATTTATTTATTTATTTATTTATTTATTTATTTATTTATTTTCGAAACAGGGTTTCTCTGTATAGCCCTGGCTGTCCTGGAACTCACTCTGTAGACCAGGCTGGCCTCCAACTCAGAAATCTGCCTGCCTTTGCCTCCCAAGTGCTGGGATTAAAGGTGTGCACCACCACTGCCCAGCTAATGTTTCCTTTTAGAAAGGCTCCATGCTGGGCACCTGATTTGAGGAGCAAGGTTTCAGAATGCTTGGGAGGCAGGGCAGGGGAGAGCAGAACTGGAGGACAGAGAGGCACACCCTTCCTGCCGCCCAGAGACCAGTTCTGCACTGCAGTGGCTCCATTCAGCCCTCAACGCCAGAGGCCTAATTGATCTCCAGAGCCTGGGCTTGCCACAGCTCAGAGAGAATTTGTCTTTGTTTTGTTTCTGTTTGCTTTGCTTTTGGGGGAGAGTCTTGTTATGTAGCTAGCCTAGGCTGGCTTCCAACTTGCAGCAATGCTCCTGCCGTAGTCTCTTGCTGGGATTACAGATGTACATCACTGTGCCCAGCCCCAGCAAGAGTATTTGAGAAGGCTTTTTCATAGTGCCCAGGTTTCAGTCTGGAATGTTTCAGTTGATCTGACTTGAGTTGGCATGACCCTAACAGAGCCACCTCCCTGCAGAGAAAAGCAGCCCTGACATGGGAGTATTGGGTGGGAAGGAAGCCCTGAGACCCACTCTGCCTCACTCGAGTGGGCCTTTGAGCTGCTTCACAATATGGTGGCTAGGTTCTCAGAGCAACCCGAAAGCAAGGGTCAGTGTCCCAGAGAGAAGTGACAGCTCTTTAGAACTTAATCTTGGTTACTCCTGTGTGTCACTTAAAGATGTGCGTGCAGCTCACAGGTGCTCCGAGGGATCAGACAGTAGGGGGGTGGGGCACAGATGCAGATGGATTTTATTACCCACCACTCCCAGGTTCACCCGCAGCTCCCTCTTCTGCCTCCCTGCCCCCACCCTCTATTTCCCAATCACAAAGGCGTGAGGGGCGGGGTGAAGCTGCCTCTCCTTGACTCCAAAACGTTTTCCTCTTTCAGAAGACCCTGAGTTAGAGACACCAGACTTAGTCAGTGAACCGACAAAAATCGGTCCCATCTATTGATCCTAGAAATTATTCATTGTTTATTTGAAATTCAAATTCAACTGGCTGTCTCATATTTTATCTGGCAACCTCATGCTTCATATTTAGTGTAAGTAGATCCCTCCAGAATAAAAATAAGTATTTATCAAGGAGGGCGAGGCCTTGGAAGGCGAGAAGACAAGGGTTGGGAGCAGGGGACCATGCAGCTCCCTTAATCTGTAGTTCAGAGCAGAGGCTGGACCAGGGAATGGCCACAAAGGAGAAAGAGGGGGCTTGAAAACGCCTCCCATTCTAAAGGCCAAGGCAGGCAGGAGCCTAACTGTAGGCTCAGATAACGTGAGTGTGGGCCGAAGCCCCTAGGAGGAGGAAGCAGGCTGGCCCTGGAGCAGTGCTCCCTCACATAAACACAGGCACAGTGCCTCCACGAGGAAGCATGGGGAGGATAGTTTGAATGAGCCGCTGCAAGGACCCATGACAGAGCTACAGCTACTGATGTCCCCACCAGGAGCACCACCTGGCACCCAGAGTGCTGCAATGGGTAAACTTGAGACAAACTGTGGAAGGCGTGCCTGCTTTCCAAGAGTGTCTGGGGAAGGGGTGGAGGTCCAGCCGGAGGATCCGCATGGAGGATCTGTTGGAGATTCAGCTTGGACAGGATGCCTTGTCCACACTGCTCACACTTGGGAGCTGACTGACAGTCCAGGCCCTTGGCAAGCCAACAGGGTCTGAAGGTCCCTGAATTCATCCTTGGAGCAGCTTCAGGGTTGCTGAGGGATGTCCCTACACAGACAGTGCCTGGAGAGGTTCTCAGCTCACAGGCAAGGACTGGGGGAGGGGAAGACTAGAGAAAGACTGGAGGGAAGGAGGGAGCCGGCCCCAGCAGCATGCTTTGACCCTCTGCCTGCTTGGTGGACCTCCAGCTAGCTGGGCCCATCCCTGGTCACTTCACGAGTGTTAACAGTCTTTGGCCTCTGTGAAGCTGGGCTCAGCTCCCGTTCCTTCTCCCCACAGTCCTTTGACCCCCTGCTCCAGCTGTTCTCTCTAACTGCTATTGATTCACAAAGAGCAGATGGTTTAGCCCCCCTCCTGGGAAACAGCTACCAGAAAACCCCAGGGCAGAGAGTATAGCAAGAGCTAGACCTCACCTCTAGGTGTTTTACAGTTTACAAAAGCACTTTTCCATCCATTATCTGATCTGACTTCCTACAGCTACTCTGTGATGTAAGGTGCGTTGTTTCCATTTTACAAAAAAGGAAACAGACTCAGAGAAGTAGGGCATCTTACCAAAGGTCACACAGCTCTTACCTGGAAGAGCTAAACTAAGCCCATTGCCCTGAGCAACCATGGCTATTTTCCTCTCTGTTAGTCGTCCCTGTTCTGGCAGGTGAAGGAATCAGAACCTGGAATGCCATTGTTAACTGCTGAGTATCTAGGCAGCTTTCCTGAATCCAGGAGGACTCTGGGAGGAAGAAGAGCTCAACACTGAAGTTGGGGAATACTTCACTTGGGGAAAGGTCCTATGAGTCCCCAGGCAACTCATCCTCCCTCTCTAGAACTTGGATGCTCTTCTCCTCAGTGGGGGATGGGGTGAGGTGGGTAGGCACTGCTCCTCAGCCCTTGCAGATTCACTCCAGGCCCCAGAAGCTCAGCAAACCCTGTGGAACTCTTTCATCTGTTTGATGTAGGAGGCTGGGGCCTGGACCATAGCAATGAAGGGACCACTCTGCCCAAGACACTCTCCCTTAGCCATCTTTTCTTCTTGCAGAGAAAGGTCTGCCCGTCTATGTCATAGTGGGGGCCAGTGCAGGAGGACTCCTCTTGGTGCTCCTTGGGGCGCTGTTTATTTTCTATATCTGCAAGAGGAAAAAACGGAACAGGAGGAGAAAAGGTAAGCACGCCCACTTCTTTATCTCTGTAGGCTGCAGTGAAATCCCCGGTGGGAACGTCCCTCTTTGAGTCTGCAAAGGGAAGAAAGGGATTGGTAGGATCAGAATGGCAGGGTTGGAACCAGAGGTTTTGGGTGGCTCTGTTATGTGCTCAGATTGATTTCTGAAGGACAGTTCTCAGGGGTAACATCAAAGGACCTTTGAGAAGCTGCAGCCAGGTTGTATACCTTCCCAGAATCCACCACGTGAGGCTGCTTTGGTGAAAGGCTAGTGTGGAGATCCCTGAATGGTCCACAAACTCATAAGGATACAGAGATTCCCACCCAAATCCCATGTCTGTGAACAAATATCTTGGCCTTGGATGGCTCAAAGGTGTGCTCAGGGCCAAGCTCTTAGGAGGAAGGATAAAACTATCTCCGGCCAGGAGGTTCTCAAGGTGGGTCAGTGTAGAGGACTCAGTGTGTGTGAGGCTGTAAATTTGATTCCCAGCACTGCAAGAAAATAAAAGCCCAAATCAGGGCTCTTTGTTTCTGTGTTGGCTGTTCAGGAAGTGATGCTTTCAGGCTGGGAGTATGGTTTTCTTGATGCAGATTTGTCCTGCAGCCTACAAAACAGAAATTAGTTATTGTGATCCTAAGCAGGGTCCCTTGACCACCCAGGGGACCATATGTCTGGGACTATGTTCAGGTGTCATTGCAAATATGGGGGTAAGGGCAGCCTTTAGTTGGTTACATGCTAGTGGGTGGGCATGTCCCTGGGGTCCTGAGAAATCTCAGACTCACACAGGGCTGGGTTCCATGCCTGCAAGTCTCCACCTAGAGTAGGGCCCAGAGATGTTCAAAGTACTAACTTCCAGCACAGCCTATGGGCAGGCTCTACCCACACCCCACAGTGCTGGCCCCTGGCCCTGAGCCCAGTAGATTTGGCTTCCTTCTTCACAACTCATTTCTCAGTGTTGCCCTTGTCTTCCCTTCAGGCCAGCATCCTTATCTGTCATCTCACGCACTACTTCCCCCACCTGTGACTGGGGACATCTTTCTGCACCTTTCATGTCTTACCTCGGTCCCATATCTCCATCCAGTAAAGCTTAGTGGTTTGCAGGAGCCCCTGACACTGGCTTCCTTATCTCTGTGCTCTGCTCTACTGTCTCCATCCCTCCCTACCAGGCCCGTTCTCACTGCTCAGGGGTCAGACACATTCCTCCAAGGTGGACCTCAGGAGTTACCTGAGTCATGGCAACCTTTCCCACCACCAGACTGGGAAGAGAAATATGACAATAGCTCACGTGAATAAAGTGGCCTGTTCCAAGGACAAAGTTCAGGTTTTTTGATGTACTACCCATGTCCCTCTTCATGATCTTAAAGGTAGACATTTGTACAGATGAAGAAGCTAGCTTATCACCTCAGGTCCTACAGCCCATAGGCGGAAGCATGACTAGGCTGAGGCAAGACTCCTAGCACTTGAATTTTTAGGCACTTTTATCTTGTTCTTACATAACTCCTCTTTAAATTGGACATCTGTGAGTCTGGTTTTCCTCATGCTCATCTATAACCCGAGCTGAGCCATCAAGAGACAGTCTTACAAGAAAGAAAAAGAACATGAAAGCTCCTGGAGCAGATGTTAGGCAGTAGTGAACCTTGCTGGAGAGGTTGTACTGGGGCCCTATGGTTCTACTCTTAACAGGCGGGTAGCATAGGTCATAGCAAGTAGACAGCTTCCCCACAGCCAGCTTGCTGCCCAACTCAGCGTAAAGACTCAGCATCTGGTCACACTTCTCACCCTCCCACTTCTCACGTGGTTCTTTGCACCTTCTGGTGGTCTCTCACCTTGAAGGCTGACAGTGTTATGTGCTACCTGGCTCTGTCACTCACTGAGGACTCTGTTGCTTCCTGAGTCATTACTGTGGCTTAGCAATGGGCCTAACATATAGAACATGAGAGAAAACACAGGAGGAAAAAAATACCATCAAGCAGAAGAGCCAGCAGAGAGCCACAGGAGATTGCCACTATGGATGAAGGGCCACCTGCTGGTCTGTGTCTGGGACTCGGGATTAGGGTCAAGTTAAAGTCTCATCTATACCCCTCCAAACATGACTGCAGGCACTTGTGGGGCACCAAACATGGCATGAAAAACATGTTCTGTCTTTTGGGTGTCTTTTTATGTATGTGCTTAGAGCATGAGGGTCATTCAGGTGTCAAAACCACCTTGTTTGACTTTGAGGCTTTGCACAGTTACAGTAGCCAGTGTATCACCTGGGGTCCATCTATCAGCCCCTGGTGATGTGGAGACATGCTTTTCAAGTCAAATGTCTCTATAAGGGTACGAGCAGTCATTCATTTACCCCACAGAGAAGCTCCCTCTGGCTTCTTGAGGATGGCCAAGGCACAGGGATTGGAATACCAAGAATGTGCCCTGAAGGAGCCCAGCAGTGCCCTTCAGGACTCTGGCAGCTGCCTGTTCCCACAGATTTCCTGTGTGGTTTAAAAACAGTGTAAGAAGATCTACACAGTTTCAGGCTTGTCTTCCTGGACGGAAGCCACACAAAGCAGAAAATCCCAATGCGTGAGGAAAGGAACCATCTTTCCCGATAAAGCCCAAGAGAGATGGGTCTTGCTTATGAATTTTGGAAGAGCTAGCCCATTTCTAAGGGCTAGAATGCCCCTTGCAGGGTATTCCAGTTTTCTTTCAGAATATGACTTGTATGACAACCAAATGGAGCAAAGGCAGACCGACTCTAGAGACTCCACAGAAGAAGTATAGTCACTAATGTCCTTCATGACCACTCAGACCTGGTTTACGGTGGGCTCAGACCAGGAGGGTTGTTGCTTAGCAATCTTGCTGATTATCTCTAGGAAGCATCCAGCTAGAACTCCCAGATCCAATATGCACTCTACACTCTGGAGCCTTAGGCACACAACTCTCTACCCAGGCATCCTCTTCCCTCATATTTTTGAGTCCTAAAGAGGCCTGGGTTCTCAGGGTATCTGTGGCCAACTGTTCTCTCTCCCCGACACACCCAGAGCTCGAAGAGGGTGGGAGTAACCTCCCTTTCCTCTTTGCATCTCCTGAAGCAGCTGGTTTGATGCCTACCACATGAAGCATGTTCAGTGGTTGCATCGTGGGGCTGGGGAGGCAGCTCGATTAGTAAAGTGCTTATTGCTCAAGCATGAGGACGAAGTAGAATCCTCAGAGCCCACATAAAAAGGGCAAAGTGGTACTTGCAATCCCAGAGCAGTGGCAGATGGGTTCCCTGGGCCTAGCTGGCCTCCTTGATAGGAAAGAGGCAGAGAGAGAGAGAGAGAGAGAGAGAGAGAGAGAGAGAGAGAGAGAGAGAGAGAATCTGAAAAAGAAGAAAAGTAGACAGTGCACTGGCATCAATGGTTATCCCTTGCACACATATACACGCTTACCTACATGTACACGCACATTTGCACACCCATGTTATATTGTTCGCTATCATCAGAATGAGCTCTTAAAAAGTCTTGCCGTTACAGATGAAGAACTGGAGATAAAAGCCTCCAGAAGAAGCACCGTGGAAAGGGGCCCCAAGCCACACTCAACCCCAGCCGCAGCATCGCAGAATCCAGTGACGTCCCAAGCTCCCCCTCCACCTGGCCATCATCTCCAGACACCTGGCCAACGTCCCTTGCCTCCAAGCCACCGTACCCGTGAGCACCAGCAGAAGAAGAGACCTCCTCCACCAGGGACACAGGTTCACCAGCAGAAAGGCCCTCCTTTGCCCAGACCCCGAGTTCAGCCAAAGCCTCCCTGTGGAAGTGGAGAAGATGCTTCATTGCCACCCCCTAATTAAAAAGGCAGAATCTGTCATTTCCAATAAAAAGCTGTGTGGATAGATCTTCTCCTAATGAACATGCTCACTCTTCCATCGAGTGTTCTAAACGAGTAGGACCCAAACGCCTCCCAAGACTTGCAGGACACAGTCAAAGTGGTACCTTTCAACTCAGCCTTGCATTTAACTCAGCCTCAGATCAGTCACCCCAGAAACACAGAGGCCATAAACATGTGGATGTAAGGATGTTGGTCAAGCAGCATAAAGGCCTCACCTTCCTCTCAAGTCCTCTACCCATGTGAGCTACCACACGGCCCCTGGCTCATGTCCTACAGGCAGCTTCCTGAGCAGAGGCTCTTGAGTTCCCCCAGGCACCCCAACGGACACTGGCCACTTCCCTTGAGCAGGGATAAAATAAAAATTTTGCTTTGCCTACTAGAATCTCTGCTTGTTTTAGAAAGGAGACCAGGGTCTGAGAGAGGAAGCTGCAAAATGGGAAAGAGGCTGGTTGGGGTGACAATGCTATCAAATCTGGTTCGCCCAGGCCACTGGATTGATCATAGGAGTCATCACCTGCATGACCAGCACCGACACCTGTGTGTCAGCTGCAAAGGAGGCCTGGCATCCTGTGTAGACACCTCTGTGCACATAGTTTAGCAGCAGGTGCCCACGGAGGCTCATTTCTTTGACCACTCAAATGGGCTCATAATGGTCTGTAGCATTATTAGTGTAAAGAGGGGGTCTCTACAGATACCCAGAACCCTTCAGACAACATCCGAAGGGCAGGCTAATAGGCCCCTGGCTCCGTTCCTCATGAGCAGGGCAGAGCAGTTCCTACTAGCAGTTATGGCAGACCCACCTTTGGAGAGGCTTGGGTTGGGGGAGGTGTTCAGTTTAAATTGGAAACTCATCTGCCAGAGGCACCTGCTTTTTAACATAGGGCATGCTTGTGGCCCGATCTGCCCACTTCTCCTTGTCTTCTTAGGCCTGGTAAGCCTGGGTAAGAGCTGGCAGGAAGCTCTGGGGGTAAACCACAAAGACTGAATATACTAAGGACTTCCTGTGAAGGCTCAGCTACATTTTCCTTTCAACCTGGTGTCTCTTGTTTAGGACCCAGTAAATGGCTAGGGCAGGTACAAACTAAGTCCTATATCCCCACTCCCTTTTATTTTCAAGACAGGATTTCTCTGTGTAGCCCTGGCTGTCCTATAACTAGCTCTGTAGACCAGGCTGGCCTAGAACTCACAGATATCCACCGACTCTGCCTGTTGAGTGTTGGGATTAAAGGCGTGCACCTTCACCGCCTGGCCGTGCCCCATACCCTTCTAAATGTTCAAACGTTAGTTCCAGTTACAAAGCAGTCATCACAGGATCTACCCAAGAGAGCAGGGGAGGGTCTCTGATTTGAGGATTTCACCTTCCCCATCTCAGTCCCAAGCAATGGGCTCGGATGGAGTCCACTGGGCATCCTGATACAATAGCTTCTGTATCGCCATCCCTTCAAAGAGCCTTCCTTCTTTTCCGTCCCCCTGGCCTGCCTCTCTCCTACTGTTCTGGAACATTTTATATGGCACAGGACACATCTAGCATGCGACGTTTGGTCCTTTATGACAGTCCCTTTATTCATTTGATAGCCATTGAACTCTGCTGTGAGTCTGTGCTAGAATCTAGAAGGAGACACTAGAAGCAAGAGGAACAATGACATCTATGTATCCAGGCAGCTCAAGAGGCAAGGCAGGCAGTGGGCCACTGACAATACAAATGGAGGCTGTAGTGGCAAATACAGATCAGAGTCAAGAGCTCAAGAAAAGACAGACTGAGGAGTGGGTCACTAAACTGGGGCGGCACAAGAGCTTCCAGGAGGAGGCGAAATTTGAGTTGAGCTGTATCAGGATAGGACAACTAAGCTAATAGATGCTAACGGACTGGAGGAATGGGTGCAGGATGACCCACGGCAAGAAAAGAGCTGTTGTCTACACCAGTGCCATATTCCTTTCCAACTGTCATGTTTTGCCAAACTGCAAGGTTGCATGAACTTTTCCTGGGAGATGTGAATGTCTGCTCACTCCGGTCAGGTCAACAGCAACAGACCACAGCACAACTCCATCGAAGTCCAGCTTGGCAAAACAGTGAGTTTATTGGGCTTCCTTACAGAACTTGGGTGAGGGATCACTCACAGGAGCATGAGTAACTCCAGAGACGCCATATTACTGAAAGTCTCACTCTATCTAGCATAGAAGAGGATTTCTCCATAGCTGCATAGATAAGCCCTTACAACGAACCTTCTTCTCTGGAGACTTGTAGCTTGGCTAAACTATACACAGATGGGAGGATGATGCAGAAGGGTGTGGCTGAGATCTCAAGTGAGACCCTGATAACTTCCTTCTATAAGGGGAGGTCAATCAGTAGTAGTAGAAATAACCTGTATTGTTTTGGGGTCCTCTCTGGCCAACAACTTTAGGGAGGTAGCTCATCCCTGGGTCTGGGTGTTTCCATTAGTAACCTCTGCTTTTTGGAACATCTTTTTCCACCCACACAGGGCTCTTTTTGCTCATTCTTTAACCATTCCTGTAACATAGACAGGCACAGGCTGTTTGGGGGATTTTCTCAATCATCTTAATGAGTATCATCTATGCTTAACTCAACCATAAAGCTCCTAAGAACGCCACAGCGATGCCCTTGTCCCTTTGGAACCAGTTTCCCACCCTTGCTCCCTTAGGTGCACTTGTTGTCTTTCAGATGATTTTTGTAAATCTGTAAAATACTTGGAAGCTGACATCATAGCATCTGTGTAACGATCTCTGAAGACGACCACCATCCGTTCCAACAAATGTCTCAGAAGACAGAAGCTAAAGAGATATCAAGGGTGGGATTAGTGAAGTTCATATAGCATGAACAGATTTTGTTGTCTGTCTTAAAAGATCATTGCCGGGTACCGTGGCTTGGATGGAAGGCACTATTCTGGGTAGTTCACCACAATTTCTATGAGCAATTAAGCTTCTTCATCCTGGTGAACTTCACGGGGATCTACAGGCATCTCCTCCACTGCCATGGACATCTCAGGGCCAGTACAAACTGGTTGGCTTGGCCCAGAGTCAAGAAGGGGAGGCTTTGGTACATATCTACCATGTACTCCCTTTCCTTTTAGCCCCTCCCACCTCCCACCTCCACCCCCAGCTATAAGAAATGGCAAAACAACATCTCCATCTCATCTCATCTCATTCTCTATCTAATTTGCCCAGAAAACCAGAGGTTAGGGGAGAATAGCATTCACATGTCTCTTTCATATTGCAAGCCATCCCTTACACGGCCAGACCATCTGGGTGTGCAGCTCAGCCTTCACTGTGTATCTTAGCTCCCATAGCAAAGGCAATGCAACTGCTGGCAGCTTCCACAGGCTCCACGTTCAGGCTTACTATTGTAAGAGACTGCAGTATATTCTCTGGGCTCTCAGCTATTCTCAGGGTGTCTCTGTTCTTCCTGGGCTGGCCACATTCCTCAAGGAGGCATACCAGCTGCGGTGGTTTGAATGAGAATGTCCCCTATTGGCTCCCATATCTGCATGCTTAGTCACCAGTTGGTGAACTGTTTGGAAGGATTAGAAGATGTGGCCTTGTGGGAGGTGTGTCCTGGGGGTGGGCTTTGAAGTTTTAAAAGCCTGCTCCAGGTCCAATCTCTCTCTGTGTCTCTGTGTCTCTGTCTCTGTCTCTGTCTCTCTGTCTCTCTCTCTCTCTCTCTCTCTCTCTCTCTCTCTCTCTCTCTCTCTGCCTGTTGTCTCAGGATCAGGATGTAAAGCTCTCAGCTACTTCTCCAGCATCCTGCCTGCCTGTATGCTGCAATGCTTCACGCTATGATTATAAGGGAGTAAGCTTCAGAAACTGTCAGCAAGTCCCCAATTAAATGCTTTTCTTTATAAGAGTTGCCTTGGTCATAGTGTCTCTTTGCAGCCATAGAACACTAACAAATGCACCACCCATAAAAAAGAAAAAAAAAAAAAAAAAGACAACCTCACCAGTCCTTTGTGTCCCCAGGGTTCTCCATCTCCATCTCCATCTCCATGGGCTGAGATTACTCCATTTCTGAAGGCTTATTGATGTATTTGCCACCTCACTGTACATTCTGTTCCCACTGTGCATGTGGTTCCCTCTCCTGCACCATTTATACCTGTGGCTTGATAATGGGTGACAACTATAAGTGGTCTAGTCATTGGAAAAGGGCATCACTGGTTGTAAATTAATCGGTAAATGTTCCCTAAGGTGACACGTAGCCTAAGTCAGTTCCCTAATATTCATCACCTGGAGAGATGGACAGAAGTCTCTGTAGTAGGCATTAGAAGCTCAAGAGACCACCCCATAAGGCCTAGACAGAGTCACCAGCCTGCTACCACTGCCTTGCTCTGTAAGCAGGACGATCCTGATAGTCCATCTGGACCTCAGTCTTCAAGGTAGCCTGTTGCTTTAGTCACAGCTACACAGAGCTAGGACCAAGGGCAGGTCTGACCTTTGCATCAGCCAGCCTGCTTACTTGGGGTATCACCACCCACCTATCCTGGTCAGAGTTAACAAAGGGAAGGTGCTTGCAACTAATGACTAGAGGTGAGTTATTGACCTTCATGGATTCAAGCAAACACTCAGCCAATCCTAGGGGGATCAAAGGAACCAGCCAAGTCAAACTCAGACATATGGACTGAGGAGGCCATGTCTAGATGTGGAGTTGTCCTCAAGCCAGAGGCAGGGACAAGGGCAACAGAAGCTGGGAAATTCCCAGTGAGTTCCTAGCAATTCACCCCATGCACCAGTGTTTATTCTCCCCTGAAGCTCTACATAATCACATTAAACTCAATAAACACAAAAGGCATGAGCCACAGGAAAGGAAGAATGGGAAAACAATAGCAACACATTTTGGGGAACTGGAGAAAGCAGATGAAGGTTGGTAGCTGACTAAGAGACTCTAAAAGTTGAGTCAACATCATTTTAGTTCCTTCTCAGTTGCTGTAAGAAAACACCAGGACCAAGGCAACTTATAAAAGTAAGCATTTAATTTGGGGTTCACAGGTCCAGAGGGTGATAGTCCATGACTATCATGGTGGGAAACATGGCAGCAGGCATGGTACTGGTGCAGTAGCTGAGAGCTTACATCTGATCCACAAGCAAGAGGCAAAGAGAGCATGGACTTCTTCAAACCTCAAAGCTACACCCAGTGACATACTGCCTTCAACAAGGACACGCCTCCTAATCCTTTCCAAATAGTTCCACCAGCTAAGATCAAGTATTCGAATGTATTAGCCTATGGTGGCCATTTTCATTCAAACTCCTACAAATACCAAGGCAGCAAGGAAAAAGACAGCGTAAATGAGCTCACAGCATTAAATCCTGACTTTTCCTAGGAACTGGAGTCACTATTAAGAACTGGAAGCACCATGTCTCTCCTGGAGGATAGATGAGGCTACAGTGGAAGACCAGTGCAAGACCAGTTAAAGAAGCAGTTAGGGTCAGACACAGTACACAGAACTGTAATCCCAGTAGTCAGGAGGCTGAGACAGGTGAATCAGAAGTTCAATATATGAGACACAGAAGTCAGGTAGTGGGAGAGGGAGAGAGAGGGACTTACACCCCTGGTTCTGTGCCCTATAAGGATCAATTGCTACCAGGACAAGCCTTTATGGTTCTTCTCCAAAGACAGGGAAATCCACAGTTCCTGGGTTAGAGGATGCTGGGAAAAGTTTACAACAGGATATGTCATTAAATCCAAGAGGTTAAATAAATGTTTTCTACCGAAAGTGGGGACCCAGGTGGCAGAGATCAGGTAGAATGTTCATGATAAGGTTTCAGGCAGACTATTGGAAAATGACCCACCAACATCAACATTTTATTAGCTGAAGACAGAAAGCCTAACAGCATCAACATCCAGGCTTCTCAGCTCCGTGGCTCTAGGGTGCTTTCTGAAGTCACTGAGCACCACCCCTTCACTGAGAGTTCAGCCCCTGATGCTCCCCTCTGAGACACCAGCAGACTGGGTCATGGACCCTGATGGAGATGAAGAAAATACTGGAAGAGGCAGTGGTTCAAATGCACAGAAACAGAGATGCAGCAGAGAACAAGATAAGACAGCACACAAGGCTTAATGCCCTGCAAAGAATGGGGAACTATTTGTTCATGAAAAAGAACAGAAAACTATAAAAAAGGAATATTTAGAGAACAAAGACTGTCCTAGGGAATTATAAATATAATAGTAAAGTAAGACAAGTGTGTTCAAAATACAAGTGATAGACATTTCAGAAAAAAGGGTGGAGCAGAAGGTTTATTGCCCATGAGATAATTCTAGGACGCTTTCAGAATGGAAAGACATAATCTCCATATTAAAGGATCTCACTAGAGTGTTATGAATTCTGGTTCCTCATGTATGACGCTAGAAGTCTCCATTGCATTTTAACAGTTAAAACACTGAATGAATTCAAAATTCAGACAAGTAATCTCTGCCTCAGACAGGAAGATCATGAGTTCCTGGTCAGCCTAAGTTACTTAGTGAGACCCTGTCTCAATAAGTAAATTGAATAAAACTATAAGCAAACAAATAAACAAACAAAAACATAAACAGAAAAATAAATTTTAAAAATTAAAAGAAATAATAGAAAGAAAATCCAGCCATTCTTTTAAGAGATGAGGTCATAAAGCAAATGGCTGCACATAAGCTGGAGATAGAGAGAGCTGTTCTCTACCACAGTAAACCCCCAGCCCTGCGCCAGAGGTAACTGCTCAGGGGAGGCCCTCAAACTGTGAACTTCATCCCCATGAGCTTGCTGACCAGTATTTCAGAGATATTTGGGGGGGGGGGGAAGAATCTCAAACATCTTGCAAGAAGAGAGAAAACACAGTAATTCTGAAAAATATAGAATACTTTTTTTTTTTTTTTCAAATCAAGATCTTTCCTCAGGAGAAACTAACAAGATCCCACCCTGCTGGGTTTTGCTCATAGTGTAAGTGATCTGAAGAAAAAGAAGGAACATCCACGTTCAGCCCACACGGTTCATTGGTCCACCCACAAAGGGGTAAGAGAATAAGGAGCAGCTATGAGATCCACTGTCCAGAGAAGGAGCTCATCAAGAGACCCAGTGACATTGGGATTTCTGAAGAATACGTCCTCTCCTCACACAAATACTATGGCCTGACTAAAAGTCTCTTCATTCAGTTGACCCAGCATGACATGTTTCAGTAGGTGGAAACACTTGCCATGCGCGCCTGATAACATGAGTCCCGTCACCAGAACCCATGGAAGAAGGCAAGAACCAATTTATGAAAGGCATCTGACCTTCACATGTGTACTGTAAGTAACATACATAAGCACACACGCACGCATGCATGCATGCATGTGCGTGCGCACACACACAAGCATTAAAAAAAGAAAACA
The DNA here is from genome assembly GCA_028551405.1 of Uromys caudimaculatus. Lineage (NCBI taxonomy): Eukaryota > Metazoa > Chordata > Mammalia > Rodentia > Muridae > Uromys > Uromys caudimaculatus. The sequence goes on along the minus strand of CM052704.1, from coordinate 75,152,121 downwards.
AGAGTACAAGACAAGCTAATAGAATAAAGCAAAACAAACCACTAGCATTAACCCAGGATGGTCAGAGAGGATACTGGGAGTTATTTGTTTTCTTTTTATCTGCTGAGACTTGCTTTGTGTCCTAGTACATGGCCCATTTTGGAAAATTTTCCATGAGCTGCTAAGAAGAAAGATTAATCTTCTGCGAGGGTAAGAAGCTGTGTAGCTTTCTGTCAGGTCCATTTATTTATGACATCCTTTAGCTCCAGACTTTCTCTGTTTAGTTTTTGTCTGGCTGATCTGTCCATGGGCGAGAATGGGGTACTGAAGTCAACCCTACCCCTGGGTGAGGGTCACCATGTGATTCTAGCTATAGAAGTGTTTCTTCTTTGGAACTCGGGTGCCCTTGTGCTTGGTGCATGAATGTTTAAGTTGCAAAACCCTCCTGGTGGATGTCCCTGTGATGAGTATGTAGCATCCTTCCCCATCCCTTCTGATTACGTTCGGTTTGAAGTCTCTTTTGTCAGATATTAACATAGCTGCATTTGCTTGCTTCTTGAGCCCATTTACTTAGAACGTCTCTTTTGTCCTTTACCCTGAGGCAATCTCTATTCTTAATGTTAAGATGTGTTTCTTGGATGCAGCAGAAAGATGGATTTTGTTTTCCAATACTGTGACTATGAGTATTTGTATTGGCAAATTGAGACCCTTAATGTCAAAGTTATCAATGGAAGTGTTTATTGATTACTGCTATTTTGTTGCTATGGTGTTTGCTTTCCCCCTTATCTGATTTACTGTTCTGGTATTACTTTGTTGTTGTTGTTGCTTATTTGGGATGTTCTGTTGTTGTTGTTGTTGTTGTTTTTCAAGACATGGTTTCTCTGTGCAGCCCTGGCAGTCCTGGAACACGTGCTGTAGACTAGGCTGACTTTGAACTCAGACATTTGCTTGCCTCTGTTTCTGGAGTTATGGAATTAGGTGTATGTACCACTACTGCCCGGCTCCTGTTCTGGGTTTATTCTTCCTGTCTTCTTGAGTGCAGTTAATCTGTTCAGACTGAGGTTTTCTTTCTAGTGCCTCTGTAGGGCAGGGCTGATAGACAGAAATTGTTTTCATTTGGTTTTATCATTTTTTTCTCCATCAGCTGAGACTGATAGTTTTTCTGGGCATAGTAGTCAGGGCTGGCATCTGTGGTCTTTCACAGTTTACAGAACATCTAGCTAGGCCCTTCTAGTTTTCAGAGCCTCCACTGAAAAGTCAGGTGTTATTCTAATGGGCCTGCCTTTATATGTGATTTGGTCTTTTTCCCTTGTAGCTTTTATTTTAATTTCTTTCTTTGTTCTGTACATTTAGTGTCTTTACTAACATGTGGCATGTGGACTTCCTTTTCTGGTTCAGTCTGTTTGATGTTCTGTATACTTCATGTTCCTTAGTGGCATCCCCTTCTTTAGATTGGGGAAATTTGTCTACGATTGTTTTAAAAGTCTTTTCTGTGCCTTTGCCCTGGGTCTCTTCTCCCTCCTCCATTCCTCTTATTCGTAGGCTTACTCCTTCTGTACTTCACGTGTGCTGTGCATCTGGGTCGTTTTAGATTTCTCATTTTCTTTGACTGAGCCATCCACCTCTTCTACCTTGTCATCCCCGAACTTCTCTCTTCCATGTCTTGTAAGCCGCTGGTGAGACTCACCTCTGACAATATTTGGGTTTACTTTTGTTTTTTAACATCCAAAGTTTTTCATCTCCAGTTTTGTTTCCGTTTGGGTTCCTTTAATAATTTTAATTCTTTGCTACATTCTCCTTTTGTGTCTTGCATTGCTCTTGTTTCTCATCATTTCATTCAATGGTTTATATTTTCACGGTCTTCTTTAAGGCATTTATTCAGATCCTCTTTAAGGCCCTTGAACAAATTCTTAATTGTTATCTGAAGTCCTCATTTTGTGCTTCAGCTAACTTGCATTTCTCAGAACCTATTACAATAGGGTAACTGGCTTCTGCAGGAGGCATATTCTCTTGGTTGTTCATGTCCGTGTTTTTATATCTAGATCTAGGAATCTGGAGTTCTGATGTTTGGGTTATTTCTTGATGTAGATATCTGATCTTGTCTTTGCTGAGCAGGTGTTCTGTTGCTGTTGCCCACTCTGGATCCAAGGCAAGTATGGTGACCTTGGGGTCCTTGGTAGAAAGTGCTTCTGAGGGTCAGTGGGACACAAAGGAATGGAAATGGGCAAGGAGAAAGGTCAAGAGGGGCAGCAAGAAAGAGCTAGGGAGACTGGGGTTCTTGGGAATATAGGTAGAGTGGGAGCAGGGGCTCCTGATGGCAGGTTGCTACAGAACCAAGAATAGTAGGTCTGGAGAGATCAGAACGGAAGACTCACGATTAGTGAAAATAGTCTTCCTGCTTCCCTGCCCAACATGGCCACTGGGGGTCTTTGGTAGAAAGTGTTTCTGAGGATTGGTGGCTAACAAAATGGCCAGAAGGCAAGGCTGAGAGCCTCAGTGGGCAAGGGCTAATCTGGGTCCCCACCAAGAGCTGAGTCCCAGTGAATGGTAAAGTGGTCTTTTTGTAAGAAACAAAACTTGAAGGAAGTTGTTACAGCAGACTTGACATGAGAGAAAGAGTAAGGGACATGTTTTAGAAAAAAGAAAAACCACAAAGATCAGAAGTTTGGTCTATATGAAATTTTTAACAACCAGAGAATAAATAAATGAATGTAAAATCCACTTCTCTTTCTTATTCTTAATTGTCATAGGATATAGCAATAGTTAACCACAACAAGGTATTTGATTGTGTGTGTGTGTGTGTGTGTGTGTGTGTGTGTGTGTGTGTGTGTGTGTGTGTGATGTGTACATGTGCATGTGAGCTTGTGTGTAGAAGAAACATCTCAGATCTACGAACAGGAGAACACTAATTTTAAAAATGAATTGATTTAGAAACAGAATATCAATAAAACGGCTGAGAGTTTTATTTTTGTAATTACAGAGTGGTAACTGAACAACTATTTTCATAATGCAGCATCAGGGACAACTGAAGATAGGGGAAAAAACAAAACAAACCCTACCCTGCTGCCCCCATAGATAACTCATTTGTGCTGTACACCATCAAGAACCTGATTTAAATTTACACACTAATTTACAACCCCAGGCTGTACGAGGCATGGTTAGCAGCTATTGAAAATACCACTGGACAAGGCCATCTACATACATAGTTGGTAGTGTGTTAACTATATAAAAACAAAACAAAACCAATATGGTTTTTAAAAAATGCTTCCACAGCCTTACATTTTATTTTATTTTATTTTTTTGGTTTTTCGAGACAGGGTTTCTCTGTGTAGCCCTGGCTGTCCTGGAACTCACTCTGTAGACCAGGCTAGCCTTGAACTCAGAAATCCACCTGCCTCTGCCTCCCAAGTGCTGGGATTAAAGGCCTGCGCCACCACTGCCCTGCTTGTTTTATTTTTTTAACTAGGAGTGGGTGGTGTACGGGGTGGGGTTTAAATGCTTTATAGAGAAGAAAAGAAACTGCCTTAGAACCATCTTATCCATCATCTTCATCCTCATTTTTCTCTTCATCCTCCTCCTCGTCTTCCTCTTCTTTCTCCGCCCATTCCAGCCTTGAGCACCCCGTCTTCACAACAGGTTTTCCTTCAGTTCCACAGCCTTCTCATAGGGCTGCTTGGCCTTCACAGTGCTCTCCCACAGCTCTCCTGGTTTCTTTGCAGCATCACCCGTGGATAAGCCAGGGCGGTCTCCTTTGATTTGAAGGGCAATACTCAGAACATGACAAGAAGAATTCTGAAGGGGACCTCTTGGGTGCACTGTGGTCCTCAAACCTTTTTTTTTTGGTCTCCCCTTTTTGGAGGGTGGAATATGGGTTTTCATTTCTCTTTCATAATGTGCCTCGTCAGCTTTCCCATGTCTTTGAGTTTCTGCTTTTCTTCAGCAGACATGGTTCCTGACTCTCTGAACTCCGGGAGATGCCAAAAGAAAAGAAGAGAAGATGAAATGCACATGGGTTGGGAACAAAAGTTTAAAAGAAGGCTGTCTTTTTGGGTTTTTTTTGCAGAGGATACAAATCATCTACGAAACAAATTTGAAAAAATGAACAATAACAACAGCAGCAGAAGCAGAAACAAGAGATTGTAGCAAGGTTGCAGAGCACAAGACAATACTGGAAAGTATATCACTCCCTTGTATGTACCAACGTGAAGTACAATTTGAAACAGAAAATATAGTAGTATCATTTATATTAGCACTAAAAAAAGTAAAACACCTCCCCCACCCAAAGTGAAATACCTGACATATGTATCCACACGCCATCTATTGGGAGGAAAACACAAAACTCTGATGAAAGAAATCAAGGAAAATTCATGTTCATGGATAGGAAGACTCAGGGTAGTAAGCTGTCGACCCTTCTGAGTCTGACCTACAGAGCCAGTTCAACGGTAGATTAGTTACTCTCTGCTGTGGTTCTAAAACACCATTACTAAGGCAGATTATGAAAGAAAGCATTGACGGGCTTATGGTTCCAGGGGTAGAGTTAGTTCATGACGGCGAAGCGAAGGCATGATCGCGAGTGCCCAAGCATGCGGCAGAGAGCAAGCTGAAAACAGAGCAAGTCTTTCAGAACCTCCAAGTCCACTCCCAGTGGCAAACTTCCTTAGGAAGACCACACCTCCTAACCCCGCTTAAACAACCGCCAACTGAGGGCCACGTATGCAAATGTCTAAGACTTATCAAAGATGTTTCAGTCGAACCCCTACAAACATCAAACAAAATCCTAACTAGTTATTTTGTGGCCATTTCAAAGTTTAGGAGGAGAGGCAAAAGACCCAGAATAGGTGACACAATATTGAAGGAGGTGGTTGTGGTGGTGGTGGTGGTGGTGGTGGTGGTGGTGGTGGTGGTGGTGGAGGAGGATGTGGAGGAGGAGGAGGAGGAAGAGAAGGAAGAGGAAAGGAGGAGGAGGAAGAAGAAAAGGAGGAAGAAGAGGAGGAGGAGGAGGAGGAGGAGAGGAGGAGGAGGAGGGGATTCTAGTACTGAATTGCCCAATTTTAAAACATACTATAAAGTTATAGGTGTCAAGGCAGTGAGTTATTGATGAAAAAATAGATAAATAGAACAGAATAGAAAGCCTGAGAGTAAATGCATAAATCAATTATTTGACCTCTGATAACAAGGCAAATGCAATCCAGTTGGAGATATTGTTTTAATACAAGCAATCCCCCAAACAACTAGTTATACACATGGAGTCAAATCTAGATGGAAGATCTTGTGAGCTCCACAAAAAACAATTCAAATGGATCACAAACCTGAGTTTCAAGTGTAAATCTATAAAAGTTCAATAACACAACCGCCTCAACTGTCTTCCTGCTGTTGCTGTGTATAATCCTCTGGCAAAGCATCTTAAGGGAGACAGATTCTTCCGTCTCACAATTCAAGGGTGCATTGTAGTGAGAGGTAAAGACAGCAGGAGTTTGCAGTCACTGGTCAGACCGTGTCCAGGGTTAGCAGAGATCAATGGCTGGGAACTGTTCAGCTTCCTCCTCCATCTCTTTAAGCCAGGATCCCAGCCAGGGACCGGCATCACCCACAGAGGGTGGGTGTGCCACCTCACCTTAGTCAAGGTAATCCCACATAGGCACCAAAAGCTCATCTCTCAGGTGATTCTGGATTCTGCAAGCTTGACAATTAACACCCGCCATCACAGTAACACAGCAGAAAATCTAGATGACCTTGGATTTGAAAATATCCTTTTAGATATGATCTGAAAAATAAGGTTATGGAAAAAAGTTGATAGTTTGAACTCCTTCAAAAAAAATTTTTTTTTCTGTTCTGCAAAGGACAGACAAGAGCTGGGGAGGACAACCCCAGGTTGGGAGAACATATTTGCATGGTACCTGCCATTCCAGTTATCCCTAATACACAAAGAACTCTTAAAATTCCACCATAGGGCTGGAAAGATGGCTCAGTGGTTAAGAGCATTCGCTGCTCTTACAGAGGACCTGAGTTTGGTTCTCAGCATCTACAATTACCTGTAACTCCAGTTCCAGGTTATCCAATATCTTCTGCACTTCTCAGGCACCTGAATGCACATGGTGTAGGTGCATACTCTCACAACATATGTGTGTGTGTGTGTGTGTGTGTGTGTGTGTGGTGTATGTATGTATGTATATATGTATGTATGTATGTATGTATGAAAACACTCCACAAACAACCATATTCAAATTGAGCCAAAGACCTTAATAGACACTTCATGAATATTTACAGATGTCAAATAAACAAGATGCTCCTTATCAGATGTCATTGGGGGATGAAAATTCAAACAGAAATGAAATACTAATTCCTACCTGTTAGAACAGTCAGCAAGTAGAACCCACAACTGCTGGTCAGGAGGTGACACAGTAGGAACTCTCAGCCATTGCAGTTAGGAATGTGAGATAATGCAGCTGCCAGATTTGAAGGTTCTTATAAAACTCCACAGGCTTTCTACTATACAATCCCCAACTACACTTTGTGGTCGTTACCCAAAGGAGTTGAAAGCACGTTCACACAAAATCCTACATATAGATGTTTAAAGCAGCTATATTCCCAACTGCTCAAATCTGGAAGCAATGGATTTTTGTTTTTGTGACAGAATCTCTCTACACAGTCTTGGCTATCTTGGAACTTACTATGTAGACCAGGCTAGCCTCAATCTCTCAGGGATCTGCCTACCTCTGCCTTCTAATAGCATGCACAACCCAAACAATGGAATATTATTCAGGAATAAAGAAATTCACTATTAAACTGTGAAATGAGATGGAAGAAATAAATATTACTGAGGGAATGAAGCCAATCTATTGTGTGACATTCCAGAAAAGGCAAAATGATGGAGAGCAATAAGACCTGTGCTTGTCTAGGTTTAGGTGGAAATGATGGTGGGGGTGCAGAGAGACTCTTGCGAGGCATAGAAACACTCTGCATGATACCCTGGATGCGTGTTCTTATACATCCTGTTTAAACTCACAGAGTGGACAACAGGGGTGGATCCGATGTATGTGTGCTACGGGCTCGTGAAGACAAGGCATTGATGTAATCATACTCCATGCGCCACTCTGAATCAGATAGGCTATGCACACGCACACGCGGGACATACATTTCAACATTCCATAGCTAGAGTCATCTAGGAAAAGGACCTCCTTTGAGGAATTACCTTTATCGGATTGACCTGTAGGGAAGTCGGTGAGGTGTTCCTTGATCAATGATCAATGTGGGAGGACTCAGCCCACTTTGGGCAGTGCCACCACTGGGCAGATGGTCCCAGGTTGTATAAGAAAGCAAGAGAGAAAGCCAGGGGGAGCAAGTCTGTTAAGCAGCATCCCTCCACAGTTTGTGCCTCTGCTCCGGCTTGAGTGCCTCCCCTGACTTCTCGGGATGCTAGACCGCAGTGTGGAGTGTAGGATGAAACAGGCCCTCCCCTCCTCAAGTTGCTTTTGTTGCTGGTGTTTATCACACAGCAACAGGAAGCAAGTAGGGACAAGACTGGATGGGACCCCTGTAATTCTCTCATTTTGCTATAAATCTGAATGTGTTCTGACTCTGAAAGCCCCTTTTCTTTTAAGTATTTACTAAGGACAAAGCACCATGAAAGAGAATTCATTCAGACCAAGGCATGAACTGTAAAATTTCAGAGCACAAAGACAAAAGCAATTAGGGACTGGACATAGGGAGAGGGAGGGGAAAGAAGGGAAAGAATACAAGGAAGAAACGTAAAAGCTGATGATGCGGCTGGGGCCAGACACTCCCAGTGTTTTAGGCCTTGGGTTCTAACCATGTACAATTGATTAATGAGAAAATAAAGCATTAGAAGTCAGACATGGGGGCAGACTCCTGCAGTTCCAGCACTTGGGAGGCAGAGGCAGGAGGAACAGGAATTCTAAATTATTCTCATGGACAAGGCCAGCTTGAGATTAGCCTTCACCACACAGGGACTAGGTCTCAAAAACGACAGCAAAACCACAATGAAACAGAATGAACTTCTTAACAGCTATACCAAAACTAAAATACAACAGACTAACACCTTAAAGTTCTAATGCATTTCCAGCCCCTACCCTAACCTACCAACTAGGTGTGAAGCTGGAATAAAGGCGCTACGCAGGGATAAAGGTGTTTCCAAAGGTGGGCATCCTTAAAAAGATCTCCTTTTAATTTCTGCCTTTACAAGCAAGCCGCTAGATCAGAGCACTTTGCCAAAATGAGATCATAAAGCAAGGAAGACCCAGGACAGTGTCCAGCATACTTAGCAGACAGCCAGGGGAGAGTCAGTGCAGAAGAGACAGAGTTTAACTACCCTGACATGGTTAAGCACATGGGGAAAAGATTTACACATCTGAGACAGAGTTTGGAAAAAAATAGCAAATACAGAGGACATGACTCAACAAACCAAAGACAGTAATTAACGGCAGAGAAAATAATAACTCGCTCAACAAAGCAAATCATTGCGTATCAGATCACTAAGCAGGGCCTGGCATTCTCGTGATTGGTAATAATATAAACACTGAAAATTAATCTATCCGAAATGATAGCATTGCTTTCCTGGGAGGATTAGGGATGAAAAGGATAGCATTAATGACTGAAATGAAAGAAAAAAGCAATCAGGAAACAACTACATAATTATGTTTTATAGAGAAATGACGTAAACTGCCCAAAGAATCAGTGTGAGGAATTGAGGGCAGACAGCCTTCTCTGGAGAGTGGGGATGTGAAAGACGGCATCAGGAGGCTTCTGTTAGATCACTGGGTTTTTAATGTGCTTCCTCAAAGTTTGTGCATTGCAGGCAGTTCTGAGTGCAACAGAGGGGAGGAGCGAGACCTGTACAAGGCCATTAGGCAGGCCAGTGGCATGGCACAGAGGGTAAAGGGTCTTGCTGCCAAGGCTGGCGATGTCCATTCCATTCCTAGCGTCCACATAGTAGAAGGAAGGAACTGACTCCCACAAGTGCACCCTTTCCTCTTCAATAAATGAATATATGTAAAAATGTTTAAAAGGAAACAGATTAGGTGCACTCAAGGATGGGTTACTAATGCTGTCGTGGGGACAGGTTGCTATTAAAGTGAGTTTTGAGGGTCCAGAGAGATGACTCAGTGGTTCAGGGTGCTTGCTACTGTGGCAGAGGACCTGGGCTGAGTTCCCAGCACCTACATGGCAGCTCAACCATCTGGAGCTCCAGTTCCAAGGGATCTGACATCCTCTTCTGGCATCTGTGATTCATCAGGTATACATACATACAGTGTAGGTAAAATGCATATACACATTTTTTAAAAAGTGATTATGGAGCCAAGTGTGGCAATAAACGCCTATAAGCTCAGCACTTGAGAGGTTAAGGCAGGGGAATCATGAGTTCAAGGCCAACCTGGGCTAGCTACCAGTGAGATCTGGTCTCAATATCCAAGAGAATGGTATGATCTCTCTCTCTCTCTCTCCTTTACATGGGATGGTACAGTAAGAGTGTCCTCACAGATATTGGCTCCTTGAAATTGGACTTCCTAGCTTCTAGAACTATAAGAAATATACTTGTGTTCTTCATAAATTTCCCAGTCACTGGTATTCTGTTATTTCTTTTATAGCAGAGCAAAATGAGCTAAGACAAACTATATGGAGCTTCTTGATTTTTTACATGACAAAAGTATACCTTAACATAAGCAAAAATTTCATTTATCAAAGAAAAGATGAAAAATTAGGGTAGATTTTTTTTGGAAAAAATTATTTTTTGACTGATAAAATTTATAAAATTATTTTAAGCAGTTCTTTAATATTTAATATTTATTTTAGTTATGTGTGTCTGTGTGTGGATATCTATACATAAGAGCAGGTACCAGGCCAGGCGGTGGTGGCACACACCTTTAATCCCAGCACTTGGGAGGCAGAGACAGGCGGATTTCTGAGTTCAAGGCCAGCCTGGTCTACCAAGTGAGTTCCAGGACAGCCAGAGCTACACAGAGAAACTCTGTCTCGAAAACACCAAAAAAACCCCCCAAAAACCCAAAAACAAGAGCAGGTACCAGAAGAGATCAAAGGTGTCAGATCCCCTGGAGCCAGAATTGAAGGCACTATGAGCCACCTGATATGGGTGTTAGACTCCAACCTGGGTCCTTTGCAAGAGCAGGAAGTGTTGATTTTGTATTGAAAGTGGTCTCCATGGGGCTGGAGAGATAGCTTAGTGGTTAAGAGCACTGGTTGCTCTTCCATAGGCTCCTGGTTTGATTCCCAGGGCCCACACGGCAGCTCACAACTGTTTGTAATTCCAGTTCCAGGGGACCTGATGCCTTCTGGATTCTGCAGGCACTACATACACATTCTGCAGAGACATACATGCATGGAAAATGCCCATACACATAAAATAAATTAATTAGTTTTAAAAAGAAAGAAAGAAAGAAAGAAGGGAGGAAGGAGAGAGAGAGAAAGGGAGAGAGAGAGAGAGAGAGACAGACAGACAGACAGAGGAGAAAAAGGTCTCCAAACACAGCATTCATCTGCTTGGGCTCTTCTTGCAAGTCCTGGTGGCTTAAGCAGCACGAATCCATTTCTTCACATTTCCAAGGGCAGAAAACCCAATTTAAGGTCCAGGTGGGGATGGTTTCTGGTAAGGCCTCTCTATCTCTATTTTGTGGATCAAGAATTCATATGACCTCAAACTCGTGTTAACTAAGGTGGGTGTGCTGGTTAATTTTTTGTCAGCTTGACACAAACTAGAGTCATCTGGGAATGTGTCCATTAGGTTGGCCTGTGGGCAGTCTGTGGAGAGCTTTCTTTAATTGATATGGGGCTCCAGCCCAGGACAGGTGCTCCATCTGCCTTGGCGCGTTCTCCTGGGTTGTACAAAGGGCAAGCCGAGTAAGAGGGAAGAGCAAGCCAGTAGACAGAGTTCCTCCTCTCTCTGCTTCAGTTCCTGCTGTGGGTTCCTGCCCTGACATCCTTTTGTGATGGAGTATAAATTATAAACTGAAATAAAACAAGCGCTTTTCTCACCAAGCTTGTTTCGATCATGGTGTTTATCACAGATGTGGAAAGCAAACCAAGATGGCTGTCCTTGAACTCCTGATTCTCCTGTCTCCACCTCCTCCAAGATTACAGGTGGGCACCACCACTTGCAGTTTTGAAGGGCCACGTTCTTCCTCCTCTTCCTCCTCCTCTTCCTCTTCTTTTTGTTTTGTGTTTTTGGAAACAGGTGTGTGGCTTTTTTAAATAGCCTTGGCTGTCCTAGAATTATCTCTGTAGACCAGGCTGGCCTCAAACTCACAGAGGTCTGCCTGCCACTGCTTTCTAAGTGCTGGAATTAAAGGTGCATGCTACCACCTCCTAGTGAGAGCCACTTTCTTAACATACCCTCACATGGCCCTTTCTTTGTACCACACTTTAGGGACCTCTTCCTCTTCTCATAAGGCATTGTGTTGGGGCTCATGCTTTGAACTCTGTTTGTCCTTACATATAGGGCCTACCTCCAATATGACCTAACTGGGATTGCAGCTTCATCATGAATTTGAGGGGCCCCATCGAGTTCATAACAGGGCTTTGGTGCTGTCTGCTGTTCATTAGGACAGAAAAACTGATGTGCCTTAGGGAGCAAACTCATGTTACCCAAGCTTCATTGAAGCAAGAATTATAGCATTGGCTGTGAGTTCAATGTTACCACAATAGTAATAGATCTTAACTATGCCTTTAAAGAGAAACACACAGAACACAAACTTACATATTGATCAGTTGAAGAAAGTGTGACCAGTGGCCCATAGGAATCTCTCTGTGTATTTCCCCTGACAGCCATTTTCAGTATTGGCTAATTCCGTGTTTGCTGTGGCTTCGGCTTCTGTGGATAACGAGTTCACAGGTTTCTTTTCTCTTTTTGATCTGCTTTCTCGGTGCCGTTCCCTGTGCCCTCTCCACCCCAGCAGTGCCACTTTGCTGGGCTTCACGGCCGTGGTAGTTTGCTTTCTCTCATACATATCAACCACAGTTAGTCACTGAGGGAAGTCAGGGTAGGCGCTAAAGCAGGAGCAGAGGCACACACCACGGAGGGAGGCTGCTCACTGGCTTGCTTCCACAGCTTGCTTTCTTAGACAACCCAGGAGGGCCTGCCCATGGGTGGCACCACCCATGCTGGACTATGCCCTCCCACACCAATCCTTCACTCTGATGGAGGCAATTCCTCAACTGAGGTTCCCCTCTTCCCTGGTGACTCTACTTTATGTTAAGTTGACAAAAATCTAACCAGTCCAGTGGCTGTGGTGAGGAGACAGACCGTAGCCAAGGACGAGGAGAACAAAGTTGTTTACTCCCCCAGGCCTACACTCTGTCTGCCTTCAATTTCAGGTGAACTCAGTGTGTGCACTCGCTCATGTTCTGGCTCACAGCAATCTCCAGCATCTCAGAGGGCTCTCTCGTGTGCGCTAGGATTTCCTGCCCGTGCTTCCTCCCCTTGAGTTGTCAATTAGGAGCAATTCAATCCTGGAGGAAGAGGCCAGCCGTACGCGTTGGTTCATTCCCTGTCAAAAACTCAACCAGGGAAAATATTAGTGATAGAAAGAGAGAATGAGCACCTGGCAACATCAGGTTTGTCAAACACAATGACTGACACAGAAGGAATGAGAGCCGGAACATGTGCCCAGACATATATATAGCCGCAAGACGCATCAGGGAGCAGCAAAATCACTGCGAACCTTATTCAAGACAGGAGAAATTAAAATGGAGACGTGCTAGGGTTAAGAAGGGTGAAAATTCTAGTACCCAGATAATAGTGATTCAGAGGGAGGGAAAACCAAATAGAGAAAAAACAGAGTCTGTGGTACAGAGTCAGAAAACTCCAAAACTAGGCGGTTTCTGGGCAGTAGAATCATTGAAGACTGAGAGAAAGTCCAAACTATTTTGGAGAAAAATAGGAACTCTTACACAAAGGAGCAAGCACCAGATGAACACTGGAATACTTGGTGGTAACACTTGCTAAAGAAGAGACAGTGGCAAGGTGAAACTGATGGGGTTGGCTCTTCCACCCAGCAAAATTAATACCTACATAGAAAGGTGTGATGAAAAATATTTTGAATGTAATAATATGCTCTGGCCCATGAACTTTTAGAACCTGTGTTCTTAAAAAACTTAGGAAGACTTATTCAAGCTAGTGGAAAATAAACCCAACAATGCTATAGAGCAGTGGTTTCAACCCATGGGATCAAATGACCCTTTCACAGGCTGTAGTAGTTAGGTCTGGTTCTGCCTCCCAGTCCCATACTCCCAGAAACATATTTACAATCAAAATATATTTACAAATATCCTGGTCACATAGCTAGGCTGTTCTCTGACTAGATCTAACTTCAAACATCCCATTTATTGTAACCTACACTCAGCCACAGGGCTGGTTACCTGTGCTCAGGGACCACGTGTCCGTCTCCTCACCTCTTCCCGCGCGGATCTCTCCGTGCCTGGCTCTGTCCCAGAATTCTCTCTCCTCCCCGAGGTTCCACCTTCTGTTTCCTGCCTCAGCCATAGGCCATGGGCTTTTTAATGGACAGGGGATGCAGCCATACAATGCACAAGATATTCTCTCTACAACAGGGGTTGCCTAAGACGATCATAAGACATAGATATTTATAACATGATTCATAACAGTAGCAATATTATGGTTATGAAACAGCAACTAAAATAATTTTATGGCTGGGATCACCACAGCAAGAGGGACTTTATTAAAGAGTCGCAGCGTTAGGAAGGTTGAGAACCATTGCTATAGAAAAAAAGTGAAGTTAGGACGGTCAAATAAACTCAGATTTATTATTGTCTTTTTCTTTTTTTTTTTAAAGCAAAGCTGTTTTAGGTCTTGGCTCCAACATGACCAAAGATAAAGGGTGGGTGGGTGGCCTTGGGCCATGTGCAGCCAATTCACTGCACAAACTGCACCCAGAGTGTGCCCAACGATGAGAGCTTCATTACTTGGAATGTTGCAAAGTCCACTGCCATCAGGGACGGATCCGAAGCAAGCATCTTTGACTCTTATGTGCTTCTCACTGTGTGGAGCTGCCTCACTGTGTGAGCTGTGACAGTCACAGCAAGGTAGTCAGGAGTCCATCTCCTGAAGCCCGAAAAGGACTGAATGCTCCCATGATGATTTAACCTGGCGATGCTCTGCTGAGACCTCCACCAAAACCCAAGGAAAGAGGTCGCTTCATAAGGACAGAAGAAAAACACATCTGGGAAAAAGAAAATGGAAGTTATTCTTAGAAGAAAAAAAAAGCAGAGATTGAGGAGGGGAAATGAAGAAAAATTATATTCATAAGAAATCCAAACTAGAATTCTATTCAGACTGCATGAGTAGTGTGTGTGTGTGTGTGTGTGGGGGAAATAGACACACATGGGCACACCTTGCTGTTAGGTGTACTCCAGGTGGGAGGAAGAGAAAGAAGAGAACATGCTGAACTATTGTACTTTGCAGGTGAAGAAGTAGATATTCATTAATCTAATAAGTCAGGATAAATAAGTAAATATATTTCAAGTGCAGTCGCTGTAAGAACAAAAATAGTTACTTTATACCAGCAAAAGAAAATCAAATCTGTTTGGTTTAAGGCAAAAATATTTATTTTACTTTTTTGAGATTTTATTTATTTTTTTATTTTCTGTGTGTGAGTGTTTTGCCTGCACTGTGTATGTATCTTGAGTCTGCAAAGGCCAGGAAAGGTTGTTGGCCTCTTGGAAATGGAGTTGTAGATGGTTCTGAGCTGCCATGTCAGTGCTGGCAACTGAATCTTGGACCTCTGGGAGAAGTCAGTGCTTGGAACCATTGAACCATCTCTCCAGCCCTGAACAAGGAGGATTGTAAAAATTATCAGTGGTAGAAAGGGTGGAGTAAGATGGTAGAAATAGGTCTTAATGTAACATGAGTACAATAGATGTAAATGGATTTGACCATCACAAAATAGAACATTTCCAAATGGATAGTCTAAAAGATCCAACAATATATTATTTACAGAATATGCCTTTGCCACAAAAGAATACAGAAGAATTAAAAATAAAAGGGCCAAAGAGGTGGCTCACCTGATAAAGGTTGCCAAGCCTGACCCCATAGCTTGATCTCTCGAACTCATTTGGTGGACTATGAGAACCAACTACTGCAAGTTAATCCTTGATCCTTGTAAGTGCACCATGACACAGACAATCACACACACATATGCAGATACATAGATACATACAATAAAGTTTAAACAAGTAAGCACGATGAATATCAAGCAAATATTTTTTTTTAAAGCAGAGGCAGCAATCTCTACATCTGGTAAGAGAAAATCCAAGGGCAAAGAAAGAAACCATACACTTGTAGAATAGGAGGGAATCAGTGAAGGGGGTGGGGTGGGGAGTGGCCTGGGGGCAGAGGATGCAACCCAGACTCACTGTCCTGATCTGCTCCTGCTTTGAGGTCAGGACACTGAGGCTACCAAAGGATTGTTTGGGGATGGAGTGGCAACACATTCCTTAAAATTGTGAACACTAGTGGTAGCCCATTGACAACAGTTACCTGACGCAGGCCTGCTATATAACCTGCAACCTGGTGGATGAATAGAACCATGCTGGCATATCTATCAGGTGAAGCCATCTCCAACAGGAAGACAGGTTCTCACCATCTCAGTTGGTTGCTCCATCGACATCTGTACTTGCAGAGCTGACTAAGGAACTCAAGTGTGCCACATTATACCCTAGACACTGAGCTCCATAAAGGAGCAAGAGAGATCAAGGGATCAGAGATGCCCGCTAGTGGGACATGTCCCTGCCAACAGTGTATCCTCTCACTCGCCTCTCAGGCTGGGATCTTCTGGGAAGCTTTAATAGGAAGGTGGGTGAAGAGCTCCGATACTTTGGAGAGATTGGTGTCTCAAGACCGGGCCATAGAGAGATTAGGAAGCCCCCTGCCTCCCACATAAGTAACACATCACTCACAGACAACTGGAGCTCCATTATTCATAGCTCATGTTTTGCTGCATGTAGCACCAACATGCAACCTGAGGATGGGGTTCTGCATGCACAGTCTAAAAGATTTTCAGGATAAATGTGCAGATATTAACGCGCAGTGACAACAAAGCAGACCAGTTTCCCTGATGTTCTTTCATCCAGTGACGACTGGGTGGCAATTTTTAAGGATACACAAGGTGGGGGTTTGTGAGAGCAAAAATTGGTTGTGGATGTTGGGCAAGATGGCTCAGATGGGTAAAGGCACTCGCCACTAATCCTGAAAACCTGAGTTGAATCCCTGAGACACACATGGCGGAAGTATAGAATCATCCTCTGACCTTTATGAGTAGCCTTTGGTGTGCAGGTGCTTGTGTGTCCATGAAGACGTGTGGGTGAGTACGTGCACATGCATACACATGCATATACATATGCACACACACACAAAAGCAAATTAAAGATTTAAAGCTATGTGAGGGCTGTTGTGCAGTTTTCCTTGTATTTTTGCTTTAGTAGAAGACAAACAGTACACAGGGAAGGCTGCCTGCGTTTGGTTTTAGCGTCTGGACACGGTTAGAATGCGAACATTTCAGATGAGCATGACTGTTTGACTCCTTTTGATTAATAGACTTTGTATTTTAGAACGGTTTTAGGCTCACAGCAGATTTCCTTATACTCTCGAGCTCCAGATTCAAAGTCTCCTCCATCATCAACATCTTCATCAAACTGGAACATGTTACAACGACCATCTTGCATCGTTATCTACAGTTTGCATCAAGTTTCACTCTCGTTGCTATGCACTCTGTATATCCATATACACTGTAGGTTCACATGTTCTATCTGAACCAATAGATGTAGCTACCATTGTAGGATCACACACAGTAGTGTTCACTGCCCCTACGACCCTCCCTCCTCTGTTAAATCATCCCTTCCTTCTCCCAACCTCTGGGAACCACTGATCTTTTTACTGTTGATGCTTCTGCAGAAGGTCATATGGGCTGGGTGTGGTGGCACATCCCTGTCATCTTGGCAGTTCAGACTTCAAGGCCATCTCCAGCTGTACTTTGAGTCCAAGGCTAACTAGCTTAGGCAGCATGAGACCCTGTCTCAAAAGCCAAAACAAAGCAGACAGTCTTGTGATATGTAGACTTTTCTGATTGGTGGCTTTCACTTCTCCACGTGCATTTGAGGTGTTCCCATGTCTGTTTTTGAGGCTTGAGAGTTCCGTCTTCTTAGCACTGGGTGATGCTGTATAGTCTTTCAGGTTTGGCTGGTTAGGAACAAAGCTGAGTGCCACCATTGTGTATTGTGAGGAGCTTGCTCTTAGAATGGTGGCAAAGTGTGAACAACAGCAATATGGAATGGAGGGCTGGAACATGGGGAGGCAGGGGACTAAGAAAGGGAGGGAATGAAGAAAGGCCAGGGCTAGTCAGGCAGTGAGCTAGTTCTCTCCTGAGTAGTTATTAGGCTCATGAAACACTCCATTGACATCCCTCAAGAGCAGCCTGGAAGTTAAAAAAGAAATATGTATTCTTTGAAGCTAGAAAAATTTCTCTTCTAGGGCAGAAAGTCTGCTCCTGCTCAACTAGGAATTCCAGGGAGAATATGTGAGTAGAAGGCCAAAGAAGGCTTGCCCAATTCTCAGAGAGAGTTCTCCTCAGGGCAGGTTCTCCTCTGGGAGAACTCTCCTCAGAGGACTCTCTTCTTGGGAAGCTTCCAGAAGATCTGGTATGGGAACATACATCTAAAGGGAGCTGTCCTTCGTGGTGGGTTTCTGAGGCAGGGCATGACTTTCTTCAGGGGTCTTTCCTTAGGGGTAGCTATTCTTGAGAGAGCTCTTTTCTTGTTGAGCCCTCTTTCACAGCAAACCTTCAAGAGGAACTCTTTTCAGGGTTGTGTGACTTGGGAAACATATTTTTATGGGGCGCACATATTTAAGAGGGAGGTTTCCCCTCTGCCCTTTCCCTATTCAGTGTGGCTTCAGGCAGGCTCCTGAGCAGATGTGGTCCTCCTCTGTAACAGGACAGTGTCAGGAACAGTCACTTGCTTCCCTGATGAAAATGCCACTGTGTGGTCTTACTGTGGGGCTGGGAAAACATCTCAGCTCATCCTAGGTTTAGAGTCAAGACCTCTGTAGCAAGAGGCAGATTATTAAGAGACAAGCATGCAGATGTATTTAAGGTAAGTTTTAAGTAACTTGGGAGACTTCATCAGGAAATGAAAGTCTGGAGGAATAGATCAACTTGAATATAGGTTTGATAAGAAGTGGATAATCAGAGATACACAGTAGAAGAACAGAATGGATGTAAACTAATAATAGACCATGGAAAATTTACCAAGGCCTGATCACATTCCTTTCTGAGTCCCTTCAGAGATAAGTATGTTCCTTTTTTAATTTTTTTTATCTTTTTGGTATTTGAAAGGCACTTCTCACATGAAATCATATGACCTTTGGATGACCTTTTGGTTGTTTCCTCCAACTTAAAATACATTTAGATCTTCCTCCATCAACACCAATACTTTTCTTCTCTGCTTTATGTGTAACTCATGAAATCTTCTAGAAATCCCAACAGTCCTAAAGGAACATGGAAAAGACCTTGTAAAACCCTTCCCTCCTTTGCCCTTCCTTTATCTACACTTCCTTCTTTCATCCTTCTTTCTTCCCTTCCTTCTTTTATGTCACCTTTTGAGATAGGGACTCACTAGACAGCCCTGACTGGCCCAAAACATTCTATATAAACCAGGCTAGCCTTGAACTCACTTGACTGCTTCTGAGTCTGGAATACTGGGATTAAAAGCATGCACCACCACACTTAATACTGAAAACCCTTTTCTATTCATTTCAAACCATACTATGGTCTGGGAGGATAACCTCTGTTTTCGAGTTTCTAGAAGAACTAGAAACAGACAATTAACCCTCTTTTTTTGTGTGGCATATGAGTAGTTGACCTGGAGGATTGTACGATATTTCTATGACCTTGAGTTGGCAGAGCTTCTGCTACTGCCCACTGTGTAGATGTTATGTGCTGTTGACACTGGTGCGGCTATGGAACAAGCTTCCATAAATGAGTTGGGCAAGGTGGTATTGAAAAGTCTGGAATGTTTGGTTGAAGACCTCGTTTGTAGTAGAGATACAACTCTTCATGTGACTTTCATGTGTCTTCCTTTGTAGCTTAGGGCACTGGTGGAAATAGAATTCTGATGAAGTAGGGAGACATCACCAAAGGGGTCATTGAAGATGTGTGGGCTAAGTCAAGGGAGCCAATAGGGATGCTGGAAGACCATTAGCCTTAGAATGGCTGGAAGCTGTTACTTCCTAGGACAGAGAGAGGAGGACCCAGTGAGGATTACCTGGAGGAAGGGCAGAGATGGAGTCAGAGATACAGAACCAAACCGGGATGTCGTGGGGGAGAAAACCCCAGCCTCTTTTCCTTCTTCGTGATTTTGTCTATTTCCAACCTCATCAGAAGCCAGGCAGGAAGAGAATTCAGGTGATGCAGCTCAGTAGCATTAATCTTCTGATATTCAGAAAGGCACAGGAGGCAGAGAATCAACTCCAAGGCAGTGATGGGCACCCCACGGTTGTGGTGGGTATGTATGTTCTTCCAATTCAGTGCTAGTATAGAACTCTAACCCAGGAGAGTCCGTGCCCTTTTACATGTTCCCTTTGCCTGCTTCAGTCTCACAGAAGTTAATCACAAGCTGCAGAACAAAGGAGAAGCTTTCCATCTCCCCCTAACCTGCTCCTCGCCCCCTTTCCACTGGCAAGAGCTCTCTATGGAACAAGCCAGCCTGATAGACAGGTAGACCTAGGCCTGTGCAGAGATTTACCAGACCAGACCTGGGAAGGCTGGGAAGGTGGCAATAGAAGGAAGTCCAGCATTTGTACGGCATTACCAAACAGGTCAAATCACCCAGGATGCTCAGAAAATTGTCAGACTCCTGCAGAAGTGCGATGCTCAAGCTACCCTGTCAACTCAGCTGCATGGAGGAGGTCAGTGTAGATGGTCTATCCCCATGGGTTGGTGGCCTGAGGGGGAGAGGAAGGGTAAAGGAGAAAGCCATCTGAGTGTGAGCATGACTGTTGCTGTTGCTGGCTCACCATGACATGGGCTGAAGTGCTCAGCCATGCCGCTCCTGCCATGATGGATCAGAAGATGCCTAGGGAGACCCCAAGAAGACAGGCCTACCTCCCGCTTGACTGAGGGAGGTTCCACAGAGGAAGTGGCATCCAAAAGGAACTTTAAAGGACAGTGACAACCGGGGTCCACAGAGACAGACGGAGGAAACTCCCGGCCGAGGGGGCAGAGGTGAAGTGGAATGGAAACGAGATGAGTAGTCTTTCTTTATCCATGGTGTCGTGGGCTATCATGTGGAAAATCAGCATTGATTATTTATCTCCATGATGCTGACCTCTTTGTATCTGCGTAATAACAACCTTGGCAGGAGCTCACAAACAATCCCAACTGGAACCAAATATTCATTTCTTATTTTTAACTAAGCCACAGGTCAGATGTAGCTTGAAACACACACACACACACACACACACACACACACACACACACACACAGACACACAGACACACAGACACACAGACACACAGACACACAGACACACAGACACACAGACACACACACCCCAACTCCATACAGTTTGCAACAAACAATAGCTTCCTGCGTGTATTAAAAGCCACAATTGCTGACGGCAAGGTATATTTTAATTTTCTTAATTATTTTCCCCTTCTAAATATAATATCAAATTTATTTGGCAACCTGAGTTTGCAAACCTCTTCATTAGCTCACAGAATTCAATGAGGCAGGACTAGACATAATGATATTGACTTCTGCATGTAGCTTGCAGACTTTGTCTTCATAATTAAACCTTGGCACATTGCTATATCCACAGGGTATCAGTCAGGGTCTGTAATTGAAAACACAATCACCTGCTTAGCTAGTTTAAGCACAAAGAAAATTCATTATGGGATGTTAGGTATCACACAGCCTCTGGGAAGGTCAGAGGTCAGGATTGGAAGTCATGCAGTCACTTCAGCAAGGACCACACAGGGCGGCAGAGCAGCACCCACTAGCGGTGTCCGTCATTCTGCCTTAGGATCGATGTCACTGCCCCCAGAAGAGCAGTCATGCAGCTGTTCTGTGTTCCTGTCTTGCACACTGCTCCTTTCCAAATTGAACCTTGCAATTATGCACCAATGGGCAGGGTCTGAGTGGCACACCTGGTCCTGCAACCTTCCTTGGGATCAAAAGAAATAATTTCTTTTAATAAAAAAGATTTTCTTTTTATTTTTATTGTGTGTGCCTGGTGTGTGCGTGCATTTGTGTATGTGTGTGCCTGCGTGTGTGCTCACGTGTGTACCACGTGTGTGTGTGTGCAGGTGCCTGTAGAAGGCAGTAGAGGGCTTAAGACCTACTGAAGCTGGCATTTCAGGCTGTTCATTGCGACCTGCTTGATGTGGGTGCTAGGAACCGCACTTTAGTACTCTGGAAAAGCAGCAAGTGCTCCTCATCACTAAGCCATCTCTTCATCTCCAGGAAAAATAAACTCTTGCTTCCATCTTGGGAAGTTAAAGTCTACCCACAATGTTTCCAGGACACAGGAAGCTGTTTAAACAATGTGGGTGGCCACCAGCATGGCAGTACCACACAAGCGATGGCCCCAGGAGCTGGGGATACAAGACAACCCATTGTATTCTCTGGGTTCAGTTGTTCAGCACACAGATTTCTGGTTTTCACAATATTGTGAGCAAAGTAGAAAACACCTCACTGCAGGACTCCTTAAACTGCTGGGTGTATATCATATACCCCTGAAAGGTGTAATTGATCTTGACAAAAGCAGCGTGTGAAGGCTCTCCCAGAACAAAGCTGAAGCCAGGAAACTCAGTGATAAGCTGTCTCTGAGGCTGTCATTGCTCCTTGGGGATTTGTTGTTATCTGTAACCCAGACTCTGGGGTTCAAAGATGACATAGGACCACAGTTAACACTTACCAACTCGAGGTTAGAATGGAGACCTTCTCTTAGTGTTGGCAGAGCTGAGAAGTCAACTGAAGGATTTCAACACAAAAAGGGCCAAGAGCACAGGGAACATGGAGGGGATCTTCTCAGTTCTGGCTTACACTGACTGGGAGAAAATCGTTCTTAGAACTGTGACTTTGGAACTGGATTTTGCAAACCATGCAGCCCTAGAAAGCACAGCAGGAAGTATTAATGGATACACCTCCAGGCTTGCTTTGTATTCAGCAGAAACGAATGCGAATTGTTTCCTGAAGGCATCGTCTACAATCCTCGTCTCTCAGGATTCCCACATACTCAGCCAAACATGAGATCACACTGAAATCATGAAAGACATGTGGAAGTAAGCTACCTAAAGCCAGGGTCAGTAAAATACCAGACAAAACAGGTCGTATGGACCTCAGGTGCTAGGTTTAAGGTATAGCTTATAGCGATGTGGGAGGAAAAGAGAATTTCATGGGTGTGCAAGAAAAGGTGCTTCACAAAAAAAGAATGGGCCACAAACAGCTAACGAAAGAATTCGTGAACTGGAAGAAGTTAACCAGAACTGAGGGGGAGGGGAAGTAGGAACATGGCAAATAATAAAATGGAAGTTAAGAGATATAAACAGGTTGGGATCTAGTGTAGAGTGAGCTAGAATTCCAGGGTAAATGATGGCGGGATTAGCAATGCCAAGAGAAGGGCAGTAAGTGACAAGCCATCACTCCATTTCCTATCACTCCTGGAAGCAACTGGAAATGTGCGTTGGATTTAGTAGCTGGAGATCAAAGGCCAGGTTTATTACTGAAGGAACAGTTGAATAAGCACAAAGAAGCATGTCTAATAGCAATGCTCCCGATACTGTCTCAGATTAAGCAAGTTAACCTAGACCATAATAGGCAGTGCTGGACAATTGAAGCCTTGACCCTTGACCCTCGTCCTCTCCAGAGTCTGTCCTGGAGAAAATTAAACACAGAGGAACAGAGAACTGCTTGGCCAGTGCCCAGAGACAGGGGCAAGCAGGTGTAATTGAGCAACTCAGGGACCTGGGGCCAAGCTCACCTGCTGGGTAAATCATCTTCTTGCCTCAGGAGACAGTGAGAGTGCAGATGGAGACTGGGATGCTGCTTTCAAAGAACCTCCTCACACTACCCCTGTCAAAGGAAAGGCATTCATTGAAGAGATCACACAGAAGATTTTCCAGAATCATGTCTTAAATCATGACAGTGTAATAAATGCCAACCAAGATAAATTTTAAGAATCCTCAACCCTAGACACACGGTCGTAGAACTGCAGAACATCCTAGAAAGGAAATTGAAAGCAGTTAGGAGGTAACACAGATCTCCTGCTAATGGCCACCTGTGAGTTTGTCAACAGAACAAGAGCAAAGCACTCAAACAAGTCCCTCCTGTTGCTCAGAGGAAGTGGCTGTCATCTTAACAATTGTGCTTAGCAAAACTACCTACCAAGAAAAAGGGGGGAAAAAGATATTTCCATATACCAAATAAAAGAAACCCAAGAGCATCTTACAGCAACTCGTAAACCGTATTCATTTCAGGAAGAAACAGCATTTATATCAGACAGACCACGGGAGTTGGAATGTCACTTGAGAATCCTCTGGAACATCCACTTGTTCTGATTCAGGCCTCGAGGGTCAACTCCCTGGCTAATCTTGTGAATAAAAGGGATGATGCTACTCGTTGTCTTACTTCAGGTTCTCCTGAGAGCCTGACAAAGGATTGGTACCTTCTCGGAAAGCACAGGTCCATGGTGTTACAGGTGGGGGGGGGGGGATGCTTGTGTGTGATACCTGAGCTGTGTGAATAAGACAGCACACATCTCAGGGAGGATCACCACCCAGGGAGGACCACTACCCAGGAAGAACCACCACCCAGGGAGGACCACCACCACTGCTGCCTGCAAGTGTCACAAGACAAACCCATGCTTCTGTTCTTTGTGTGAGAGGGACAAAGGAAGAGAAGCTTGCACCTGCTTGGCTCTCCTGTTCTCTAGCCAAGATTCCTCTCCAGTCCTTTACTCCCCTGTTCTTGGTAGCCTCACCGGATACCCTGTGACTGTTGAGCAAGCCAGCTTCTATGTTCTCTGGTGTGCTGTTTTCTTTAATTTTCACAAGTGGCTCAGCGCAAATAAGGCTTGGTTTATGAGCTGTAAGAACCATGCTGGCCCAGAGCCTTCACCCAATCTTCACACAGCTCAGAAGTCTTGGCACGAACCTCAGCTCTGGGGGTGGGGCTGGTTGAGTCAAGAGTCAAGTAATTGGTTGCTTCCCTCAAGGGGCAACCAGGAGACTCAAAAAGGTATGCAAGGTTTGAGCACATAGAACCTTAAAATAGTTTGTTTCCTCATAAAGTTGCCTGGAGATTGTCTTTACCTTCTTTGAACTCAACTCTGACCTGTGAGAGTTCTAAGTCAGACGTGCCTTTAAACTGGGAAAGGACGAGGTGCTGCCGTGGCAGAAAGAACGCCAACATCTTAAGGCTCAGCACAGCAGCTGATTACCTTACTCCTGAAAAATCCACTGAAGTCCCCAATGACTCTCCAGGGCACACATAATCAAGGAGCTGCCTCCAGGGTCCATCCTGGTAGAGGCTCCATCTGCTCTTGTGAGCTCTGCAGTGATGGAGACCGAGGAGCATGCAGAATCAAAAGTGGTCCTTAGCACTTTGGTTCACAGCACTGGAAGTCATATGACTCTACCTAACTTCAAAAGAGGGAAAGTTTGTGCCCAGTGTATCTGGAAGGGCCGGGGAACCCTGGCAATGGAAACAATGACTCTAAGAATTTTTTTTACATAGTGTTTACACTGAGATCGTTTTAAGAATGTTACCTCCTTCCTTGTTCCCCTCATAGTCACATTCCACACACATCTCTGTATGCAGGCTAGCTAACAACCTCAAGAAGATTTAAATTAACTTTCATGATCATCTCATCATTTCTGGAAATACCCCATTGAGAAGCCCAGCATTTGATCTTCCATAGAGAAGGCTGTGATATGAGGGGTGGGGTCCTCTACCATGAACAGAGTAGAAACGATCTGCAGGAGGCAAGAAGGCAGTTCAGTCCAATATGACCTAGTAGCTGGTGTTGATTCAAACTTGTAGTCTTTCTCTGAGTACTTTATTATAGGCATAGTTAAGCATAGTGCAATTTGGTGAAAATTTGCCTGATGATAAATAATTCCTATGTGCACAATAAAGCTTAAGACATGACCACATCAAAACTCATTGTAAAGTACATGTGACATCTTCTATAAAGAGGTTCTATAGATTGACAATGTGTGGTGTTCTCCATGAAAATAGATTCTATAGACTGACAAGCTCACCATAAGGGTTTGGGGAAGTATCCACTATGGCCCTAGTGACAAAGCCACCAGGCCATTAATCACATTCTCTCCCAGCCTTCTGGATAGACAGGCTAGGTTATACATCTCTTGCTATGAAGAGACCGGCCAGTGTGTTTGACATTTCTGGTTCTCCTAGTGCTTGTCTGTGAGCACAAGGACCTCCGTGGCTCCTACAGTGACAGTTGAAAAGGTGCTTCTATAACAAAATAGGAGGGTACTTAAAATTACACATACACAAACTTACACATATGCACACATATATTCTCACACACAGTTCTAGGAAGATCTACTAAAGTCTTCCCTGTCAAAATAAGAGTACACTTTTACTAGCTCCCCCTGCCCTGGCACCACTCTCAGGAGCTCCAGTCTGTGCAGGCTTCCTCAGTTCTCCCTGGACCAGTTAATTGTCCACCGACAGGCTCCTTGCCACCCCATCTGATCCATTGCCCGTGCTGAGGCCACAGGTCTGATTTACATTCAGCCTAGGGTTTTAAACATCAGACACTGTCTCTAGTATTTTCTCATTATTTCCTACGTAGGCCTTGTCTCTGCCAGGACTGAGCACTTCTGGGAATGAGCAGCGTTTCGTAGATGACTGCATATTCTCTCCCACCCTTGTTTCCTCCCTCCACCAGCACCTGGTCCTAAACACTGTGTGCTCACAGTGCACTCAATAACTGCTTGTTGAATTGAATTTTCTAAACCATACTAATTACTCATTCAGCTCAGGTGTCTGTGTCTATGTGGAATGATGGATTTCCAGACGCCAAGACTGAGGGTCAATTCAAACCTCTTGAGGGCCTATTGGGCCCACAGTTGTGGATCACCTTCCCTGTTCCATGCTGGTAAATGCAGGGCACAGGACTGTGCTGCCCATGGTTTCTAAGCAGCTGCCCTGCGTTTCATGCCTCCCCTAGAATGAGTCTTAGTGGTAGGCATGAGAATAAGCCCACCCCCCTCAATTCTGTCGACAAAAGGGCTAATGAATGTCAAATTAATGACCCATTGACAGTCCACAGCATCCTGTTCCTGACTTCTAGGAGGAAGTAGACCCCAAGATTTCTGAGAACACTCTAAGCAATTTCTCCGCTAAGCATTTCTTTCGGACATTTGTGTGATGACAGTGTCTCCATTATTACAAGCCTGGGACGCTGGATATTTGGACTGCAATATTTAAATACTGTCCTGCTTCCTTTCTAAGTGCAGAGGGTGACTGCATGCAGGGCAGCCACCCGCCTCACCTTTCCCCTGTCCCTGTGTACTGGGGCTGTGCGATACAAGTGGGAAAGCCTGACTTTGTAACATGAGAAGACACTTCCAATGGCCGAACGAAACGTTGATAGCTCATTGCAGAAGCTGACAAAATGCCAGGGCCGTGAGTAAGCAATGCCGTGGGCTGGCTGGGAGTTCCAGGAGGTGGATTTCAACGGTGATCTTTGAGACAGGATGCTTGTGTGAATGACTCAAGGAGGCAAGAATGCAGCCTGGGAAGCGGATGAAGAGATGTCCTGGGCCGAGGATCTCCTCGCTGTTCCACAGCCGTGCAACTCCTGTGGATGTTTTAACAGTTTTGAGACCTCATTGTGGCAGTGCAGCCACTGTGCTCTTCAGGATTAGCAGCCACAGATGGGGTGAGAGATGAAACGGAAACTCAGGTGGAACCAGTAAAAAAAAAAACAAATAAGATGGCTTTGAAACCGGGTGCCCTTCCAGCAGACAAGACTGTGGTTACCCAAAACTGTAAAAGGACATAGCTTTAAATATTTTAATATTAAAAATTACCACACAGTTGAAATACACAGTCTAAGAGTGCAGGTTCATTGTCGGAACAGCCCACCACTAATCCATGTAGTCTACAGAGAAAGCTAACCGACTGGGAAATGACAGGTTAGTAGACTTTTTAATAACCGGCCTTTTAGAGAAGAGGCATGCTGCTGCCCCTGTTCTGAGCATCGAGAGCAGCTGAGGAGAGAGTTGTTAGACTGAAGATAAGCTACAGGCTGGCAAGATAGCCAGCAGCTTAGCATGCCCGCTGCCAAGCTTAGCGACCTAAGTTTGATCCCTGGGACCCAGGTGGCAGAAGGAAAGTACTGACACCTGTGAGTTGTCCTCTGATTGTCACACGTGAGCCATGGCACACACGTGTGACACACACACACATGTACTGGAATAAATAAATGTAATAAAATATTTAAACAAAACACTGAAAGATAAAGTTTATTATTTTTATTTTTTAAAAGACTAATTTTATTTTTAATTATGTGAATATGTGAATGTTAATGCAGGTGCCCTCAGAGATCTGAAGAGTTTCGGGTCTCCTTGAACTGGAGTTTAGGGTTACTGTAAACCTCCCCACGCCTGCTTCCCCACGCTGAATATGGGCACTGCGGACCTAACTCAGGTCCTCTGCAAGAGGACTGTTTAACTGCTGAGCAATCTATCCCACAGGATAAGCTACTTTTTAACACTGTGATTCATACTCTCCCCTCCTTGCACGTAGTGGTTTTTTTCAGTGTTGTATCTCAAAACCAAGCCCAGGAATTAGAGGGCTGGCCTGAAACTCAGACTGCTACTCTTAATCTCTGACGTAAAGCTGCCGTACTCATAATGAAAGCATCATTTGTTTTGCAGCAAACTTCATAATAATAAATGGCATTCATCTGAAATGATAAAAAAAAAGGAAAATAGAATCTAATGAAGATCTTTAAATGTGATAAAAATTATTTAACGCTAATAGAAATGTTTGCAAACTAGTAGAATATGCCAGGCATGGTGGTGCATGCTCATAACCCAGCTCTTGGGAGACTGAGGCAGGAGTTCAAGGTCATGCTGGGCTACATGAGATCCCCCTCTCCTTCTTCATGGCTGTATATGTATATATAATAAAAGTAGTAAGAGATTTTATTTATGAAGTCTTTGGGATGGTAGAACCTTGTCTATAACACCACCAGGCACTCATTTTCTCTGTGTGTAAATAACTCACGTCATAGATGTGTAAAGTTTGAAAATAGTGTGCGGGCGGTGTTTACATTTGTGGGAGCGCTTGGGAAGGCAGCACGAGTTAAGGTGAAGAAGACAGCTGACCACCAGGCTTCCTGACTTTGGAACAGAATCAGTGTGAGGGCAGCCGTGGTGAGGAAGTAAGAGGTGTGGACTTGTTTTTCAACATCCAACCCCAGAGGTGGTCACTGTGAAGAAGGCATGCCACTGGGAGGTGCCCACGGGGAACCCCACACAAAGCTGGTTACATTGATTTGGTTTCTCTCGGTGAGGGGCACATCAAAGGATAAGGCTTTACCCGAAGCCGGGGAGCTGGGTGGCCTTTTGGCCAATAAGCACGCAGGAAGAGCACCAGGGTTTCTATAAGACAGTGGTTCTCAGCCTTCCTGATGCTGCGACCCTTTAATACGGTTCCTCATGCTGTCTTGACCATCAGAAAATTATTTTCGTTGCTACTTCACGACTGTAATCTTGCTACTGTTATGAATTGTAATATAAATATCTGATATGCAGGTTATCTGATATGTAATCCCCAAAGGGGTTGAGATCCCCAGCTTGAGAATCATTGAGGAAATGCTTTAAGGCCTGCTTGGAGAAGGAAAGTCTACATTTTGTGCAAGATCAGTGCAGGAGAGTTGGAGTGAGCAGTGAAGCCTGGAGCCTCGCTGGGCCCACACTCAAGGTGCAAAGGCTGCAGAACTCCAAGGCAGTGTTTCCTAGCAGCTGCTTTGGTCTGAAATATCCACTAAGCTCCTGTTAGCCACAGGGGAAATGTCCATTTCAAACAGTTTCTTGAACAAAAGCACATGACCATTGGAGGTAAGTGGAAACTTGGATCTTCCCATTGACTCCAAGTCCAGGCCTGCATCTCCCCAGCTCCTACATTCAGCATATTTCCAATTGGTTTGAAGGCCATTGTAAAGACTATTGCAGTGGTTCTCAAGCTGTGGGTCACGACCCCTGTGCAGGCGGAGTAACTCTTTCGTAGGGTTCACATATCAGATACTTATATTATGATTCATAACAGCAGCAAAATTACAAAATATATTATATGGCTGGGGGGGGTGTCACCATGACATGAGGAGCTGTGTGAAAGGGTCGCAGCATTAGGAAGGTTGAGAACCACTGCCCTAGTGGCTGCCCAGAAAGAGTTATACAGCACACAGGAGACTGCAGCCTCTGCAGTGACCTGACTTGCTGTCCGCTGGCATCTGCCGACCTGAAGGCTAACAGTTCCCTAGAGGGACACCGAATTTTCCCTACGTGATGAACGTGTGTGTCGTGCTCCCTCCTGCAGCTCATCTCCTTAACCGTTCATGTGAGCAGAATGTCCACATAATCTGCCCCGAGTAAAAACCTCCCCCACCATAGTCCCACGTGGGTCACAGGCCAGTGCTGGACCACCTCTGCCGGGAGAGGAGGGGTGCTCAGAAGGTTACTCATGGCTCCATTTCTGTCACCATAATAAGCCAGAGCCATCAGTGGACGCTGAGTTCCAAGTCTTCTGATTGAATCTAGGGTGGTGTCTCAAAACAAAAACAGCAAACAGCCAGCAACTATAATCACAAAGAACAATTAAGCCAGCGTTAAGTGGCGATTTACAGGAATTCAAGAGCCTACAGAGAATGTCAGCTTGCTCACCTCGTCCTGTAGCCTCTACTTTTTTTTCTCCAGAGGATCCACTTTAACTCTTTTAGATATTTCTCCTAATTTTATATTAATATCTAGCTATATTTGCTTGTGTTTCACTTTCCTTTCTTTCCTTCTTGTTTTGTTTTAAACAGAACATCACTGTATATTTCAGGTGATCTTAAACTTGCAATCTTATCTCCTAAGTGCCAGAATAGTAGGCGGGTGTCACCGGGCCAGCAACTCAGATCTGGCTGATTTTTTCCAAAGTAGGCATTATCTATTATTTTTGCTGTGGAAAGTAAAGACTGAGCAGTCGTACAGTTCTGCCTCCAACACACTAAGCACTTTCTTGCCATAACCCCCCTAGTATAGTTCTTGGTGAGATTTGTGACTGGTATTGTTATGACTACTACTTATTCACAGCAGAAATGTCCTAAGGGCCAGAAACAGGGCTTAGTGGTTAAGAGCACTCACTCTTCTTCCAGAGGACCCTGGGTTGGGTTCTCAGCACACACATGACAAGTTACAATCTCTCTCCAGCTCCAAGGGATCCAAAGCCTTTTCTGGCCTCTGTGTAAAAATCTATCCTTCCCCTCTCCCTCTTCCTCTTCTTGCTGTTCTTCTTACTGAGGTGACATCCCAGGGTTCTCTCTGTTCTTTTGGATTCGCAGGCTCACACTCATGGCTCCTCCTTCCTTTGGTGACGCACCTCCTCCAGAGGTCTCTGGGGAAATGGTGCAAAAGAAGGTGGAGAGACACTCTCACATTTGGATACGGCCTTAGCTGACCCTCCCATTAGAGAGAGAGCATGTAGCTAAGAGGCTGGGTATTTAACTTGAAGCTGTCAAAAGCCTTCCTCAGAACCGAACAGTCTTTCTTCTGTTCAGTATTCTAGCACCTAGTACTGCCAGTTAGAAGTCTATGGACTCTCACTTAAATTCCTCTATTACCCAATTGTTAAGTTTTACAATGGTATGTGTTAGGGTCAGCTTCTCAATGGCAAAACTGATGTCCTTTAAACTTGGGTGGTGTCTTTCTTCCTTTCTTTCAAGATTATGTTCTTAGAAATTTTAATCCTGGTATGGTGGTTCACAACAATAATTGCTGAACTAGGAAACCGAGGCAGGAAGTTTGCAACAAGTTCCAGGCCAGCCCGAGACTCTAGTCTCAAAAAAGAAAGCAAAAGAAAAAATGTCTTATATAGCTTTCTCTTAACAGGCATTTTATCTGTATAATTGTCTTTCAACTTGATTTATAAAAATGTCTTCAATTTGTCTTCTGGTCTCTATTGAGTTTTTATTTTGTGATACTTAAAAATAAAAGTTCTGGTACTTTTCTGATCCTAGCTCTGTAGTGTGCTGGCCTGGCTGTAGCTGTGATGTGTAGGTGTAACTCCAGGTTGGTTCCTATCTATCCGCTTTACTTTTCTGTCACTAAAACTGTATCAGTAAACTTGCCTTTGAGCTGGAGATTTCTGTGATTCATTCTTTCTTCCTTTTCTTTCTCCCCCTTTCTCTCCTCTTTCCATCTCCCCCCGCTCCCCCCAGCCATTTTTTTGTTTGTTTCTTTGTTCTGGGGACTAAACTCTGGATTTCTTGCTTGCTAGGCGGGAGTTGGGGGCACCACTGAGCCGCACCTCCAGCCCCTAGTGATTCTTAATGGGATATTTTTCCCGGCAGAGTTTCGCTCTGTTGCCCAGGTAGGCCTCCTGGACTTGAGTGATTCTTTTTCCTCAGTCCCGTGAATAACTGGGACTTGAAGAGCCACACCCCAGTTGGTCAATGCCCTACAATTCATCAGCAAGGACTGGAGAGCCAATTGTGTGAACCAGAGGGACTTACTGTTTAGTAGGCCTCACTCAAAGCATTGAGAAATGGCCAGGTTTTTTTCTGGGAAAGCTCGGAGTATCAGGTAGGGGGTTGTTCCCCTTGGATCAATTTCTTCATGGTTTTCTGGTCTGGTGTACGGTTCTGATCACTAGTGTTCTGATAGTTTGGGAAGGAAAAAGACAGAATCTCACCTTGAAGCAGTGTCTCTCTGTAACAATGAAAGAATTTTATAGTTAGGGGTCACCACAACACGAGGAACTGTATTAGAGGGTTCCAGCATTAGGAAGGTTGAGAACTACTGCCTCAAAGGATAAGAATTTTCACTTAGTCCCTAATTTTTCTTTTGTTTGTTCTCTTCTTTCTTCTTTTCCTGTCTTGCTTTCTTCCTGTTAAAGGTTAGTGGTAACCACCTTCCTTTCGTGGTTAGAGGCAGGATTCTGCTATGGAGCCCAGGTTGTTCTCGGAGTCTTCCTGCCCTGAGTTCCTGAGAGCTGGGGTTACAGGCGTGTGCCACCACACCCAGCAAGACTTTTTCCTCAGACTCTTGTGCTCTTCTATGGATGAAGCCTAATGATGAGCCAGTCACTGAATTTATCGATATACAGTGATAATGGACAAACACACCCTACGCTGGCCCACGAGCCATCAGAGTTTGCTGAGCTCGTGAACACAGGCTTTCTGCTCTCTGGTGGGAAGGGCAGCTGTGTGTTCTCACTGCCTACACAGACTGGGGCAGTTCCTCTCTCCTCATCCCTCTCATGTATTCCTAAACTGCTGCTAGCTTGACCTCTGGGCCTCCCTGGGGCTCACTTGAGAACACTGGCCTCTGACCATGGCCTCTGCCATCTCACACAGAGGTTCCTCCCTGCTGCTGTCATTGTCCTCTGGCTTGGCCACTTTATGACTTCCAAAGTTTGGTTGGTGTCTCCCTTCCAGTGCCATCTTTTCTCCTCTCTCATCAACAGGTTATTGACTTTTGTTTTGTTTTTTGTTGTTTTGTTTTTGTTTTTTGTTTGTTTGTTTTGAGACAGAGACTCCTATGTGACCCAAGTGAGCCTCAAACTTGCAATCCCCAGTTTCTGTCTCTCAAGTGTTTAACTTTATGAAAAATCATTTACTGTGATCTCCGCAATATGTCCAGTTGTGGTTTTTCTGTGATGGTCTCTATTGCGGTAAAGAGAAGGTTCTTTGATGAGGAGTGGGAGCTACATGGATCTCTGGGTATAAGGACAGCTGGTGACCTAAATACCTATAAGTATCATGCCTCATCTGTTGTCTGCTTGAAATAGAAGAAACCGAGTTTAAGAATTCTTGGCTTGCTCTGCACCAACTCCACAGACTCAGATCTGTGGAAGGGATGCGTACCACCTCCCCCAGTACCACCTCCCCCAGTACCACTTCCCCCAGTACCACCACCCCTGTACCACCACCCCCGGTACCACCTCCCCCGGTACCATCTCTCCCGGTACCACCTCCCCCGGTACCTCCTCTCCCGGTACCCCCCTCCGTACCCCCCCCCCGTACCACCTCCCCCGGTACCTCCTCCCCCGGTACCTCCTCTCCCGGTAACCCCCCAATCCCCGTACCACCACCCCCGGTAGACTGCAGATGAGGCAAAGCGTGTTCTGTGGCTGAGAAGAGCTCAGGCAATTATGCGAAGTGAAACTTCAAGCTGCTATTTGTTCCATCTCTACCTCCGGTGAGTTCCAGGAAGGCCCAAGGTTCCCACCCTCCAGGCTTTAGCCGCCCCACGGTGAGTTTTATTCCGAAGCAAAACACTTCGTGCTATAGTCACTTTCTATCCGTTTAGAAAAATTACATTAATATTCTTCCCGCTGAGGGAGGTAATACACGCTAGCTGAGGGGAAATTGGGAAACTGAGGAGAAACCAAGGTAAGGACTACCTCAATCCCAGAGGTAGCCAGTGTGTGCCCTTCCGGGCTCTGCTTTGAGGTGTATGGGTGGTACAGATCTTCAAGGTAACTGTCTGCCTGTTTTTTTTTTTTTTTTTTTCCCTCCCTAACATCTTGGAGACACTTCTCCACATGATCACAGTTCTTCATAAACTCCTTTGAAGGCTGTACATATGGCTAGACATCCATCTGGCCACCCTCTCATTGCTGGGTTTTTGGTATTTGTTTCCAAATTTTACATATCAGAAAATAGCATGATATGAAGTTTTAAAATGTAAATTCTGGCCTACATCTTTAGTCCCCATCCCCACCGTGGATACAATCTAGAGGCCGTGAAAACCCTGTCTTTTGGTAGAAGTCATCTTACATTTCCAGAAAGCATTCTTAACACCTGCTTTGTGCATGTGTGTACTGCTGGGGCTGAACCCAGACCTTGCCCACACTGAACACTCCTACCCCTGAGCTCCAGCCAGGCCCTATGTTTTCAGTAGCAATGAGCCAAAGCACACTTCTGGTTACAGTTTCAATAGCTTCATAAGTGTCCTAATTTTTTTTTAAATTAAAATAATGCCTATATGTGGTTTCTAAAATAAAGGCTATCAAAAATCCAGCAGAAAACCCACCAGTCCCTGGGCTGGGAGTGATGGCTCGGTGGCTAAGAGCACTTGCTGCTCTTGTAGAAGACCCAGGTTTAGCTTGCAACTGTCTGTAACAACAACTACAGGGGACCTGATGTCCTCTTCCAGCCTCTGTGGGCATCTTTCTGCACATGGTACATAAACACACATCCAGCCTAATACTCATA
>CM052704.1:75094902-75107106 GCA_028551405.1 Uromys caudimaculatus | reverse complement strand
AAGCTGGAAACAACCCAGATGTCCCTCATCAGAGGAATGGATACAGAAAATGTGGTACATCTACACAATGGAGTACTACTCAGCTATTAAAAACAATGACTTAATGAAATCTGCAGGCAAATGGATGGAACTTGAAAATATCATCCTGAGCGAGGTAACTCAATCACAAAAGAATGAACATGGTATGTACTCACTGATAAGCGGATATTAGCCCAAAAGTTCAGAATGCCCAAGTTTCACTTTACAGTAACCACTAGACTGAGAGTGAGGTCCCAGATAGAGGAGTTAGAGAAAGGTCTGAAGGAGCCGAGGGAGTTTGCAGCCCCAAGGATGGAGCAACAGCATCAATGGGCCTGACCCCCGCTCCGGTCATCCTGGAGTTAGGACCACCAACCAAAGAATACACATCTATGGACCCATGGTTTGGACCACATATGTGGCAGAGGAAGGCCTCGTTGGCCATCAGGGAGAGAGGAGAGGCCCTTGGGCCTGAGGGTGTTAGAGGCCCCAGTAAAGGGGAATGTCAAGGTGGAAATATGGGAATGGGTGGGCGGGTGGGTGGGAGGTGGAATTCTCTCACAGAGACGGGGAGGGGGAGGGATAGGGGGTTTCCAAAGAGGAAACATTGGAAATGTAAATAAAGTATCAAAAAAAATGCAAAATAAAAAAAAAAGAAGCAGCTTTGGGGTTACAGCAATGTACATCTTTGATTCCTTATTTTCTTCTTGTGTTACATGGGTTTGATCTCAGTGCCTTGCTTGCGCATACTAGGCAAGTGCTTTCCCACTGAGCAACACTCAGATACCTAGGTGTGTCTTATACTCTATCTTGGCTCATCCTGGCTTCACTACGGCCAGAATGCCTGTGCCTTGCCGCATCCACTCCAGTTTGTAAATTGGAAACCGACCATCAAGATGGTGTCGCTAAGGGGTGTGGCCTTTGTGAAGGGGCTAAACTATGAGGACAGATTATCAGTGGGATTAATTTTATTAAAGAAGCCGATTTTCCCTTCCCTCCTCCCTTCTGAGGACGTAGCCAGGTGGTTCCATCTTTGAAGGCCACAGCAAGCTAGCTCTCTCCAGACATCAAATCTGCTGACACCTTATTCTTGAGCTTCCCAGCCCCCACCAACTATAATCAATAACGTGTTAGGTTTGCAATTTAACCACACTAAGGTACTTTGTTACAGTAGCCCAATCTGACTAACACGGGGTGCGGCAACACGATAATAGGATTCATGTGGCTTAAAAAAACAGACAATCATTGCTTGGGTAATGGAGTTCCAGATCTACAGTGGTGGTCCCCTTCTTCAAAGGCATGACACATGGTGGAAAGAAGAGACACTGTGCTCTGCCCGGAGGGCGTGAGGGCAGAACTCGTGTGATCTCGTTGTCTCCCAGAGGCCTCCATCTCTGAATACCGCCACTTAGGGATTACGTTTTAGCAGGATTTTAGGGAGGCAAAACTTCCAGCCCTGGCAACCCTAAAAATATACCGAGTTTACCCCACACTCGTCTTGTTAGACATTGCATCTAGTTCTTATTTTTATTCATTTGAGTCCTTTATAAAGTAGGCACAGTAATCGTCACTGCCTTCTAGAGTGTCTTCTTTAAAATACTTCCTTTGTTTCTATTTATGTATCTGTGTGTGTGTGTGTGTGCGCCCGTGCGTGAGTGCGGTAAAGGGAGCTAGAAGAGGGTGTCGTAGCAGGTGAAGGTGGAGTTACAGGCCTCAAGCCTTCTGCTTCTCCTTCTCCAGCCCCTCATAGCTGTGTGGAGTCCCTGTTGGCACCCCTCAGCCTTTCTGCACCGGCTTCTGAGACCAGCTCCCTGCCCCCACTGGGATTTCATGAGTAAAGGTTCCTTTGTGCTCTCTAATCTATGGAAGGAGATCAGAGTTGGCCATGATCCCAGTCATCATTGTGTTCTCGGGTTCTGTCGCCTGTGCTTGTCCCACCTTCTCCACATGTCCTCCATAGGTTCTGGCTGATCTAGCTTTTCCAGGCCTGAGTGACCTCTGCTCTTGGGGAGGAAGCTCCCACAGCTCCTGTCTGTCACCTAGCTCTGCATCCCAAGGGAACTCTGAGAACAGAATCTATGATGGGCTTAATATGGTTCCCTGTCTTAGTTAGGGCTTCTATCACTGTGAAGAGACACCAAGACCAATGCAACTCTTCTAAAGGAAAATATTTCATGGGGCTGGCTTACAGTTCAGAGGTTTAGTCCACTATCACCACAGTGGGAAGCGTGGCAGCATGCAGGCTGGCGTGGTGCTTGAAAGGTGGTTGAGAGTTCTACTTCTGGATCCTCAGGCAGCAGGAAGAGGCAGTGAGCCACTAGGCCTGGCTTGAGATCCTGAGACCTCAAAGCCCACCCCCAGTGATGTACATCCTCCACCAAGGCCACACTCACTCCAAGAAGGCCACGCCTCCTAATAATGCCATTCTGCATGGACCTATGGGGGCCATTTTTATTCCGACCAGCATTCTCCTGAAGTTTGGGTGTTAGAAACTTCCTCCCCATTGCAACAGAGTTGGGAGGTGGACCCTAAGAGGTGATTTTGGCTTGAGAGCTTTGTCTTTATAGATGGCCTATTGTATTTATCAGAAAGGTGGGTCAGTTATCTAGAGTCAGAGGTCATAAGGGAATGCACCCTTCACCTGTGCTGTGTGATGGCTCCCATCATGTTAGACAAGACAGTCCTGAGCAGACTCAGGCTCCATATTGGATTTCCCATCTCCACAGTCCAGAACTGTCACAAATGACCATCTCAGTTTTCGGTCAGAGGAGAGGGCAAGGCTGCAGCTGTTGATAGAACCCTTTGGACACAAGGCAGGATTCTTACAAATGACCTTGTTTGGTCAGCTGGTGATCGGTGATCGCAGAGAGGAAGGAAATAGACTGCAGAACTGTCGTTAGCCCTGTATGGATGCAAACTACACTCACTCCACCCCATAAAGAGTCACCACCAACCATTCCTCACATAGACACCCCCTTTCCCGTGGCTGAGTGTCTGTCCTTTGCTGTTTTGAAATAAACAGTCCGGTGTGTAGAGATCAGTCTACAGTCTGTTTCTGCCTCTGTCTCTCTATGCTAAGAACTCTAACAGCTATGGAACCTAGCTCTTGATCTAGGATGGTTCTGTCTCCTAGCTGTGGGATTCCACACCCTAGGAGGGTGGGGCCCTTGCACCCATGAAATCTGGTCATCATTGAACTTGCCCTGGGCCCACGCATGCTCAGAAATCTGGTTTTGCCTTGCCTTCTCCCCGTCCCTGAGAACTGAAGTCCTGGCATCTTTGATGTGTCAGCTTGCTTTTTCTGAGGGAAACCTTGAAGTCTTTTTCCTGATCGTGCATGGGCTTCTACCCTTCCGGCACTGGGACTCCCTGTGCTCTCTTCCCCTGTGACAAAACCATTTCCCTCTGGTGCCAGGCTCTGATCTTTCCCCTGCTCTGTGTGATTGCCCCTCTCCCCCTTCCTAGTGGAGCCTCTGGTTCTGTTGTCAATGATGGTTCAGCTTACTGGAGTCCAAAGGTCCCAAATAATTAGGCCCAGAGAGTGTGGGTTCAGATGAATGTGTGACTTCACCATTGGGGTTAAAGAGGATGGCACTCATGTATCCTGAGGCAGCTGTACATTCACGGCTAAATTAGCATTGGTTTGACAGGTGACCAGACAGATGCGTGAAGAAGGAACCCAGGGGGTCTCACCCTGGCTCTGCCAGATCTTTGTTTTCCTGATGGCCACATGTTTGTTTGATTTTTAAGTTTCTAAAACTGTGAGGGAAGCTAAGATCATCGAATTAAAACAACAGAATGTAGAGATTTGGCGACATCATGTTTCACTGGTTCTGAGATGTAATTTTTGTTTTGCTTTGCTTTGGATTCTTTTAAAAGACTCATTTTATTTCTATTTATGTGTAGTATGAGGTCCACCAACAAACCAGAATATGTGCCTATGTGAGTGTATGTGTACACAGGTGGTTCCAGAGATCAGAAGAGGGTGTATCTCAGACACCCTGGAGCTAGAGTTCTAGGCAAATTGTGCTGTGGGTGATGGGAACTGAACTGTGGTGCCTTGTAAAAGCAGCAAGCTTCCTTAACCACTGAGCTTCCCCTTCAGTCCTTGTTGTGGATTTTTTAAAACAAGGTTTAGTTATATAGCCCAGAGTAGCCTGAAGCTCACTAGGAAGCCAAGGTTAGCTTTGAACTCTCAGTGATCCTCCTGTCTCAGCTTGACATTGTATGCATGAGCTACTACATCTGGTTTCAAGATCATCTTTATCCCTGTAACTAGATGAATTCCAAGACCAGTGCATGTAACACCATGTCAGGTACTCTTCTGTTGCTGTGATAAACTCCACGATACAAAGCAGCTCATAGAAGGAAGAGTTAATTGGTACTTATGGTTGCAGAGGGAGGGTCCATAATGGAGGGTGGGGGAAAGGGGTCGGGGCAGGAGGCTGGGGCAGGAGGCTGGGGCAGGAGGCCGGAGCAGGAAGCTGGGTGGTCACATCTTCAACAGCAAACCTGAATCATAGAGACTGGATTGGATCAGAACTATTAAACCTCAAAACCCATCTCCAGTGACAAACCTCTTCCAGCTCAGTGCCATCTCCCAAAGGCTTTACAATCTCCCCAAAGACTGCCACCAGCTGGGGACTGAGCACTCAGATATGGGGCCTATGAGGGACATTTCTCATTCAAACTCACACGCGGTTTATTATTGCAATTAACAACATTCTTTCTTCTCGGTGGTAATTTGTAAATGATGCATCTGACCATGAAAAGAGTCTTCTATTTGAGGAAATACGGTATATGGGTTGATGCAAATCCAGGATTAGCATCAGCAAGGTTGGGAGCAAAGTTAAGGAAATGGAATTGTGGTGATAAATACAATCCAGTCCTGCACTTAAGTAAAAAAAAAAAAAAAAAAAAAAAAAAATCAATTGGCCAAGTAAAAGATGAAGACAAATTGGCTTAAATTCAGTTCCTGTCACAGAGGCAGCAATAGGTTTGAGGAGCCTGCTACAAGAGTTAGCACATCACTAAAAAGCTAATGCCGCCCCAGGCCGTGCTGATAGGAGGAGCATCCTGGGCAGACGAACCTCACTGTCATTTTCTACAGTCAGAGGGAGTTTGAATACTTTATTGCCCACTGTTAAGAGGCCCATTAACAAACCAGAGTACACACTTTTATTGAAATTGTGCTTTGCGGTTACGATGTGAGGTGTCCTTATAAGAAATAGC
The DNA here is from genome assembly GCA_028551405.1 of Uromys caudimaculatus. Lineage (NCBI taxonomy): Eukaryota > Metazoa > Chordata > Mammalia > Rodentia > Muridae > Uromys > Uromys caudimaculatus. Next base: position 75,101,856 of record CM052704.1, on the reverse strand, counting down.
TTGAGTAAATGGGTTGTTGAATTTATTTTGAGAAAAGTATTGGATGCATTCTTCTCTGGGTGAACCCAGGGATATTTTTCTTTCATTTCCAGGTCTAGAAACAGCTGTGTTTTCTATTTGTTCTTATGGTGACTGGCTTGCAAAGCTATCCAAGTTTCCTTTTTTGCCTTTGCTGCTAGGGAATTCACCAGACAAGTTTGTTGTCTATACCTAACCAAGTTCAAACTGACAGGAATGTGCTCATGCAGTATACTTACTGTGACCCAACATTTTCTGCCTTTTCTTTTCTTCACATTAATATTTTCCCCATTACTTTTTATAGTATTGCTGCATAATTTGCAAGCCCCTTTGAGTCTCTTTTGGAGTAAGTTGCAGATATGAATGAATAAACACCAAAATAACTGTGTGAAAAATGAATGCATATTCAGAGCATCTATTCCCAGCAAATGGGAAGACAAAAAAAAATCATTCTCCAGAGATAAGGCTGAAGGACACGGAGCTATTTCAAGAAAACAAACAAACAAACAAAACCAGAAAACTCACTGGGAATTTAGTATGATCCCTATTGCAAGGAAGAGGAGGAAGAGAAGGAAGAGGACTAGGAGAAGAGGGAGAGAGGGGGGAGATGAAGAAGGGGAAAGAGAAGGAGGGGGAGCGGAAAGAGAAAATAGGAGAGGAAGAAATGGAGGGAGGGAAAGAAGAGAGGGAAGAAGGGAGAAAGGAAGACAGGCAGGAAAGGCTTGCTAAAGATCTAAGCTGTTCTGATTAGAGAGCATTGTGTGGGGTACTGAGCTCCATGGTGTGGGGTACTGAGCTCCATGGTGTGGGGGTATTGAGCTCCATGCTGTGTGGGGGTATGGAGATCCCCACTGCAGAAGTACTGATGCTGGAGCTGATGGCCACCTGTCAAGGAGATGGGGTTCTTTATGGATGACGAATTCCGTCCACCTGTGAGTCAGCATTTTGTGAAGAGAAAACAGGGTTGAGCAAAGAGGGGATACCTGCTAAGGGAAGAGTCCTTGCTTTTGAGGGTGGGATGGAAAGAGGCCCGTAGGAACAGAAAGCTGCTTCTCTGAGGCGGCTGCCAGCCTCCGTGGGGACACCTTCCACACACAGGCCACCTCCGTAAACAGTACAAAGGAAAATCAAGAAACATAAGCACTAGCCTCCAGCTGGCTGGCCAGCTCCATGGTTCTCTCAATCCAGGGACGGAAACGTGGCACTAGAAAGTCCCGGAGTCCTTTAAAATCCTCATCATCATTTGGGATTCCGCCTTCCATTCTGATTGGCCAGAAATGACCTCATTATCTCTCACTGGAGCCCGGGCTGCCCCCATTGCCCCCTCACTCTGGCCCAGTTCCTCTGACTGCAAAATGACAGCATCACTCGCTGGCTGTGTAACCCTGGCCTCAAGTTCACAGTTCCTGGTGGTCTGAGGTCCAGAGGCCCCTGAACTTCTCGGGGGCTACATCCCTGACTTCATTAGCCATGCAGATTTATGCAGACTTCTCCCTGCTACGTTAATATTCAAGGTTTCCCTTTCTCTCCACTCGGCTTTTAGCGGATATTTTCCCAAACGGCCTCACACCCACTAGCAGTGTGGTGGACAGCTGGGTGTGGAAACCACAGGGGCGCCTGTGAACAGATGGAGCTGGTGGAGGGGACAGGAAGGTACCCCTCACCCCACCCCACCCTCCCGGCCCAAGGGCCCAGCTGCTGAGTGATTCAGCCAAGAGTAGGAGGGGAGGAAGGAGAAGCCACACCAGCCAAGGCTAAAAACAGACCTGGCCTCCTCCAGTGCTCTGTGGATTAGGGTCTTTCCTGCTTCTTCCCTGTGTATGTTCTCACTTAGCAGTTTGTCGCAGGTCCCCCAGCCACCCCCGGGGGCCTTGTTCTCCATCCATGTTGCACAGGCTGTTTGTCTTCCTTCTTGATAGACCTATGGGGCATGGGGGACGGGGGGGGGGGGGTGCGGGGCGGAGAGAAGCGCCCACAGTGTGACCTATCATCCCTTCTGCGCCTTCCACAAAGGGTGTCGAGGCCCAGGCAGCAGGGTCTAGGATCGTCTCAAGAATTTACAGCCTGGGCCCTCAGGAGATTGGAGCTCTGCCAAAGCCATAAACTTTGTTCAAAGTGCTGTGTGATGGTTTATGGTAGGAGGCAGACACAGCTTCTTGGCCCTGGTCCTGCCCTCTCATTACAGAGTCTCTGTCAGCCATTCTGTTCGGATCCTTCACCCATGGGTGGGCAGGAGTGCCAAGCCACAGGTAGCAAGCAGGCTTAGAGCCTATATCCTGAGGGTCCTCACTCACAGATGTCCTCACATACCCCAGTACACAGTGCCCAAGTCCTTACAAATACCAAGGTCCTGACATGCTCGGCTTTTTGTGTGCCCAAGTGCTCACAGGCTTGGGCCATCTCAAAACTGAGGCCTAACACATCCTGGCGATTACATGGCCTGGTGTTCCTATAATATTCCCTCCCACACACACACCCAGGTCCTCAAGCACTTTGGTGCCCCCTTACCTTGTGCCCTTGCTCTCAGGTCTTCCCATAGTGAAGTGCTCACAGGCCTCACAGGCCCAGGTCCTAATGCACCCTAGTTTTTATTCATATGCCCAGATGCATTCATGCTTGCATCCTCCACACCCAGGCACCCCCATAACCCAGCTCCTCAGCCGCTCTGCTTAATCCTGATTGTCACCTTGACTGGACTAAAAGTCACTTAGAAAAGGACCCCTGGTGTTCGTTTGCTCAGGCCCTCACACATTCTGGTGTTCCCACACCCAGGGCCTCACATGCCTAAGTGCTTCCACTCCCAGGAGCACCCACACTCGGGTGCACCCTCACCAGGTTCTTAAAGATCCAGGCCTCCACTCGTCCAGGCCTCAGCCTCATCTATGCCTTCACATGTCTAGGTGTTCACACACCGAGAGTCCATGCAGCCTGCTCCTCCTATGTGTGCCTGACAGGGATAATCACAGAAGACAGACTGTCCAGAGCAGGCATGCATCCCTATCCAAGGTAAACCATCTAGAAGGGTGAAGAGCTTTCCCGGATGCCCTTGTCTACTGAAAATCTGCTACTGAACCTCAAAAGCAGCTTTTGGGGGACAAGACCACAAGCAAGTTTCCTAGAGAGAGCACCCGAGTGCTCCCTGGTGTCCTTCTTAACAAAGCTGTCATATCCCTGGTTAACAACTGGCAGACCTCTCCTAAACTCCTTTAATGGCAGGAAGCCTGTGCTTCTCTCCCCGACTCACATTCATTCCCATAGATTCTTGAGATACCCTCTACCACTCCCAGCTCTCCCATGCCCCTACCTGTTGAAACAGCCACATGGGCTAACCTCTGCCTCCAGCTTCTAGGGGCTCCACAACATAGCCCCTTGACCACTCTGCTGTCTTTTGACCCCATTGCTCAAGTGACCCCATTGTGAAAAAAATCAGAATGTGAACATTTAAAAATTTTTCCCCAAAGATGGTAACTACCTGTCTTATAACACCCACCACAACAAAAAGAGCATGGACCTCAGTCTCAAAGGAGACTTGGTTGGGCGTGAAATGTCCCCACAGGCTTATGATCCCCAGCTAGTGACATTGACTAGGGCTTTGTGATGGCAGAGGCATGGCTGACAGAGGTGGGCCACTGGGGCTGGGCCTGTGAAGGCTTAGCCTAGCCTTGCTTCCCACCAAAGCTCTCCTTTCTGCCTGCAGCCTCAAGATGGCAAGCCACAGTGCAAACTCCTGCTTCAACCAGCATAGCTGTCCACACCACCATGATGACTGTGTCATCAACTGGGATCTAAAATAAGCCTCTCCTCCCTTAAGTTGCTTCTGGTAGATGCTTGGCTAAATGACAAGGTAACTTTATAGAGGGAGACCCAGAAAACACAAAGGTATCCTTAGTGTAGGCCAGTGTTTCTGACTCCCAGCTTGTCATTCAGGACAAGGCCAGCCTCTCTCCTCACATCTGAGTGTGAGTTTACATACAGACCATATAGAGCCTCAACATCACTGAACGAAGCCTGGGCTTCCTTTCTCAAGACTCGGGTAAAGGAAACTGGAGTTCTTTTGAGTGGGGTCCAGGTTTCCTTGCCTGTGGGGAAGAGGATTATAGTTGCCCAAATGATTGACAATGGGTTGGTCAAATCAGGTGGGGACTCTAAGAATGACTCAGCCAACATCCTGGCTTCTGTGTCCCTCCATCTGCCAACCCCAACCTTTCCCTTCACTTTGACTCAGTGAGAGCTTAGACCTTGTCATCACTGAGAACAGCACCAGCTCTGAAATTTCCCTTTCAGAGAACCCAGGAGGCTATGCAAAGACATGAAAGGACCACTAATGAAGGAAGCCAGTGGGAAAAGACTACATGCTGTCTAGTTCTAACTCGTTGACACTCTGGGAAAGACACACTAGCAGAAACAGTAAAAGGATTAGTGGTTGCCAAGGGTTCAAGGAAGGGAGGGGAAAATACGGCTGTGGAAGTATTTTGTATGATTCATAACTGTGGACATATTTTATAATATATTTGTCAGGTCCCATAGAATGTAGTGCAGATGTGAACGCTAATGTAGACTATAGGCTTTGAGTGACAGCAGTGTCGATGATGCAAGTACACTGCTCTGTGGGGGACAGCTGTGCATGTGTAGGGGAGAGGTGTGTGTGACACACCCGTCTCCTTTGCAGTTTTGTTATGGGTCTGATGCTATGCTACAGAATCAAAACCACAGCACTTTCCTGCTCCTGCGGCCAGTGGTGTATTTCTGGAGAGTTTATGATAGGCTGTCTTTGCCTTTAGTATTCAGAAGCCTAACTGGGCTGACTAGTGCTACCTTTCACTCCTAGTTCCTCCTCTAGACAGGTAGTTAGCTCATAACTTCTGGTCCTCATATCCAGATTTCAACACTTTCTGCCTTGGTACCTACTGTGGTTTGAATATGAAGTGCTTTCCCATCCCCCTTCACCTCAGAATCCAAGGTTTACATGTTAAGAGCTTCGATGGAGCTGTTTCCTGGAGGAAACAGAGGCTTTGAGGTAGGAATACTTCTTCCTCCCATCACCACCCAGTGTCCTGTCTGCATTCCACCAAACTCCCCTTCTTCATTCTAATGGCCTGAAGTCTCTTTCTCTTGCTCAAATATTTATTTCTATTTTATTTTATTTTATTTTATTTTATTTTATTTTATTTTATTTTATTTTATTTTATTTTATTTTATTTTATTTTATTTTATTTTATTTTATTTTATTTTATTTTATGTGGATGAGTGTTTTGTCTGCAAGTATGTTTGTGCATCATATATGCAGTGCCCATGGAGGCCAGAAGATGGCGTCTAAAGCCTTGAAACCATAGTTATAGATGGTTGTGGGCCTCAGTGTGGGTGCTGGGAATTGAACCTTGGTGCTCTGAGAAAGCAGCCAGTGCTCTTAACCATCTCTCCAGTCTCTCTTTCTCCTAATCAAACCCATGCTTTTGGTGTGAGGCTCAGGTCATAGGCTCCCTCTTTCCTCCTTGAAGACTTGGCTCCTGCAGGAATCACCAACTAAGCCTCAAGTACATCCGGCACCATCGAGATCTGAACATACCAGGGCATGCGTACCACTTGTCAAACATGCTCACTTTAGAAAGACAAGAAGGAAAGAGAGAGAGAGAGAGAGAGAGAGAGAGAGAGAGAGAGAGAGAAGATGACCACCATCATTACCCATCAGAGAAGTGTCATCAAAACCACAGTGAGAGGCCATGCCACACCTGCTCAGAGAGTTACAATAAAAAAGACAGGTCATAACAAGAGACGGTAAGAGCCCAGAGGTGAGATCAACACGTTCGCTCCAATAACTGTTCAGGATTGCACAGGGCATAGAACAGTGGAGCAGCTGGGGACAGGATCTTTCCGGTCTCCATCTGCACCCCAGAGCTAAGGCTGTCCCACAGCCCACCACACAAAAATTTAGCCAGTAGAGAGCTGGTCTCCCAGAAGTGCTGACACACAGGTGAGACCATCACTTCTGCTCAAATTCCTGGCCCAAGAGGAACCCTCACAGAGCCATCAGGACACAGGAATCAAGGAATAGCCTGGGACAGAATCACTCTGGTTTCTGTCTGCACCCCAGAGCTGACCTGTGCCACAGCTCTCCATACCCAAATTCCTCCCAGAGAGAACTGGTCTCTCAAGAGTATTGACACACAGGATTGCAGGAGGGACAAGCCACAGTCAGAGAGAGCAAGACTAGTTAACACCAGAGATAACCAGATGGTGAGAGGCAAGGGCAAGAACATAAGCAACAGAAACCAAGGCTACTTGGCATCATCAGAACCCAGCTCTCCCACCAAAGCACACCCTTGATACCCCAACACATCAGAAAAGCAAGACTCTGATTTAAAATCACATCTCATGATGATAGAGAACTTTAAGAAGGACATAAATAACTCCCTTAAAGAAATACAGGAGAACACAGGTAAACAGCTAGAAGCCCTTAAAGAGGAAACACAAAATCTCTTAAAGAATTACAGGAAAACACAACCAAACAGGTGAAGGAATTGAACAATACCACTCAGGATCTAAAAATGGAAATAGAAACAATAAAGAAATCACGAGGGGATAACCTGGGAGATGGAAACCCTAGGAAAGAGATCAGGAGTCATTGATGCAAGCATCACCAACAGAATACAAGAGATAGAAGAGAGAATCTCAGGTGCAGAAGATACCATAGAAAACATTGACACAACAGCCAAAGAAAATGCAAAATGCAAAAAGCTCCTAACCCCAAACAACCATGAAATCCAGGACAAAATGAGAAGACAGAACCTAAGGATAATAGGTATAGAAGAGAGCGAAGATTCCCAAATTAAAGGGCCAGTAAATATCTTCAACAAAATTATAGAAGAAAACTTCCCTAACCTAAAGAAAGAGATGCCCATGGACATACAAAAAGCCTACAGAATTCCAAATAGACTA
>CM052704.1:75084123-75094802 GCA_028551405.1 Uromys caudimaculatus | reverse complement strand
ATACCCAAAAGATGCTCCAACATATAACAAGGACACATGCTCCACTATGTTCATAGCATCCTTATTTATAATAGCCAGAAGCTGGAAAGAACCCAGATGTCCTTCAACAGAGGAATGGATACATAAAATGTGGTACATTTACACAACGGAGTACTACTCAGCTATCAAAAACAATGAATTCATGAAATTCTTAGGCAAATGGATGGAACTTGAAAATATCATCCTGAGTGAGGTAACCCAATCACAAAAGAACATACATGGTATGCATTCACTGATAAGTGGATATTAGCCCAGAAGCATAGAATACCCAAGATATAATTCACAGACCACATGAAGCTCAAGAAGAAGGAAGACCAAAGTGTGGATGCTTCAGTCCTTCTTAGAAGGGGGAGCAAAATACCCATGGGAGGAAATACAGAGACAAAGTGTGGAACAGAGACTGAAGGAAAGGCCATCAAGACACTGTCCCACCTGGGGATCCATCCCATATACAGTCACCAAACCCAGTCACTATTGTGGATGCCAAGAAGTGCTTGCTGACAGGAGCCTGATATAGCTGTCTCCTGAGAGGCTCTGCCAGAGCCTGAAAGGACAGAGGCAGATGCTCGCAGACAACCATTGGACTGAGCGCAGGGTCCCCAATGGAGGAGTTAGAGAAAGGACTGAAGGAGCTGAAGGGGTTTGCAACTCCATAGGAAGAACAACAATATCAACCAACCAGACCCCCCAGAGCTCCCAGGGACTAAACCACCAACCAAAGAGTACACATGGAGGGACCCATGGCTCCAGCTGCATATGTAGCAGAGGATGGTCTTGTTGGACATCAGTGGGAGGAGAGGCCCTTGGTCCTGTGAAGACCTGATGCCCCAGTGTAGGGGAATGCCAGGACAGGTAAGCAGGAGTGGACTGGTGGGGGAGCACTCTAATAGAAGCAGGGGGAGGGGAGATAGGATAGGGGAAACCAGGAAAGGGGCTAACATTTGAAATGTAAATGAAGAAAATATGTAATAAAAATTTTCAAAATAAGAGAGAAGGTGAAGATATTGGAACCCTTTTTTATTGCTAAGTGTAAAAGGGCATAGATGTTTTGGAAAGCAGCTCCTCAAAAAAATAAAAAATAAAATAAATAAATAATCCTAGGGGAGTCAGCAATCATATATATTTCCCCACAGGGATTGAAAACAAATGTCCGCACAGAAGCTGTGCAGGGAAGTTCCCAGCAGTGTTCCTCATGGTGGTCAACAAGAGTTAGCCCTCCAAATGTCCTTAAACTGGTGGATGGGCAGACAAAGTGTGGTGTAGCCACAAAATGAATACTCTTGCAATAAAAGAAATAAACTGCTAGACACTATACCAAGAATGAGCCTTGGCAAGCTTGCTGAACCAAAACAGTCCAACACGAAGACCTGTTGTTGTACTGTGGCTAATCGGTGGGGGCTTCATTCTGAGGGGACAGTTGAACTTGATTGTTATTCTGATTGTACAACCACGTGAATATGCATTTAAAACATCTCCAGTCTTGGTGGCTAGCATATGCTCATAGTCTCAGCACTCAGGAGGCTGAAGGAGGAGGAGCCCAAGTTGGAGACCAGCCTAGGCTATATAGTGGCTTAGTGGTTAAGAGTACTGGCTGCTCTTCTAGAGGACCTGCGTTTGATTCCCAACACCCACACGGAGGCTCACAGTCAACTGTAACTCCAGTTTCAAGGGGTCCAACACTATCTTCTGATCTCCAAGGACACCAGGCATGCATGTGTTGCACAGACATATATGTGCATGCAAAAATCTATACACATACAAAACAATAAAGTAATAATTAATGTATGGTGGTGCATACCTTTAATCTCAGTAATCAGCAGGTAAGACAGGAGGGACTCTGTGTGAGTTTGACACCAACCTGGCCTAAATCACAGGCCATATAGGGCTACATAGTAAAACCCTGCCTCAAAAAAAAAATTAAGCAAATAAACATGACTAAGACAGACTATCTACCTGGGACTGTCAGGGGCCACACCAGGCTGGGACTCAGATCAGTTTCTTGCTCAGTCACCATCAGAGAAGCTTCCTCTTGCAGTAAATGCACAACTGGATGGTGTGTAGTGAGTGAGAGACTTTGGTGCTTGGACCTATAAGGAATGTCTTCATCAAACCCTTCCTCCCAGGGCTTGGGGGTTTATGCAGAAGAGACTCAGAAAGATTATAAGAACCAGAGAGGATGGATGGCAGCAAGAAAACAATGTCTTCTATACACAACAGAGCTGGTAAACTCCCAGAGCCTATAGCAGCATGCACAGGGCCTGCACAGGTTCAAGCCACACCCGATCCCAGCTCTGAGTGCCACACAGGTCCTAGCTCTGAAACAGGGAAGTAGACACAAGCTCCTATTCCCTAGCCAAGAAGCTATCTCCAATTGACAACTGTTTTGCAAAGGAAAGATTAGTTTTCTCCAGTGGATTCTCACTGGGTATATAAACCACACTGAAGGGCAGGCACCAGGCCCAGAAGTATACGGCCAGCACAGAACAAACTCAGTGGTGTTTTTGTAGATTTTTTTTTTTTTTTTGTATCATATTGCTTTGTTTGGGCACTTTTTATCTTATTGTTCTTTTGCTTCATATTATGGTTTCCAAGTCTGGGCTTTTACGGGTCTGGGGATGTATGTGTGTGTGTGTGTGTGTGTGTGTGTGTGTGTGTGTGTGTGTGTGTGTGTGTGTACGTGTGTGTTCTTGTCTGGGTGAGTTTCTTGTGCTTTTTTGTTTTATTTTTGCTTTTATTCTCATTTGTTTATTGTTACTTGCCTGTTTATTTTCTAAACAGAGAGACAGAAGTCCTGGAAGTGGATGGGTGGGGAGGTAGGGAGGATCTGGGAGGATCTGGGGAAGGGGAAACCATGGTCAGAATGTGCTGTATGAATTTCCAATAAAACAATATGACTAAAATAGGATTTGCTTTGCTCACTTTAAATGAGTGAGGTACCTTGATCCTGCTGTTCTGTTTTTGAAAAGGAAATCGTTGGCTCTCATTACCCTTCACCTACTGCCCACTTTCCATCCCACTCACTGCCCTGCTGGCTTGACTGTATCCTCCAGGAGCTGTGGGCCAAGATAAAAGCATCCTTTCTTAAATGGCTTTTCTCACCTGGATCCTCTTCCTTCTGCTGCATAAACACTCAGTCAAACATGACTGAGTCCTACCTTTGTTCTAGGACACACATTATTTTTGGAAAACAGTGGGGCTCTATCTCATTTATGCGTTTCTAATAGACACAAACGATACAGTGCTGTACCAGCCACAGGGACAGTATGCTTAATAGCCAGCACGTCGACTGGAGTCCTAGCTCTGCCCTTTACTCATTGGGTAACTTTAAGTAAATTCCTCAATGTACAATATCTATATTCTAGTTTTGTAAGAGGAGGATTCATTCAATATTTCTTCATAGTCTTCTGTGCACACGTCCATGCTCCAGGGGTACAGACAAAATCCTCACCCTCACAAGGCTTATCTAGAATTGATGTGGGGATGAAATCAATAAGAATTTGGAAGGTCCTAGTTCAATGTAACAATGTTAAAAATGTAACAAAGGTTACATCTGTATGCGACATCTATTTTAAAGTATCTATGAATGTTGTGATGCCCTCTCTCCTTTCCTACAACAGTTGGCTGGGTGCCATGTCTTTCACCTGCCTTACTTGACTTGCTTATTCCCTAGCGATGGAGACCTGGGTGAGGTGCGAAGACTCAGGGAAGAGCATTTGGAATCAAATATATACATCTGCTCCCAAGATGTGCAAAAGAGTCTGTCTTCAGAAGACTCAATATTTCATATATAAAGCACAAGAATCATGTCAAAGAGAATGTACAGAGCTGCCAGGGTGAGCAGGCATCCATTAGTGGGCTGATAGTGGAAAAAGAGCATTTGTTTGTTTCATGTGGTTATTCTGTCCATGAAGGTCATTACCATGTTCAGACATCAACATTGCAACAAGCAGAGATAAAATTGCTCCTTTTTTGTCAATAGCATGGGGCTCGCTGAAAGCTTTCGCTTACTAGGGGCATGAGAATTAGATTACTCTGTTATTTGTCATAGCTGTTGTTCCTGCTGCCTGTCTCAGTGTGAAGACATCCAGTCCTGAGAGCATGGTGTGATGCACACACTCAGATAAGCATTAAAACAAACAACCAATTTGGCTCTCTCAGTTACCTCCCAATTTTTTTGTTTTGTTTTGTTTTGCCACAAAACTGTAGCATACATTCTCAGTATCTCTTCCTCTTAGATTTGAACATGAGTTTTTCTATAAAATTACCCAAGAATAGGAATTCTAGGACATAGAACAAATGATGTGGTATCCAGATACATTGCCTAGCTAGTCACACATTGACAACGTAGCAGGAAGAAAATATGCCAGTCTATTACGAGAGTAAAGGGACTCAATCTCCAATTACAAACATGAAGTATTAGAAAGATGTAGGAAGTTATTTGGAATACATCACCTAAAGTTAAGGCTAGGGAAAATTGAAGAAAAGGGAAAGAATAAAAACAGAAGTGGGCCATGTTGAGGAGACAGCCCTGTGGTTAAAAAACACTTGCTATACCGGGCAGTGGTGGCACACGCCTTTAATCCCAGCACTTGGGAGGCAGAGGCAGGTGGATTTCTGAGTTCGAGGCCAGCCTAGTCTACAAAGTGAGTTCCAGGACAGCCAAGTCTACACAGAGAAATCCTGTCTCAAACAAAACAAAACAAAACAAAAACAAAACAAAAACCCCACTTGCTGTGCAGGAGTGGGGACCGAATTTGGGATTCCAGAACTCATGGAAATGGCCTCAGAGGGGCAGCCAGGGCATCCCAGAACAAGCTGCCTAGTGAAATCAGCTTTAAGCAACCTCTGAGCTCGATTGACAGACCCTGCCTCAGTGAATAAGGTGGGAGAAAGATCCAAGATTTCTGACATCAGTTTAGGGCCTCCACATGTACAAACATACATATGCTTGTATGCCCATTATATATGTAAGTGCACACATACACAGAATGAAACAAAAAGGCAATAAAATATGCTATATAAAAAAAAACTATAAGAAAGTTAACACACAAAGAAACATGAAAAAAAAACAATACTAGTTACAAAATATAACCTTATAAAGATAAAAAAATTTAAAGTTGCATGCAGGAATATGTAGCTTCAAAAATGTATAAAGAAAAAAAAACTGATCAGCACAATAGAAATAGGTAAGGTCGGAAAGGTAGTTGAACATTTACTAAACCCCATTTCAATAATTGATAAACAAAGAAAGAAAGAAAGAAAGAAAACCAGGAAGACTAAGAAAATAGTAAGAACTTGCAATGTTTGGGAAACAGTATCTGCAAACTCCCATTAGTGCACGGAGAACACTGCACCAACCTCGACAGAATACACAATCCTTTTTATTCCACAGAAAACATTTAGAAAATTGACCATATGTTTGGCCATAAGACAAGTCTCAACAAGCTTGCATGGACTGAAATCGTGCAGAATCTGTTCTCTAGGTACAGCACTCTTCAGCAACAAGTCAGAAATAAAAGCATAGTTAGAAGAATCCACCCACAACAGTGCTTGAGAGTGAAGCAATTTGTTTCCCAAATCACTGTGGGTGAAAGATGATGTCAAAAATGGAAAATGAAAAGTATTTAGAACTAAGTAATAATAAAAGACTATACATCAAAATTCAAGGGTTATGGGGGGCAGCTAACACAACTCTTAGAAAAACATTCATAATTCATTTCCAGTTTCTGTTTTAAAACTTTTGTAGGTGTGTCTCTGTGTGTATATGTGTCTGTCTGTGCATGTGTCTCTATGGTATGTATGTCTTTGTGTGTGGTATATATATGTGTTGTGTCTATATGTATGTGTGTGTATGTGTGTGTATGTATGTCTGTGTGGTTTATGTGTTTATGTGTGGTATGTGTGCCTGTGTATATATCTGTGTAGTGTGTGTGTCTGTGTAGTATAGTATATGTGTGTGTGTGTCTGTGTGCATCTATCTGTGGTGTGTGTGTGATGTGTGTGTGTATCTAGGTGGCATATGTGTGTGTCTTGTGGCATATGTGTATGTGTTTATGTTGTATATGTGTGTGTGTCTGTGTTATATGTGTGTCTCTGTGTATATGTATATGTGTATTTCTGTGTCTGTGCTGTATATGTGTGGTGGGGGCAGGGAATGTACACATGCAGAGTCTAGAGGAAAACCTCCAGAGTCCAATCTGTCACTCTCCACCTTCCTGACCCTGGAGTTAGACTGGCTGCCAACAAACTCCAGCAATGTGCTCCCAATAGGGTTGTAGACATGCTTAGTGGTGCCCAAGTTTTTATGTGGGAGCAGGGATTTGAACTTAGGTCCTCGTGCTGGCACAGCCATTGTTTTCACAGTGGATCCATTCCCAAAGCCACTATAATCCAAAGGCATATATTGGGGGGAGTGGATATCATTTAGCCTAAGAAAGTGGCAGAAGATTTTTGTAAATGATTTGTAGAAAGTAAAAGTACCAAGAGCAGAAACTAATGAAATGTGAGTAAATAGAGGGAGAGATTTTCAACATCTTTAAAGTCTACTTTCCTGAAAAGACTAATCATATTGTTAAACACTGGCAAGAGGAACTTTAAAGAGAGGTGTAAAAACCAAATTTGGGGATGGAAATGGGGTGCAGGGGTGGAGGTGGGACAACACACAGATTCTGTGAGCATCAAAATGGCACACATACAGACAGCTTTGTGCTAACAAATTTGAATATGTGATAAAAATTAAACAATTCCTAGAAAAATAGAAAAAAGAAAAATATCTTAGTGATCACACACTGCTACAGAAGTTAAGCAGGTGGAGAACTTTCCTGAAAGAGGTCTTCACCAGCAAACTCGGCTCCCCACATCTTACAATGCCAACACTACCTGTGCACGCTCTCTCGGGGAGGGGCTAACACAGTTTGTCAGAACACTGGAACCTGACTCTAAGGCTGTCCTGCTAGCTCATCACAAAAGAGGAAGACGTTGAGTCAACTTCTGAACAAAGCTATAACAGTACCAAACTGAATAATAACAGTAAATCCAGCCCAGAAGTGTCGTGAGCTCAAGATGGAGCTGTGTATGTCTAGGAGCACACATTAGCGGTGTGCATAAAAAACGGTACGTGGATCTCACCACTTCAACAGAAAGAAATGAGAGACGTCATATAATCATTTTCTCGGGTTAAATGTATATTTATAATTTTGAAGAAATATTTGAGTGAATTGGGAATAAAACATAACATCCTTGATCTGAGAGGTATTTTAAAGATTAAATAAAGCATATCTTGAACACAAAACATAAAGATTGAGAGAAGAAGTAAAACTGTCACACATAGGTAATGTGACTGAACATAGAAGCAAGTCACAGTAATGCGGCATGTCATCAGAAGTTCTAAAAGTGCTAGCAAGGTTGCTTATGTGGCTCTATTCCTGCTGCTATAACAAAATACCTGGGAAACTTCGGAATAACAGGATTCTTTTTCTGTGCTTTTCGGAGAAACTTGGAAGCCCAACATCGAAGCACCTGGTGAAGGTCAATGTTCTGCTTTATAGATGGTGCCTCTGCTGTTTCCTCGCCTGCAGAGGTGCAGAAAGGTTAAACTCCTTTTTCTGTGCCTTTGAGGTGGGCACTGAGCCCACTAATAAGCCAGAGCAGAGCCCCCTGCCCCCAATCATTCTTCTCCTAGATGACAGAGCCCTCAGAATTGTTCTTCTCCTAAATGCTGAAGATTCAGTTTCAATAGTGGCTTTGAAAGTACAAGAACTTTTGGTCCCAATATCAATGCACAAAACCCAATTACTATTCCGTAATCCAGAAAATGTTTTGTTTTCTGAGATAAGGTCTGGCCACACTATCCAGTCTAGCCTTGAATCTACGTCCCTTTTGCTGGGGTTACAAGTGAATGTCACCATGCCTGGAAAGAAAGGGAATTTTAAAAGACTATCATTTACATAGCATCAAACTCACCGGCTAATTATAATTTTCTAAACGGGTCAAGTGGGTATTCCTCACTAGTAGAACGCATATTTATCATGCTTGAAGCTCTGGATTCAATCCCCGGCAATGTAAAAAAATAAAAATAATGTGTAGGACTTATGGAAAACCATAAAACATCTCTGAGAGAAATTAAATGCCAAAAGAAACAGACTGTGGGTATGTTATGTCTGTGAACAGAAAGCTTCATTAGTGTAAAACTATGCATTTCCCCTGGTTTACAAATCTAATTCCATCCCAGTGAAGAGTTCTAAGTGTTTGTTGGAGATTTGGGGCCTGGAATTTGAGCCCCTCGTTCTGAAAATGATGACACTGTAAAGGCCCAAGGATAACCAAGAACCTTTTGAAGAAGAAAAGTGTGGGTGTGGTACCCTTGACATCAAGGCTTATGTAATGCTCACAGCATCTTGATGTTGGTGCAAGGACACCGTAACAGACAAGGAAAGAGAGAAGGACCCAAGAGCAGACATGAGGCATGTGCTGTAGCAGAGGCTGAAACTCAAGAGCACCAACCTACATTAAGTGTGAAATGCAAGCCCTCTGACTCTCACAAGCTTTCTGCCTCTTCTTCCGCAATGTTCCCTGAGCCTTAGGTGTAGTGGTTATGGTATGGATGTCCCATTTGGGCTGGGCACTTTATGGCACTTGCTCTGGGCATTCTGACCAGTTGTAGTTGGGTGTAGCTGTCCATCTCCATCTGCTGCAGAGTGAAGTTTCTTTGATGAGGAATGACAGCTGCACTTATCTATGGGTATAAGGATAAGAAGTTAGAAGGCCGTTGGAAACTATATCAAGCTAACAAAATGGCAGTCCTAGGGTCTCCTCTACGATCTATGCATGACCTCTAGCTACTGGTTCTCAGGTATGTTCCCAGGGCCAGGCATGAATTCCCTCCTTAAATCCTATCAGACAGCTGATGGTTACCCACAAGATATTAGGTCCACTGCTGCACCGTTAGGTATATCTTGCAGGGCTGATTGTAATTGTAGCTCGCATGATTTACACCTGGGAGGATTATTGATTGGTTTCTTCTCTGGCAGTTACATAATACCTTCTGACACTATGAGAACAAGCCCTTGGGTAGGAGGCCTTAAAGCCAGTACCAGCCTGATTCCTCTAAGTCCTGCGATTAAAGTGAGCAGTGTTATTAGCAGTAGGGTCCTACCCTCCCAAAGCAATGGAAATAACCTGTATTATTTTGAGACTCTCTTGCGTCCCTGTGACCAGCAACTTGAAGGGAGGTATCCTTTCTCTAACTGACTTTTTACTAAAAAGTCTACAGTCTCTGGAGGAAACTATTCATCAATGTGTAACAACTAATCTTAAATCATTAGCTTACTTAAAACATGAGACATTTTTGCATGGCTTTTTCGTAACTATTGAGTGGTTCTCAAGCATGAAACTTTGTAGGCGACAATGAATTGCTGCAATACTAAATGCTGACCAGGTTGTGGGCATGGCTTTAAACCCTCAGCCTATCATCAGCACACCTACCCAGAGCATATACTAAAACTCAGACTGCTAGCCCTCTCTCCTCTTGCATTTAAGGCTGGAAGAGTTGAAATTTCACTTTTCCTAGGTGATCTGATGCTGGGACAGTTTGAGAAGTGTCTCAGTTATTTTTCTATTACTGTGAAAAGATACCATGACCAAGGCAACTTATCAAAAGTAAGCATTTAATTTGGGAGTTTGTAGAGGGTGAGACTGTGAGCATCATGGTGGGAGCATGGCAGGAGATGTAACTGAGAGCTTACAACTAATCCAAAAGTAAATGAATGGCATGGCTTTTGAAATCTTAAAGCCCACTCCCAGTAACACATCCCCTCCAACAAGGCGACAACTCTTCCAACAGTGCCACACCTCCTAATCCTTTCCAACTTGGGACCAAGCATTCAAACATATGAGCCTATGGGGACCATTCTCATTCAAACTACCATATAAACCATTGTTCTAGAAATATTCCTACATGATGTGGGTTGGAATGATATTCATAATACTGGTACCTTAACAAGAATAATAATAAAATGGAACCAGCTTAATTAAATGCTCATCAGTTGCTAACTGGTCAGTAAGTCATAGGATATGTGAATCTGATTAGCATTAGGAAGGAATGAAACACAGCAATCAGCATTAACATGCATGAATCATGAGAAGTTCATAGAATGTCATGAGTAGGATAGAGGGGGAAAGGAGAGGAGAGGAGAGGAGAGGAGAGGAGAGGAGAGGAGAGGAGAGGAGAGGAGAGGAGAGGAGAGGAGAGGAGAGGAGAGGACCAATAGAATACCGTACTTTATAGAATGTCCTCCAAGGGAAACTACCATCTTCGTTATCTCTGCTGTGGTCCTGCATGCAAGAGAGCCCATCATAACAGATAGTGAGTGCTTGTTGACCACTGGCATCCCCTCACCAAAGCTCCCTATGTGCTGGGTCATTGGATTTGCATTTGAGTTTTTAGCTACTCCTCCCAGCCTCACTGCACAGGACCTCAGGGTCTTGGAAAGTGCTAGAGAATATAGGGTGGGGGAGATTAGTTGAGAGGGGCTCCATCCATGCAGCTATGGGGAGCAATCTTCTGTATATGGTACGGATTTGCCAGAGTGGTTGTTTCGGGGGTCACTTATGCTCCAGCAAGTAAGCCTCCATCAATGCTC
>CM052704.1:75034899-75083623 GCA_028551405.1 Uromys caudimaculatus | reverse complement strand
GTGACCATCTCTATTCGAAGGACACGGGTGACTGGAAGATGCCCGTGATGCTTGGTATTGCCCTCATGCCCCAGTCTGGTTAAAGACTGGTCACGAGGGTATTTTTTCCTGCAGTTATTCTTTGAAGCAAACATATCTATCTTTGGACGAGGTTCTGGGAACACTTCCCTAGAGCCTCCAAATGAATCCATCAAAAGTTAAAAATTCCATACCAGTCCTTTCCCAAGTCTGGGTCACCCATTTCTGGAAAGTGAATGGGATGTAAATAGTCCAGGCTGTTTCTGAAGCCAGGCCCTCCCACCATCCTCTGAGTCTCTTTTTGAGCACATCAAACTGCCACAGAGACAAGTCACAATATATACACAGTACTTGTCGGCTAAATTCACACACATTAAAAAAAAAAAAAAAAAAACCCAAAAACAAAAACATTTTTTTCCCTAGCAGAAATCCAATTCACACAGAGATGCGACTTTTTCCACAAAAAGAATGAAACACATTTTTCATCATTATGCAATGTAGTTTAGCTCCTGAGCGTGCCAGGCTATCAAACCTGTCACTCTAGGAAAGACGCATTGTTCTCTGTTTGCATAGCCAAGGCTCTTTGTGGATGCCTTTAAAATCATTTTCCAGAACAATGAAACAGTCTGCCTGCAAGTTAACCCAAGACAGAGGATTGCTTCCAACCTTTAAATGAAGTTGAGTGTGCAGCACAGACACCTCTGTCTAGCCCTTTCTTCTTCCTCTCCTCCCTCTTTCCTATTTCCTCTCAGCAGAATGACCTCTCTTGCTCCAGTTCTCTCTTGGGGCATTTCTCCTAGGAGCTTCAAGCCAGTTGGTGTTGCTTATGCCCCTTGAGGGCAAGCACAATATAATCCCCCTTCAACATGACAGTCTTCCAAATAGCTTAAGACAGTTGCTGGATTTTTTTTTTTCTTGCTCAGTCTCTCAGCTGGGTCCCAGATGACAATTTTTGAGCCCTTCACCATCCCTGTAGATGTGGGGAGAACTCAGGCATAAAGTCATGTCCTAGCTGAAGGGGAGGAAAACTGTTTTCTCTCTACCTGTCTCAGGTTAATTGTCTGGGGCCCTGTAAATTAAACTGACAAAAGACGGACACACTAGAGAAAAACAGAGGGAAGTTTATTAACATGTATCCGCTTGGGAGCAAAATGTGAGGAGAAATGTTGAGGAGAATCTAGGCCTCTATAGCATCTGTCTTAGTCAGTTCACCTTTGCTATAACAAAATAACTGAGGTTAGATGATATAAAAAGAAAATAAATTTAGTTAGCTTACTGTTTTGGAGCTGGACAGGTCAAGAGTATATGTGAGTATGTTTTCTATGCCCATTTATTTGCCAATGGACACCTCAGTTGATTCCAAGTCTTGGCTATTGTGAATAGGCTTTATATAAACATGGGAGTGTAGGTATTTCCGTGGTGTGTTGCTTTGATTTCCTGTGGATGTATTTGTAGACTTGGGGAAAATAGATCTTAACGGTAGACCTCTTAGGTTTTGGGGAGGGGATTCACAGTGCTCTGCATATTGGCCGTTCTAATTTTCCCCTCTGCCAATAGTGCCCAAGCCCCCTTTCTCCACATCCTATGCTATCTTGTCCTTTTGATTATGGCTTTTGTAACTGGGGTGAATTAATGTGTTGTAGTCATTGAGATTTTCACTCACCTGATAGCCCATGGTGCTGAATATTTTTATATACTTTTGAACTATTTATATACCTTCTTTTGAAAAATATCTGTTCAGATTGTCTGTGCATTTTAAAACTAGATTGCATTTTGTTGTTGAACTTTGTTCTCTCTCTTTCTCTCTCTTTCTGTTTGGTTTTTCAAGACAGAGTTTTCCCTGTGTAATAGCCCTGGCTGTTCTGGAACTCACTTTGTAGAACAAGCTGTCCTCAAACTCACCTGCCTCTGCCTCCCAAGTGCTGGGACAGATGGTGGGAACCACGCCCAGCCATTGTGTATGCCTTGTATATTCTGGTTATTAATCTCCTTTCCAACAAATAGTTTGCAAATATTTCTTCCTATTATATTGGCCATTTCTTCAAGCGTTGCTTTCTTTGCTTTGTAGATGCTCTCTAATCTGATATAAATCCATTTTTCTACTTATATTTTATTGCCTGTATTTGTAGGATGTCTTATCTAAGAAAAAAATCATTGTCTCTTCGGATGCCTTGAAAATGTTTTCTTCTGTTAGTGTCGTTGTTTCAGCTGTGTAGCCCAGGTTGGCCTCAAGCTCTCGGCCCTCCTGAGTTAAATCCCTGTGGCCCCGTGGCTGACTGTTGATGCTTGTGTATAGTGAGAGACGGAGGTCCACTTCATTTGCAGCATATCAAGCTCTCCCAGCACCACTTGTTAAAGAGACTGCCCTCTGCAGAAGGCATGTTTTGGATGTGCTCACTGAGCAGCGGCTGACTATAGATTTGTGAGCTTACTCTGGGTTCTGTGTTATGTTCTATTGGTCTACAGCTCAGGTTTTTTGCTAGACCACACTGTGCTGGCTATAATAGCTCACGGTAGCTCTTGAGATGCGGTGCTGCCCTGTTTCCAGTGTCTCTCTTTCTGCTCAGACTGCATTGCCTTATCCGTTCATACTCTTTTGAGGTTCCATGTAAATTTTAGGATTTTCCCCCCCATTCTATGAAGACAGAGAGGAAGGCAGCCTTGCTCTTTTGTAACAACGCTTTCCTGAGAACTCCTCAGGATGCCAGGAGAATCACAATGATTCCCCTTGAGAGCAGTACCCACATGGCCTAATTGCTGTGCACTAGACTCCAAAAAGAATATCCCCTTCACCTCCTCGCACTGGGAATGAAACTTCCAACCCATGAACCCGGGAGTGGTGGGGAGACACACTCAAATGCTAATAATCAAAGGGTTACAGCATCTCAGCCAGAACAGTGACTTTAGTAGGGAGGGAGCAGGGCCCAGGTAAAGGGCTCAGCTTCTGACTCTAAGTTAAGGGAAAGCACATATACGGGAACACAATGGTGGATAATGCTGAGTTGTAGCGGTTTGCTATGTGGATCCGTCCAGAGGTAAGGTTCTCTCTAGTCAATCATTTCTGCCTCTCCTGGTGGAGGAGGGAGAAGGGAAACACAAATCTGTTTTCTATTTTTTAGGCAGATAGGAGGAGGGCAGAAAGATTTTCTTGTACTGATTCTTCTCTATTGGCATTGGGTCAAAATCACCTGTATGCCAGCATGACATCTTTGAGGGTAAAAATACCCGCTGCCCTTCACAGCCATAACATGACCAGTCTAGACTGCCCCAGGATCATCAAGTCCACACTTCTGACCATCAGACATTTACCCGCACCATGCGCTCACGGGTGATAATGTGCGTGGTGTCAGAAGCGATTATTGACTGATGCCAAGCGTAGGTACTGGAGGGGAAATGAGGAGGAAATTAGTTGTTTTTTGAAAAGCAAAAGCTATTACAACCATCTTTGTGAAATGTTTATTATTGGTGCCTGGTTGTCATGCGGCACAATAACAGCTGATCTCAGAACCTGAAGGGCTGCCAAGCAAATGAAGGATTTGTCAGATTACATTCGCCATGCATTGGATTTGACAGCAGCAGTTAACTCTAGATAAGTGGGCAGGGGCTTCACAGTGTGCAGGCTCACTGTGTGAGTAACAGATCAAGTCTGAAGGCTCAGTGAGTTCACACAGTGCAAGTTTATTTTGTGTCTCTTTACTACCCCATGTGGGTTCTTGTAAGAAGGGCTGTCTCTTAGTAGAGTTTCAGAGACGCAGCCCATCTCCCTGCCATTGTCAAGGAGAAGTTCCCAGGTTTCCCCTGGGGATGTGGGCTGGGATAGGTGTCCTATTATAATTAAGCAGTGGAAGGGGAGAGAGCAAGGCTGCTAGCCTACAAGAGGCCAGGTACAAGGATGAATGGCATCACTCTGGCTGTGATCTGTCACTCAGTCCTAAAGCCAAGCTATCCACAGAGATGCTAGGAGATGCAGCTATTGGGGGTCAGAGTCATACTTCACAGTATGAAGTTTATATATGCTAACCACTTTGAATTAAAGGAGACTGGAAGGTGCCTTGGAATGCAGATCTTGCCGATGTACTGCCGTTTGCCCCTTAAGTGTATGGAGTGCTTCCCCTGCAGCTCCTCGTGTGACTGGACGATGTTCTCCAGTTGAAATGCAATGGTCTTGTCCTTCCTCCTTAAATCTCCTTATTCAGAGAAGAACACAGAATCAAACACTAGACTGGCTTCCACGTTTTACATTAATGTCCCCTAGTGACACTTCTTCCTTCCAGCAGGGCTCCATCTCTTAAAGGTTCCACAACTTCCTCTAACAGTGCCACCAGCCAGAGACCAAGAGTTTGTATATGTGAGCAATTAGGGACATTTCTCATTCAACCCATCACTTCCCTTCTAAAAGTGCCCACAGGGCCACTCCCCTCTCCTCTACATAGAGAATACCTAAGCTGCTTACCTGTCCCTTTGGGGCTTATGAAAGTCATTTTGTACTCCAGCATGGTTCCTATGTGCTGCTGGTAATTTGCATGCATAGCCTCCTGTTAATAGAGTGACTACTTTTCCTGCCTTTCCTCCTGTGAATTAAGTGCCTGTTTATTTCAGCAGAGTCAGACCTTCAGAGGAGGGTAGGGGGCATCCCCTTCATCCTATGTAGGCTACATCTGTGTTCTAGGAAAAGACTATTTCTTGGCTCTTGATCAACCAATCCAGAGGTTCTCTTGAGGAACAGATAGCTTTATGAGCCACTGAAAGGTCTGAGGGACCACTGATGGGTCTCTGGTCCACACCTGGGACCCACCACCCTAGGGCATCGGTTGAGTTAGGGTCACTCTATTCACAGGGATGAATATCTCTGCCCAGGGATGGCTTAAGGGATATGCAGATATCTTAACACTTAAAATTTAGGACTAAAATGCCCATCTCCTATCCTCTAGATAGGATCTAGTCTTCAGACTGAACCTGAAACTCTCTGAGATGTAGCTCATCACCGCCTCTCCACCCTAGGGGCTCCTACACCAGGGATGTGCCAGGTACTAAAGCAAGTAAAAAATGGGTGAGGTACTAACATTTTTATTACATTTTATTTGTGTGTGTGTATTCATCCCATGGCACACATGTAGAAATCAGAGTAAAATGTGTAAGACTCTGTTCTTCTCTTCCTCTATGTGGTGCCTGGGGATCAAATTCAAGTCATTTTTCTTGGTGGCAAGCACCTTTACCCTCTGAACCATCTTGCCGGCCAATAAGGCACTTTTAGACAAGAAAAATCTTACTCGAGAGACATATCTTTATGGTGGGCAAATCTTCCTCTTCCTTCTCTTCTTCTTCCTTTCCCTCTTCCTCCTCTTCTTCCTCTCCCTCTTTCTCATCCTCTTCCTCCTCCTCCTCTTCTCCCCCTCCTCCTCCTCTTCCTCCCCCTCCTCCTCCTTATATCTCTTTGGAAATCAGTTTTCTCAGTTGGCATAGGGAACTTCACAGAGCCCCCCCCCCCTTTGTCTTTAGGGAGGAAGAGAACAGGGCTGGTCAGAGAGACCTAGATTCTAAAGCTCTAGGAAGGCCTTCCAGTTTCCTTTCACTCTAAGTGCTTTGCTTATTAAATGCCATAATTTGGGGAGCTGCTTTCTGAGCCTCAACATTGGGAAGGAGAGGAGAGGCCTGCAGCAGCCTCTCTGAGCCCCCATTGCTTAGTTATGCATGGGGACTCAGGTCCATGGCCAGCAGAAATGGAGGCCCTGCTTTGCTGAGCGATCCTGGCAAGTTCCCATCAGGCACAAGAGGACAGGAAGTCCCCTAGAGACTTCCAGAGAGTGTGCAGATGAGCTCAAAATCAGTCCTCACAAAGGAAGGTTAACGCACAGCCTCTGAGGTCACGGTGTTTGCGCTGTGCCTACTTTTGTCAATAAGGGAGGACAGTGGCCCTGCCTTACTGAGACCAAGAACAGCAGAATCCTCACTCTTCTGAGAAGAGATGGAACACTTATGGGGCTGGGGGCATACATTTCTACCCATCTGCTACAAGGTGGGGCCATTGTACACTCTGGACGGATGTTCCACTAAATATCGATTAAAGTGTAAAGTGTATTCTGTCAACAGTATATTCTGTAACAGTGATCTTAGGTCAGAAGACAACATGAGCCAAGCAGGCAGTGGGACGTGGGACAGAGCTGATATAGAAGGCAGGGCAGTGGCAAAGGTGTTTCTCCTCTTGACTAGGGCAATGGAAAGTATCACTTCCTGAGTGAGTTTAGGGGAGGAGCAATTGCCCACAAAAAAAAAAAAAAAAAAAAAAAAAAAAAACAAAAAACCAAGACCCACAAGCAAAGAGCATAGCAAGGTGAGACAGCAGACATAATTAACCTTTTTCATGTGGAACAAATTCCCAGTATTTAAAATTATGCTTAGGTGGAAACCTTGATGTTGAAATATTTAAGTACTGAAGTGTGGTGGTGAGAGTTCATTGTCAATTTGACAGAATCTAGACTCACCCGGGAGACAGGCCTCTGGGCATTCCTGTGAGGGAGTATTTTGATAGTGTTAATTGATGTGGAAAGACATCTCAACTGCAGGTAGTACTTTTTCCCTCAGCAGGGGATTTTGGACTGTGTAAAGTTGAGAAAGTGAGCTGAGATTGAATTCTTTGTGCTGTGGTTTCTGATGTGGGTGTAATGAGAAAGCTTCCAGCCCCTGCCACCTTTGCTTCCCTGCCACGGTGGGCAGCACCCTCAAACTGTGAGCCAGGAGAAACCCTTTCTCCGTTTTGTTGCTTTTGTCAGGAATATTATCATAGCAAACAGGAAAAGAAACTAAAAATATGTAGAAATGATTATCAAAACCCCATGCAAAGTGGCTCAGTGCCTTCACGAAATATTGCATATTTGGGGATACTGTTTTTTTGTGGTTAAATAATTTTTAATAAATACACAATATTTCTCAGCTTTACAAAAGGAAGCAGAATTTGACAAACAAGCAACAACAAAAACCTGGGACCAGGGGCTGAAAGATGGCTCCATCAATAAAGTCCTTGCTGAACAAGCATGAAGATGTACACTCAGAATCCAGGTGCCCACATTCAAAGCCAGGCACATGTTTGTAATTTCAGTACTGGGGAGGCAGAGTCCTAATCTCAAAAAATAAGGCGGAGAGCAATTGAAGAAGACATTTGATTTTGCTTCAGGAGTAAACACACACACACACACACACACACACACACACAGATTTTTTTTTTTTAAACAGGGAATAAGTAAGTCAAGATATTAATGTGGAGCCTGGGGGTGTGGCTCAGTTGGTAGGGTGCTTGCCTAGCATGCACAAAGCCTTGGGTTCTAATCCCAACATTGAACGTAGGGCATGGTGGCACACACCTGGAATCCCAAAACTCAAGAGATGAAGCCAGGAGGGTCAGAAGTTCAAGGCCATCCTCAGCAACACAGAAGTTCAAGGACAACATGGGCTGCAGAAGACTCTGTCTCAAAACAACAAAACAAAGATGCTAATGTAATTCCCAATCGTAATAATATGAATGATCTTTTCTTTTCTAATATACTCTATACTTTTGAGTTTTAAAAAACAGAGTGAAAAGGCATGAAAGAAATAAGAGAGGCTCAACTGGTTGATGACCTCAGGGTTCTAACTGTAATTGTACTCAGTCTTCCTGTTCTAGGTAAGTTTCTGTTGCTGTGGTAAACTCCACGACCAAAAGCAACTTGGGGAGGAAAGGGTTTATTGCATCTTTTGGGTTATGGCCTATCCTTGAGGAAGATCATAGCAGGAATTCCAGCAGGGCAGAAACTTGAAGCAGAACCCCCAGAGGAATACTTACTGGTTTACCTTCAAACCTTTGCTCAGCTAGCTTTCTTATATAAGCCAGGACACTCTGCCTAAGGATAGTACCACCCACAGTGGACTGAACCCTCCTGCATCCATTGGCAGTCAAGAAACTGCTCTCACAGACATGCCCATGGGTTAATCTGATAGAAGTAATCCAATTTGAGACTTCCCTAGATAACTCTGAACTGTGTCAAATTCATTGACACTGACTAGGAGACCTCCCATCCTTTATTTATGTGGGACAGGATTTATTTTTTCCCATTCTCAGATAGAGCAAAGTGAGGCTTATGTTGCTGAATTCATTGATATCATGAAGCTGGGGTGTGAATGAATCTAGACTTGAACTCAGGTCTTTGGACTCTGGAATCCAGGTTTCTCCTATTTCCTCTTCAGAGCAGTATAATCTTCTGATGATAAAACAACAACAATTATTAGAAGGAAAGACATCAGCTCCCTCCTGCTAGTACCCACATGAGTGACAGAGCTACTCATCTGGTGAGTGACCATTTAGACAGTACTAGGCCACACCAGATGAGACAGGTGGCTCAGGGAACATGGTGCTTATCTAGAATGACTATAGATTTGAGAAATCCCCAGATCAGAGCTTAGGAAAAATTTAAATCTCTGAAGAATCCATACAATCTTGCTTTATCACCTCTGCAGGAAAAACTTTCTTGGTCTTTAAAGCAGTTATTATTTCTGATACAAACTAACCCCCACATTAACCCCTTACTGCAACCATATTAGCAGTTCAATTTTTATTTTGTGGGTCAAAATTTAGTAAGGCTATAGCTGGGCTGTCTTCATGTGGAGTCTCTTGTGATTACAGTCAGATATTAGCTGGAGCTCCCTTGAACAGAAGACTGAACTGTATTGGCTATGCCAGAATGCCCAATTCACCTGTTTGACAGCTAATATTGACTGAATGAGCTGTTTGCTAAGAGCTCACACACAGCCACTTTAATACAGACAGTTCAAGATGTTTGAACTTTGTACTTGGAGATCCAGCTTCCCTTGGGACAGACATCCCGAAAGAGTCAGGCAAGACCCTCTGTGACCTGCCTCAGAATCATGTAGCATTCTTCTGCTGCATTGTTAGAGACATACCTGAGCTAGCAGACAAAATTCTAGGAGAAGAAATCAGGCCAAACCTGCTGGTAGAAGAGAGGCAAGGTCACACTGTAGAACACATGGGGGAGAAAAGTACTGTTTGAGCTATTTATGAGTAAAGTTGAATCTACTTGTCGTTTAATCAGTGGTTTCCAATCTCTGTCACCTTATAGCACATGCTCCTTAATGTGTGTATAGCTTATGACACACCAATTATAACACTCTGACAGTTAACTCTCCATGACAAAGACTGCTTCCTCTGCTTCTAGCATAGCCAGGGCATGTTCAAGAGCAAGATCTCCCCCCATTCGTCAGAGCATCTCTTCAGCAGAGGAAAAGAAACGCCCAAGCTCTTATCCCTCCCCACTACAGATATCTCTGCTGGAAGGATTTGGGCACAAAGGCTTTGAGATGAGTTTTCATCTTATCTTCCTGAAATATTAAAGAAAACATGCATTCTTCATGTATTGTATCAGTCTAATGTATGTGCCTGTGGTACCAACCAAATGAATAATAACTGCAATGGCTGAATTGTTAGATACACTCAAGTTCATGGCTGCACAATGATTACAAGACACAATAACAACCACAGCAACTCTAGACATTTCTAGGCACTGACTTACCCATTAGAAAATAAAGCACCATCTTCCCTTTACAGGGATCTGTCACTGTATGCTAGTCATCAATATTCTGCCTGAGGCCCCCAGTCCACTCATCTTGGTGGCTCCGGTGCTGGACCCAGTGAACATTCCTTTCCTACTGCATAGCAGTAAGCTTTTGTAAATAGAAGGTAATGGGGGCCACGATAGGACTTTCTCTTTCCTATTCTGATGTATTTTCCTCTTGGTTCTGGTAGTACCCAGGGACAACAGTGTGTAGCATGCTCTCGGTGATGTTCGGTGGCATGGCTGTGAGCAGCCTCCAGATGGGTTGTGTCGGTCTCCCAGGAGGTAGGCGTCCACCGATCATCCCAGGTAGAAGGTACATCAGTGAACTTCCCAATGGCTTCTGGTCACTCTCATAACCCTCGGGAGTACAGAGGTCCTCTTCTAGTTTCCTTTTTTTTTTTTTTTTATCACTCTGACTTAGCTGGGGAAGTTAGTGGCTGCTCCCAATAACTGATCTCTTGATCTGATTGGGTTTTGGGTACCATTGGGACACAATAACTGAATTAGTCCATTTTCTGTTGTTACTTTTGTTTATGTTACTTTCTGTTGTTTTTCTTTGATATTTTTAAATTGCTGTAAAGAGATACCATGACCAAGGAAGGCAACTTATTTGAAAAAATTAATTTGGGAGCTCAGAGTTCCAGAGGGTTGGAGTCTGTGCTGGCTTGCTTATGTCAACTGGACTCAGGTTAGTCATTTGAGAGAAGGGAACCTTGATTGAGAAAAATGCCTTCGAAGGTTGGGCTACAGACAAGGCTGTAAGACATTTTCTTAGTTAATGATTGATATGTGAGGGACTAGCCCATTGTGAATGGGGCCATCCCAGGCTGGTGGTTCTGTGTTGTATAAGAAAGCATGTAATAGAACTTTAATCCAGCCATATAGCAGCTCTGGCGAAGGATTACATCCAAAGACCTCTAGTTCTGTGTGATACAGCTAGAATGACACACCTTTAATCCCTCTGGCTGGAATGCAGACACGCCCTTAGTACACACCTTTAATATCAAACAATGAAGGTAAAGTTAGTTTGTAGAAGAAAGAAGCCTTGTTTGAAAGTGACATCCAATTTAGGGGCAGAGAAAGTGATGAATCAGAGAAAGATTTGACAGAATGAATCAGCAATAGTATGTGCCCAACTCTCCTGAGAATAGACAAGAGAGGCTACTTAAGAGCAGCACAGAGTGAGTCAGGAGGGAGAGCAATTCAGGGAGTGTAGTTCAGTTGAGTTCAGGTAATGCAGTTGGATGGAATTCAGTTGAGTTCAGTTTAGAGCAGTTCAATTGAATGCAGTTAAGTTGAGTTGAGTTCGTGCAGTTCTGTTCTGTTTATGCAGTCAGTGCATTTCAGTTTGTGGAATTCAAAAACAGTTTTTTCTAAGCAGAGCAATTCAGTGAGAAGCCAAGAGAAGCCAGATTGAATTAGTCAGCTTGGAGAGGACTTTTGAGCTGAGTTGAACCAGTCAGGCAGAGTTCAGAAAGAACTAGAAAGGATGATCTTATTCAGCAGTAAGTCTCTGAAATGACAATTACATCTGGAAAATAAAAGTTACTTTTACAAAAGCAGGCTAAGTAAGCTAGGGGAAACAAGCCAGTAAGTAGCACTCCTCCAGGGCCTCTGCATCAGCTCTTGCCTCCAGGTTCCAGCCCTGCTTGAATTCCTATCCTGACTTCTTCTGATAATGAACAGTGATATGGAAGTATAAGCCAAATAAACACTTTCCTCCCCAAGCTCTTTTGGTTATGGTGATTCATCACAGCAACAGTAACCCTGAATAAAACAGAGACCATCAAAATCATGGCACGGAGCATGGCAACAGGCAGGCAGGATGCTGAATCAGTAGCTGAA
Organism: Uromys caudimaculatus; assembly: GCA_028551405.1. NCBI lineage: Eukaryota > Metazoa > Chordata > Mammalia > Rodentia > Muridae > Uromys > Uromys caudimaculatus. The sequence goes on along the minus strand of CM052704.1, from coordinate 75,072,158 downwards.
AGTTTACATGCTGAAGCAACAACTATGAGACAGAGAGAGAGAGGGGGGGGAGGGAGAGGGAAGGAGGGAACAAGCACACAAGAGTTAACTGGAATGGCATGGGCTTTTGAAACCTCAAAGCCTACCCCCAGTGACACACTGTCTCTAACAAGGCCATAACCTCTAATCCTTCCCAAGCAGTTCTACCAACTGGGAACCAAGGATTCGAATATATGAGCCTCTGGGGGCCAGTCTCATTCAAACCACCACAGTTGCTATAGTATAATAACCCAGCCATCATTTTGGAGGCTGAATGTTCAGATTAGATGATCCCAGTTGTTTGGTCTCTGGTAAGAACTCATGTCCAGAATTTTGTCTTCTAGGCAATTCTAGAACCTGTCAGTTTGAATTAACCATTTCCAGTGTATCCCTTGACCATCTGACACCCAGATGTAACACTTTTAAACCATAACCTGCCACCCCTGTCCCTAATAGTCTCAAAACCATCTCATAATGCAAATGCATTCAGTATAACTTCAAAAATCACCACAACCACAAACAGTGCCAACACTGTTGAAAATTATAAGTGTACAGTCTCTTCTGAGACACAGGTACATCAAGAAACAAATTCCATACTTCTAATGTACAGTGACACAGAGTAAACACTTCCATTCCAAAATGGGTGGGAGCACATCAAGAAAAAAATCAGAAGAAAGAAAGACTGAATCCCAGCAGGACAAATACCAAGTCTTGTGGCTCTATGTTTGGCGTAAGGGACTCCTCTGGACTCTAGAGGGCTTGGGCATCTCCACCCTCCTTTTCTGATGCCTGAAATACACATCGCCTCTCTCTTGGGCTAGACCCACTCCATAAATGTGGTTTTCCTTGGCAGTTGTCCCAAAGTTCTGGCATAACCAGCCTCCTGGGGTCACCATTCCAACTTGGGCTTCATCTTCTCAGCCTTATGCAATAGCCTCTCTTGTCTTCCTCTCATGGACTCTGACCCTGCCACACATTGCCTCTCCTCAGTGTCTTCTAGAACTGTGTATTAAGCCTCTGTGGTACCCTTATTCTTGTACCTTTCTTGCTTTGTGGACAATGCTGCCAACTTTCTGTTGCCAGCTCAAGGTATAGCCTGGTCCCCTGGACCACAGTTGCATCAGCTTCTGTATTTCTTTCATGTAAGTTCTCCTACTTAAAATGAGTTTCACAGGATAGAGCCTTTCATGGGTGGAGTCCTGCCCTCAGGGCATCTTTTCTATTGCCCTATTATTAATCTCTAGCGACTATAGCTACTTTCTCAGCAACAGACTTGTCTGCAACTTTAAACAGACCTCTACTTACCCTTCAAAATCTTGAAGCACATTGCTCATGTTTTTGCTGCCCTCTCTCACTGTAGACCTAGATCAGAGCTGTGAGCCATAACAACGATAAGGCCCAAATGCTGTCCTGTCTTAAGATCTCCTCCTCCAAACAGATTGGTTCATTTCTTCTTAATTCATCCTTGTTTGAGTCCTTGGGGACATGGGCAGAACGAAGCTACATTCCTTGCTAGAATATAACAGGAATGGAACCTGGAACATTCACAATAGAGTCCTTATTTCCCTCTGAAACTTTAGGAGCTAGGCCTCCACTGTCTGCATTTCTCTCTGCATTCTGGTCTTCCAAACTTCACAAGACTGACCCATTAAATTCCACTCACAGCGACCTAGGGAAACAAGTTGGAAACATCTGTGTTCTTTCCCTACAAACCCCTGCCAAAGAACTAAGGACACACAGTCAGGTTTATCAGAATAAAGGACCACTCCTGGGTAAACGTGGTCTATGTTGTTTATTTTTCTCATGGCTGTGACCACATGCCTGAAAAGAAGCAACTTAAGAGAGAAAGGGTTTATTTCGGCTCACAGTTTGAGACAATATCATCCATCATGGCTGAGAAGGTGTGAAGGCAGTAGTGTGAGGCAGGTGGTCACACTGCATCCATGGCGGAGAGAGATTAGTGCTGGTATTTATCTAATTTTTTCTTTTTTATACAGTCTAAGACCGTACCCTGGCCACAAACATTTAGGGTGGGTTTTTCCATCTCAACAAACCTACTCTAGAAACTCCCTCACGGGCATGCCCGGAAGTGTATCTCCTATGAGGGTCTGGATCCCATCAGGCTGACAATCGTATATAAGCATCACCATGGCGAAGTGGGGTGATGGCTACATGAGAGTTCACTGTATGTACATTCATATGCACTTCACTATGTGCTTGAAAATGCCAGAATAAAAAGTCTAACGAAACCACGTATGCCGCATCAGCATATTAACTACGAATTGATAATAATCCAATTACATAGTACACTGTGTGTTGATAATAATCAAATTACATAGCACACTGCAGTTTACAGAGCACGTTTCGTACATAATTTAATCCTAACCTCAGGCCTGCAGGGGATCTTACTATCTCCATTTTATGGGAAATAATTTCAGAACGATTTAGCCAATGGCTCAGAGGCCATGAGCAGTGGGATATAAAATGAGACCCAAATCCAAGTCTTTGATTTCTAAATCCCCCGTTCTGGCTGGTGAGGTGGAAGACAATCCAGGTAAGACTGATTTTTCACTTAACTTCTGAGCTTTAGAAAGATGACACTGACGATACTTATCTTGTCTTGGTGATTGGGAAAACCTGGTCTGAGAGTTCCTAGAAAGGGCATTGTAAACTGTGAAGAGCCTTCTAAATTTAGCTCAGCCTAGATAACCTAGTTTGCCAGTGAGGCCTGCTACACAAAGGAGGACAGAATTCGGCTCTCTTGAACAGTGTTTCTCAACCTGTGGGCTGTGATCCTTTTGGGGGTCAAATGACCTTTTCAGGGGGGTCACATATCAGACATCCTGCATATCAGATATTTACATTATGATTCATAACAGCAGCAGAATTACAGTTATGAAGTAGCAATGAAAATAAAGTTATGGTTGGGGGTCACCACAACATGAGGAACTGTGTTAAAGGGCCATAGCATTAGGAAGGCTGAGAGCCACTGCTCCAGAGGCTGCTGTAGAGCAAAGCATTCTCTTAGAAGCTCTGTATCCACTTCTGTGGACGTCTTCACATCCCCCATCCCATCCCCTGTATCAGTATTAACTGATAACCTGAAGGATGCTCTCCCTGTGGTGCATCTGAGTGCTGGCCAGTGTCATCGGTGCACAGCGCTGTTGTGAAGTGTGTGGGAGCAAGGGCTCCATGACAGCTGTTATTAATGGGAAGTTTTATGACTTTCTAGGCTGGCAAAATGAGTTTGAAATGCGTGGTATTTTCTGCTGTTGTCTAGAATTCTCTATTAGATTATTACACTGAGTCACTAGTAGTCATGAATTTTCATTGAGTGACACTGGAAAACAAAGGAGAGACTTCTGGTTCTCTGGGGTGGAGGGTTGAATGGCACAGCTGAAAGGGCTGATACTAAACCACAACTACTGCCAAAAGAAAAACTCTTTGGGGACTGGGCGCAGATAGCTAAATAGGCATGTCAGTATGGCCACATGCAGACTCTCACATCAGACACCATCTCTGAAACGACCATTCAAGGGTGCAACCTGTCAGTGTACATTTAAATACAAACAGGGGCACTAAATATAGCTATGTGTTTTGATTTAAATATGCACATTAAGGGAGCTCATTTGTAATTATTTTACTTATGGTAATAGTCCTTGTCATAAGCAGCTGTAGCTTTACCTGTGCCCTAGTTTTTTTAGCTGCGAGTTGAGGACAATGATAATACCTACTTCACAGATTAAGAAATCAATCAACTGGGCATGGCCACCCACTCCTCTGACCTTACCCTTTGAGGACGCTCCAGGAAGCTCATGAGCCTCACATGGGTTACATAGTAAATTCCAGGTCAATCTAGCATAAAACAAACAAGCAAAAATAGCTTAATACCACCATATCTGTAAAAAACCTTTTGTGCTTTGCTCAGGGCCTGGCCCAAAGTATATATTAAGTTCTAGTGTGCATGTGTGTGTGTGTGTGTGTGTGTCTGTCTGTCTGTCTGTCTGGGTCTCTGTTTGAAATTGTCCTTTGGAATCTATGGCAGATTGATTGATTACCGGACCTTGCCGATACCCAGATCTGTAGATGCTCGAGTCCCTTACAGGCTCATGTGACATGCAGCTCAGTGGTACAGGACTTGTAAGCCCAGCCAGTGTGAGGCCCTAGGTTTGATCCCCAGTACTACAAAATAAAAACAAAAGATGCCAAAGTGTTTACATTTAGCATGTACAATCGTCATGTATACCTATGTCATCTCTAACTTATACTACCGAGTACAATGCAAATATTATATAAATGGTTGTTAGCCCATATTGCTAGGGGAACAATGACAAGACAAGGCTCTGCACAGCCTCAGCACAGATGTGAATTCTGTTGATGTTGTTGTTGTTGTTCAAATACTTTTAGATCTGATTCCATGGATACAGAGGGCCAGACGCCAATCTGCTTGTTAAACTGTGCATATCATTGAGTCTGTAACTGCCATAGGCGCTTAAAGAGGACGTGATTAATGTCAGCCAAAGAAAGAAAAAGAGTTATGTGCATACTGCAGGACCAAGGTGTGGATCTAAGCACCTACAGACCTAGAAAGAAGAAACTGAAACTCCGGCATCTCAATACAGAAGGTCGAGTGGAGACGGTGCGTGGGATATGGCAACAGATTTTCACTCCACGTTTCTAAAAATACTTTTCTGATTGCTGATCTTCATTAGAATAAAATGTTATGAGATCTAGGCTGAAATTGAGGGCAGGAAGATACCTCAGTTGGTAAAGTGCTTGCTGCTCAAGCATGTTTAATCTCCAACACCTACCTTAAAAACAGTACAGTGGTGTGTGCTTGCACCGGAAAGATGGACACAGGATTACAGGGGCTGGCACAATAGCCCAACTTAGTTCATGAGTCATGGATCTCAGTAAAGAACTCTGTCTCAAAAATAAGGATGGCTTCCAGGAATGACATGTGAGCTTAACCTGTAGCCTCTACATGCATATGTACATACATACATACATACATATGTAATAGCACACACATGTACATGTAATGCACATATAAAAATAAGCAAATAAATATATTAAGGTATCAGGTAACTCTGCTGAGCTTCTCTGGACATGGTTAGCACCAGCCAAATAATGAAACCAGAAAACCATATCTATTAAACCCATTCTGGGGAGACAGAAGTGAGAAGGGGGAAGCTCCTTTCTGACATGGAAGATGCAGGCTGGAACATTCCTCCTAGAAAGCTGGAAGTTTGTGTCACTATGACCCTGTAATGGCTTCTCTGTGGCAGGACGCCCTGGCTATTTCCAGCTCTATCTCCAGGCTGCGGGGGAACAGCTTGAGGGACAGTGGGAAAATCTGACCCTGGATGCTAATAGGAGTGTGTGCAGTTGGAGAAAGGCATCTCATGCCTCCTGAGCAGAATGCACTAGCAAAAATTCAGAATTACTGTAAACATTGGTTTCAACTTTCCTGAAGTGTGTGTGTGTGTGTGTGTGTGTGTGTGTGTGTGTGTGTGTGTGTGTGTGTGTGTGTGTAGATGCCCTATTTAGGGCTGAGCACTCAACAGTCATGTATTCTCTGAGTTTCATGAGCTATGAGTCTGCATTAATCACTCTCCAGTATAAGAGGAAGTTTCTTTGATCAAGGCTAAGAATAGTACTAACCTATGGATCTAAGCAAAACTGTTGACAATGTGGTTTGACAACATGCTCACTTAGCAGAGGAACAGTAGTGGGTTCTTCCTAGAGTCTACGATATCCACAGCTATAGGTTTTTGAGTAGATTTATAGTGCCGGGGATGAATTCCCTCCTACAGAATTAGTAAGTGCTTGGTTACTCCTATGACTGTCACACTACCTTCAAGCCAGGAGGTACATGTTGCCAGGATAGAAGAAATCTGATCCAGCAAAAAAGAAGGTTTTGACAGAATAAGTCAGACAGCTGAGTTGAACCAGCCAGCCAGAGTTCAGAAAGAGCTAGAAAGGGTGAGCTAATTCAGCAGTGAGTCTCATAGGCTGAAACATTCTAGGCCTAGGTTAGCAGACAGAGGCTGAAAGCTAAAGCCTTCAAGGTTGAGGCTTGCAGTAGGTTAGATTGTACAGAGGCTAAACGTTCCCATGCCTAGGCCTAGCAATAGTTAGACAGAAACACTCTGGGCTCAGCCTAAGCTATGTATTTGCACAGCTTTGGTACAGCTCACATCTCATCCCTTCATCTGAGGAAATAAAGGCAGCATTTTCCTTTATAGCCTGGCAGGTCAGCAGGCAGGATCCAATCCATTGATGACCCCCAAACTCCTCCTCTAGTCTACAGAGCACCTTCCAGTTCTATGGAAGCTAGCCATCAAAGAGGAGTTTCCTGAGCAGTTACCACTTGATTTCTCTATGGTCTACAACCAAAGTGCATTCATTATGTCTTCAGCAATAGGCTCTTACCACTTAGTTATAATGAACAATAAGAAACAATGGCAAAGCTTGTGGTTTTTTGGTGATGGGGCACTCAGGGGTCTCTCTAACCAATAACCAATAACATCCAGAAATGAGATTTTCACTTAATGACCCATGATTGGAAAAGCATTGTAGACCCATGCATGCAACCTCCACTCAAACTTCCAGTTTGTTTGTTGTTTGTTTGTTTGTTGTTCTTTAAAGTTGCTTACAAAGCAGTGGGTTTCCATAATGCTTTTCCATACATCCTAAGTTCCAGCTAACCCATCCAATCCTCTTACCCCTGCTTAACCTTTAGCCTCAGCAGTCTTTCCCATGTCTACTTTCATATCACGTGTATTCTACTACCCCTTCTCTTAAAGGCCTCCTACACTTCACGGGCCCCTTCTTGCTTCCTGACCTCTACAGACACTCCAAATTCAACACACAAATCTAAAACCACAAAGCTAGGCTTCAAACATGAGAGAGAACACAAACTGTCTTGCTGGGCCTGGGCTACTTCGCTTAGCATAGTACTTTCAAATTCAACTCATTTTCTCGCAAATTTCAATTCTCATTTTTCTTTACAGGTAAATAAAATTTCATTGTATATAGGTAGCATATTTTTCATTGCCCATTCATCAGTTGACATATATCTAAGCTGATTCCATTTCTCAGCGATGATGAATAAAGCAGCCATAAACAAGGATGTTTAAGTACACCCACTATTAAGATATGGAGTCCTTTGGGTATATGTCCAGGGGTGTATAGTTGGGCTGTATGGTTGTCTTATCTTTAGCTTCTTGAGAAATCTCCACATTGATTTCTATAGTGCTTATACCTGTCTACACCCCTACCAACAGTGGGTAAGAATTCTCCTTCTCTGCATACTTACTAGCCTTTGTTGTCACCTGTCTTCTTGGTGATAGCCATTCTGACTGGAGTGAGACGGAATCTCAAAGTAGCCAATGATGTTGGGCACTTTGTAGAATGCTTATTAGCCATTTGTATTTCTCCTTTGAGAAGTCTGTAGTTTTCATTTCTGTAGTCCATTTGTTGACTGAGTCATTTGTTTTCTTGTTGTTGGTTTCTTAAGTTCTTTGTATATTGTAGGGACTGATCCTCTGTATAGCTGGCAGGTTTTCCTTCATTCTGTAGGCCTCCTCCTCACTCTGTTGACAGTTTTCTTTTTTCATAGGAAGCTTTTAATTTTACGAGGTCTTAGTTGTCACTGCTGTCCTTTCCTAAATTCCAACATTCTGTTCAGAGAGTCCTTACCTATGCTTGTATCTTGAGGGGCACTCCCGACTTTTCCTTCAAGGTTTATGCTGAGGTCATTTATCCCCTTGGAGTTGATGATTGCACAGGGGGAGAGATAAAGCTCCATTTTCATTCTTCTATACGTAGAGATCCAGTTTTCTAGAACTAATTGTTAAAGACGTTGGGTTTTTTTCTTCAATGCCTATTTTTGCCATTTTTGTAAAAGATCAGGTGACTGCAATTTTGCAGCTTGTGTGGTTTTTTTTATCCTTTATTCCATTGATCTGTTTTTATGCCAGTATCATGTTGCTGCTGCTGCTGCTGCTGCTGCTGCAGCGGCTGTGGTGGTGGTTCTCCTCCACCTCTCCTCCCGGTCATCCCCTCCCCGACCCTATCCACGCCTCCTCCATTTCTTTTCAGAAAAGGGCCGGCTTTCCAAGGATATTGACCAGCCTTGGCACATCAAGTTGCAGCAAGATTAGACACCTCCTCTCCTATTAAGGCTAAACAAGGCAAACCAGAAGGAGAAAAGGGTCCCAAAGCATGCAACAGAGTCAGAGGCAGCTCCTGCTCCCACTGTCAGAAGTACCACAGGCAGACCAAGCTACACAACTGTAACACATGCTGGTTTATTACTATGGCCCGGTAGGATAGCTTGAAATCAGGGATGAGGGATGATTCCAGCAGCATTCTTTTGCTTCAGGGTTGCTTTGGCTATCCATATGAATTTTGAGCTTGCCTTTTCTGTTTCTGTGACTATTACTGACATTTAGATTGGGATTGCTTTGAATCTATACATTGCTTTTAGAAGGAAGATCACGTCCACATTGATTCTTCTGATCCATGAGCATTGAAGGTCTTTCCATCTTCTGGTGTCTCCCTCAATTTCTTTCTTTAGTGTTTTCAAATTTTCACTGTAGTTCTTTAAGTTAACTGGTTTTATTATTTTTTTATTTAGTTAAGTTTTATTCCAAAGGTGGTGGTTGTTATTGTTGCTGTTGCTGCTGTTGCTGTTGCTGTTGGTTATTGTAAATGATGTTGTTTTCCAGATTTCTTTCTCAATATTGTCATTAGCTAATTGGATGGCTTTTGCATAATTTTTTATCTTGCCACTTTGGTAAATAAAAGTTTTCTTCTGGAGTATTTAAGGTCTTTTATGTCAAGAGTCACATGTATAAATATATATCTCTATTTGTATATCTCTGGAATAAATCCAATTTAATCATGGTGAATGATTTTTTAATATGTTTTTAAATTTGTTTGGCAAGTATCTTGTTGACAATTATTTGTGTCTGTGTTCATCAGGAGGATTGGTCTATGAGAGCTTTGTTGTTGTACCTTTAGGTCAGGGTAAAACTAGCTTCGTGAGTTTGGTGATGTCCTTTCCTTTTTGATTTTGTGTAACAATTTGAAGCATTGATGTTAGTTCTTCTTTAAAGGTTTGCTGAGATTCACCAGGAGTCCATCTGGAGCTGTTCTTTTTTTAGTCGGAGGATTTTTAATCACTGCTTCAATCTCACTGCTTGCCACAGATCTGTTTAAATAGTATATCTTGTTCTGGTTTAATTTGGGTAGGCCATATGCATCTAGAAATTCATTTATTTCTTATGGATTTTTCCAATTTAGTGCAATATATGTTTTTAAAGTATGACACAATGATTTTTCTGGATTTCATTGTTTTTGTTTTGGTTTGGTTTGGGTTTTTTTTGGTGGCTCCATTTTCATCTCTAATTTTATTAATTTGAGTTTTCTCTCTTGTTCTTTGGTTTGGCTAAAAGTTTGTCGATCTATTTATCTTCTTAAAATCCATCTCTGTCATTTATTCTTTGTATTATTATATTTATCTTGTTTCCACTTCCTTAATTTCTGATATGAATTTGCCATCTTTCCATATCCTCACTAGAGGTTTTGCCTTTCTTTTCTCAGAGCCCTAGCATGTGTATATTGTACAGTGAGAGAGAAATCAGGTCGCATTGATTTCTATGTAGGCATTCAGAGCCCTAAACTCCCCTCTTTGGACTGCTTTAACTGCCTCTTACAGGTTTTTATGTTCTGTTTTAATTTGATTCTAGAATTTTTTTTATTTCTTTCTGTACTTCTCCAAGGACCCATTCATTGTTCAATAGGTTATTATTTAATCTCTAAGAGGTTGTATACATTTGGAGGATTCTCTTGGTATTGACTTGTAGTCACTCTCCATTGCAATCAGCTAGAATACAGGCATTGTTTCAATGGCCCTATATTTGTTAAGACTTGCACTGTGTCCTATTGTATGATCTACTTTACAGAGAGTTCCGTAGCTTGCTGAGAAGAGTGTGTATTCTGCAGGATTTGGATGGAATATATTCTATGACGTCTGTTAAGTTCATTTGCCTATGATGTCATTTAACCTGTGTATTTCTCTATTATTTTATTTTTTGCAGAATGACATGTCAATTGGTGAGAGTTAGATATTTTAGTCACTGGCTGTGGTGGTTTGAATGAGAATGATCCCACAGACTCATATTTGGATGGTTTGTCTACCATTGGTGGAACTGGTTACAAAGGATTAGGAGGTGTGGCCTTGTGAAAGTGTGTCACTGAGGATGGGCTTTGAGCTTTCAAAAGCCCACACCTTCCTAACATGGTGGTAACGCCTTTAATCCCAGCACTCAGAGGCAGAGGCAGGCAGATCTCCCTGAGCTTGAGGCCAGCCTGGTCTACAGAGCAAGTTCCAGGATAGCCAAGGCTATGAAGAGAGACCCTGTCTCAAAACAAAACAAGACAAGACAAGACAAGACAAGACAAGACAAGACAAGACAAGACAAGACAAGACAAGACAAGACAAGACAAGACATCATTCCTAGTTAGCTCTCTGCCTCCTGCCTCCACTTTGTAGGTGTAAGTTCTCTAGCACCGAGTGTGCTAGCCTGCTGTCAAGCTTCCTGCTATGATGATCAGGGACTTGCCTTCTGAAACTGTAAGGAATAATAATAATAAATGCTTTCTTTTGTAGGTTTCCTTGGTCATGGTGTCTCTTCACAGCAATAGAAAAGTAACTAAGCCACCAATTACTATTGTGGTGGGGTTGATCTGTATTGTTTTTAAATCTGGATATACCTGTGTTTGGGATGTATCTGTTTAACATTGTAACGTGCTCTGAGTGGATTGCTTCTCAAATCATCATGAAATACTCTTTGTCTTAGTCAGGGTTTCTATTCCTGCCCAAACATCATGACCATGAAGCAAGTTGGGGAGGAAAGGGTTTATTCAGCTTATACTTCCACATTGCTGTTCATCACTAAAGGAAGTCAGGACTGGAACTCAGGCAGGTCAGGAAGCAGGAGCTGATGCAGAGGCCATGGAGGAATGCTGCTTACTGGCTTGCTTGCTTCCCCTGGCTTGCTCAGCTGGCTTTCTTATAGAGCCCAAGACTACCAGCCCAGGGATGGCACCATCCACAAGGGGCCCTCCCACTTGGATCACTAATTGAGAAAATGCCTTACGCCTGGACCTCATGAAGGCATTTTCTCAACTGAAGCCCCCTTCTCTGTGATAACTCCAGCTTATGTCAAGTTGACACACAAAACCAGCCAGTACACTCTTCTTTATCTTTCATCGCCAGTTTTGTTTAAGCTTATTTTGTCAGATATTAGAATTTGTTTGTCTCCTAGGTCCACCTGCTTGGAGAACCTTTTTCCATCCTTTCCCCTAGGGTAGCATCCATCTTTCTTCATGAGATGAGTCTCTTTAATCAAATCTACTATTCAGTGCCTTTGGCTGGAGATTGAGACCACTGATATTCATAAGGATTATGGAAAGGTCTGCACTGCTGCCTGGCATCTGGTGTGTTGTACCATTTGTTGTTTTCCTCTTGCTCTTGCTTGTTTGTTTAGCATGGTTTTTTTTTTTTTTTCTTGTGGCCTCAGGGATGGATTAGTTTTTCTCTTCAGCCTGAAGGATTCCTTCAGTCTTTTGTACAGAGTTGCCTTAGTTGTTATAAACTCCTTCCTTCTTACCATGGAAGCTTTCATTTCCAGTCAGTTCTGATGGGTAGCTTTGCTGGGTATAGGAGTCTGCCTTGACAGACTTTGCCATTCAGAAATTGAAATGCATCATTCCAAGACCTTCTGGCTTTTAGAGTCTTGTCTGCGGAATCTGCTGACACTCTGAAGGCCTGCCTTCATAGGCAAATCTGAGTTTCTCCCCCCTCCCTCTTTTAATATACTTTCTTTGATTTGTGTATTTATTCTTTTAATTATAATACAAGGGAGGTTCTTTTCCAGGTTTTCCTATTTGTAGTCATAAAAGCCTCCTGGGCCTGCATTGCCATCTTTTTTTCCTAATTCTGAGAATTTTCCCTTATGAATCTTTAAAAAATGCTTTCTGCAACCCACATACTTGGTGTCTTCAGAGGAGAGTATGCACTTCGTTATTCACACGGGGCCCTCCGTGTAATTTTGTCTGCGTCTGTTTGATTGCTGCAGTCTCCCATCTTGTCCTCAGGCTCAGATAGTCTCATCTCCTCCGTCCTTTCTATTGGAGAGACTTCCCACAGGTCTTATTTATGTTTCTCATCTCTGGCATTTCTCCAGGAGTCCTTTCTCTTTGCTGAATTCTTCTTACATATGTTACATCGTCTTCTTATTTTATTCGGTTGTTTGGGCTCTCAATCACGATCTTGTTCTCTTCTTTCATTTCTTAGGACATACTTACGAGCATTCTTCTGACTTTTCTGCCCAGGAATCCGTCTCACTCATTCTCAGTAGACGGCATTACTGCAGGGCTCTCTTGGTTTTGCATGTGTCTTATGTTACTGAATTGGGATTTATGCGTCTGGGGTTATTTTCCTGCTTGAGTTTTTAGATCAGTCACGTGCTTTCAGTTGAAGTATTTGCATGTTCAAGTGGGACTTGGATATGGTAGAGTTGAAATATATAATTCAGAAGACAGTCCCTCTGTCCTGGAGTCCCGGGTATTGCTGATGCTATATTATCTCCCAGCAGAATATTAACTTTTCCTGAAACCTTTTGCAGCCTCAGTCTCGTCTTCATACCTGTTTTTCAGAATCATGGTGGGTTCTCACAGTGATGCAAATATCAAATCTGGGGCAAAGCTGAGATGCTATTTTCAACTTGGCGAGGAGTCCTCACAGTTTCCTAGTGTATCATCTGAATGGTGAATTTTTTAAAAGTAATTTTAGAAGTAAAAATATGTGGGAGTGTATGGGCACGTGCCTGCCACCCAGCACGAGGGAGGCAGAGGCAGGAGGATTGCCCTTCCTGAGCTACACAGCAAGACCCGCATCTCAATAAATAAGTAAATAATAAAATAAAACAGAATAAGAAGTTAAAATACCAATAAAGTATGAACTGAAAAGCTCAGACTCATCTCTGGACCATACACCCAGCTCTCTCTCTCTCTCAAGGTTATCCTGGTAACAGATATGCATACATTCAAGGAACCGTTTCCGTATACATAAGCATCTGTGACCCAGATGTCGGTCATCCATCTCATTTGTTTGGCTGACTCTCTAGCTCCATGCCACACTTGACGACACAGAACTCAGTCCTCAGACCAGCATTTACAAGAAATCCCATCACACCAAATATATCCTGATGTTTAAAGGATTATTAAAGATTGATGGGGCTGAGAAGGGTCATGTTACACAGCATTAGTTTCTCTCCTTGTCCAACCAAAACAAAGCTGTGTTGAACTGTCTCCACAAGTTGTCAGCCCATGCTCCAAACAGGGACTGCTCACCCCGGCCTCCACTTATCCAGTGCTGACACATGCACCCATGTTCCAAGGCACTTGTATTTCCACTGCTACCCTTCCCCTCCCAGTCCCTGCCACCCCAGTTGTACGGACAGACTACATTTCATCCCAACAACTGCTGTCTGGCCGATGTTTAGCTTGCTTCTGGTTTTTCTTTTGTTTGTTAACCCTCATCGTAATTACAATGGCAGAAGTGACATCTCCGTACACTTGTGAGGTTGCTAAGGGGCAAATTCTTAGAAGTGTAAAATCTGACTCAAGGATACAGGCTTTTGCAGTTTGGACACATGGTGATAACTGGTTATGTCCAGGAAAAATAAAAGTGGCAGGAATGTTCTGACTCATAGAACATGGCAGTGGCCCTGGGTCTCAGTGCCTTGTCCAACACCGACTGTTACCAAATGGTATCTGCCATCTTTATTGATGTAAAGGTGAAAATATGTATTCCTTTAGTGGTGATGAGTGATGCTAAAGAAACTTCCATCTATTTGTATGCCATTTACAGTGTGTGTGTGTGTGTGTGTGTGTGTGTGTGTGTGTGTGTGTGTGTAGGTAGGTAGGAGTCGGGGGACTGGCACACTCACAGTATGAAAAATGAATACAGGCCTCCCAAGCGTGAGACAAGCTCTACCTCTGAGCTCCACTCCCTCAAAAGCATTCACATTTCTTTTTTACTTTTGTTTTCCTAGTACAGGCTCTCAGTACCCACCAGAAACCTGAGTTCCTCCTGGCTTAGCCTTCCCAAGTGCTAGAGTCTAAGCCTTGCACCGCCGTGCTCGGCTGTGGCATGCCTTTACTCTGAAGGTTTTCTCTACTCCTTTCCTTCCTCTCCTCTTCCTCCCTTCCTCCCCTCCTCCTCTACTCTTCCTCCTCTCCTTTCCTCCTTTTCATCTTTCTCCTCATCTTCTTTCTCCTCTCCTTCTTCTCCTTCTCCTTCTCCTCCTTCTCCTCCTTCTCCTTCTCCTCCTTCTCCTCCTCCTTCTCTTCCTCCTCCTCTTTCTTCTTCTTCTTCCTCTCCTCCTCCACCTCTTCTTCTTCTGGCCAGTTCTTTATGTAGGCATCAAGCACACCAGGAAAGCCCTCTCCATCTTGGAGGGATCACCTCCCTTTGCTTCCAGGCCACATCTCTCTTCTGATTCTCACGTGCTCCTCTTGGTCTCTGTGCTGGCTTTTTGCTTATCTGTCTCAAGAAGTCACTGTCTCAAGTTCCCCAGTGTTCCAGCTACATTCTGCCTCTCCTCTGCTATACAGAGATCTCAGCTCCTGGATAAGAGGCACCTTTTATCTACTACTTCTATGTCCTAGCTTGCTACCAGGCATTCTGAATTCTTACCGTTGTCTACGGTCAGTTTACCAGCTCCAATCTCTGCATAAGAACATGGAGCTTACAGACTAACCTGCATGCCGGCCCCCACCAGCGAAGGGATTTGATACCAGCTGGGACTCTCCAGTGTCTTCTGTTACTCACCTCACTGTGTCTCCTTTACCTGCAGGTCACTCAAGACCTCTCCCTTATTCTCCAACTTGAGTATCTAACTCCTCCTCAGCAATCTCTACCTGGAATCTGCATGAAACCTGTGTAGCACGCTCCCCATACCTGCCTAAAGCTGCCCTTGCAGGGAGGTCCCCCAGGCTCTGGCAATAGTCGTGGTGTACTATAGAAACAGCCCGCCCCTTCCTCTATCATTCCTTCAGCACAGATGCCACATGCTTCCCACCCTGTCTCTGCAGCACCAGGCTCTGCACACTGTACTCCACCCCAGCTATACACCCAAGGGGAGCTTCTCCTTCAAGTATAAGAATCCCAAATCTCTGTCTGACTTTATTGGAACAGCACTTGGGAAATCAGGAATGTTAAACACTCATGTGCCTCTTCTCAATGGATGAGATAAAATATTGGTCCCACCCAGAAGGCTGGGAGTAGATTTTATTAACAGTCTGGTGGCCTTTTTATCATCAGTGTAGGCAGATTTCATCCATCTTTTGCTATAGAGGCAGACCTCAGGCAAATCCCCCAGAATGATATCCCAGAGTCTTCTCTCCCTAGATCGTTACCCATTCTTAGGGGAGATGTCATATGTATTATAGCCCGCAGATCTACCTCTATGTGATCAGTCAGAGACCACTTTAGATCCAGGCCTTTTAGTTCTGGGACTCACGCTTATGGTCACAAGTACATTGTGAAGGACTTCCTATGTGTTCACACCTTAGGCTTTATTGTGCACCTAGAATCAGAATGATTGCTGCCTGGAAACCTCTTCCCAAAGTGTAATATGTTTTAAATATGCTGACAATGACCCGCCCATCCCTAGACACCCCAGAGTCTGTCTAGGTCGGCAAGATCACTCTGAATCATGTTTTCATTCTCACCTCTTTGAGGATCCTTGCCTGCAGACACCTGCAGGGCCCTGTTCAAGCTCTTAAAAGAATATGGGAGTTAATCTGTGTAAAATAGATGCATTATGCTAATTCCATAATCAACTAGGCTTACCTCAGCACTCAGGACACAGAGGCAGGAGGATGGCCACAAATGGTAAGCCAGGCTGTTTTACGTAATGAGAGCCAGGCCAGCCTGACCATATCTGATCTCTTAATCAATATTAGACTCTTAATCAATATTGCCTTCTGGAAAGTCGGTTCCTGTTGTCTCAAGAGAAACTCATCAAGTCCCAGTTCCCAAGGCATTCCTGGTTTTGCTGCATATCCCCAAATCTGGTCAACCAAAATCCCCTGTGGCTTTGCACAGCTTCTTTCCCTCAGTAGTGTCCGGGATTAAGATCAGGTTTGCTGGGCAAATTCTCTGTCATTGAGCTTTGTCCCTTGTTTTCATTATTATATTTTGAAACAGTCTCACTAAATTTCCCAGGCAGGTCTTAGTTTTCCTTTGTCATTTGTTTTTACAGGCGGTATCTCACACACCTCAGACTGCCTCTACCTTGCTATATAGCAGAGGCTAACCTTGAACTCCTGACCTTCCTTTCTCCACCTCCCAAATGTTGTGGCCTTAGGCATATTCCACCACACCCAGTAACCTGGAGTTCTTGATCCCCCTGCCTCAGCCTTCAAATATCTGAGATTACAGGCCTCTGCCACCCAGCCCAGCTTAGTGCATGAGCATTCGTAAATCCTTCAGACCAAGCTCAAGTGGCGCTTTCTTCCCGAGGCTGGCCTGGATCCTTCCTTTCCGGTTCCCAGGCATCTTCTCTGACCTCCTTTTTCATTCTTCTGACATTGCACTGCTGTTCTATGTCCATTCATCTCTAAGGCAAGGCTGCCAGCAAAGCCTTTATGATCCATTCTCCTCTCTCTCTCTCTCTCTCTCTCTCTCTCTCTCTCTCTCTCTCTCTGTGTCACTCACAAGGTGACTTGGAAATGTGTGTGGAATTAACATGTTCTGTGTGTTAGTGTTCAGCAACACACACACACACACACACACACACACACACACACACACACACACACACACACGGCAGAACTAGAATTGTGAAGAAAAAGAGCAACAGTCCCCTGAAACAGTGTCAGTCCACATGGGAAGGGCAACATCACTGTTTCTACATCTTAGCTTGAAGTGGGATGTTAGCCCTGTCACCCTGCCAAGTTGGTCCCCTAAATCTGCTAGGTAGCCATGAAGATCCATGTATATTTGATAGTGTGTGTGTGTGTAGGAGGCAAAGCTGAGAGGTTAGTAGCTTAGAGCTAGCATGGGCTACAGTGAGTAGAGCTAGCATGGGCTACAGTGAGTAGAGCTAGCATGGGCTACAGTGAGACTCTACTCCCCAACAAACAGACAAACAAAAACCCAAGGGACACATATGGAAGCAGCCAAAAAATGCAATCGAGATGTGAGTAGCTATGAGGTTGTGGCTGTAGGAGAAGAAGGCTGGGAGCCTTCCCTCCTCTCCTATAGGGTAAAGAGCATGGCTGATCTACAACAAAGGCCAGGTTAACAAGTGGAAGTCGTGATCGGCATATCTAATCAAAGCTTTATATCATGGGAGAACCTTCACGAATGAAGACCAAAACCCCAGGAAAAGGCCTTCTGATTCTTTAATGAAGAAGAGACAGCTGTGAACAAATGGATCACCCAAAAGGTGTGACCAGATGTAAAAGACAGAAGGGCACCCAGTGAGGCCTCTCTGTATAGCCTGCCTTCCTCCCTGAGATCAGACTGGACCCACTGGAGTGAGGCCTTCAGAGGAGGAGGGAGAGAGTGGACTTGTTAGGTGGCTTTGGGAGAGAGGTTGGAGTCTCGATGGCACGCCCTGGGTAAGGGGAATTCTGGGATTTATAAGGGAGATGACAGGAGGGTGGGCAAAGGTCAGAGAGAGGAGAGAGAAAGAAAGAGAGAGAGAGAGAGAGAGCAAGAGAGAGCGCTTGCTTGCTTGCTTCTCAGGCTACATCTGAGGCTTCCAGTCTCTCAAGCTTCTAAGTATTCAGCAGATCCAAGAACTGCACTTGGAGATGCTTTGTTTTGTTTTGTTTTGCCCTAACATAGCCAAGGACAGAAAACAAATAATACTTCTCAGGCAATAGATTGATACTTAGAAAGAATGTGGGTGTTTGAGACAAGTTTAAATTTACAGTGCCTGACAAATGAACCCTGAAACAGCCTTGACCTGACAAAATAGGGGTCAGTTTCCCTCAGGGGACATGTCCACCACAGGTGATGTGGACCCTGCTCTACACAGTATTTAGGGACCCACACTAATGAAGTGTGGCAGATTGAGATTCCCTCAAGGGCAGACTCTGTAAGGTTCCCACCTAGGAACTTGTCAGAACACAGAAAAACAAACACATGGCATGTTAGTTATGGAGGTCCCCTGGGGTACCCTTGGGATCAACATCCCTGAGGAAAAGCAGAGGAAACTGATTGTATAGAGGGAGAACCTCCCTGCAGTGTAGACCCAGCAACAGCCTCCGCCTTGCCTCTGAGTCTCTGGAGCTTGCAAATTCCTTCAGCGCTGTCCTGAGTGAGGCCAAGATGATTAGACCCCACCCTCTACAGCTGCGGGCAGCCTTGCAGCGACTGACAGCGGAAGACCTCTTGTGGACAACACTCCCAGTCCCTGGGGTCATATGTCCTGGGGGAGGAACCTGAATGGAGGGTGAACTCTATTTAGCAGCAGCAGCTGCGTTCATCTGTGGCCTCTAATTTAGTTCCTACCTCCAGGTTCCTGCTTGATTCCCTGCCCTGGTGTCCCTCAGTGATTGTAAGCCTAAAAAACCCTTTCCTCTTCTGAGTTGGTCCAGTTGGTTTTTATCACAACTGAAAGTTGGCTAGGACAGAAGGAAGAGAAACAAGCAGAGAGGGAGTCAGTGGACAGGGAGGGCTGGAGGATTCTGAGGCAGAGGAGTACTTTTTTCCCACCCATAGGACAAAGAAATGGTGGAATGTATCAACAAAGCCACTCCCAGAGAGAGCCACTCCCTGACATTTCTTGTCTACCTTGGCCTCTTGAACCAAAAGTTGGAGGTCACTGTAGAGGAAAGCCACTGGTGTTGGGGCACGAGGTGAGCACCAGCAGTCTGCCAGGTCAGGGGAGTCATAGCAACCCCCAGGAATATTTGACTCCTCTGCCCAGGAGTGACACATTCAGATGTATGTCTACAGGGACAGTTCGTCACATGATCCACCATGGTAATGGGTTTGGGACTAGGTGCCAGCCTTGCTTCCATCGTGACAAGAGACAGGGTGCTGTTGAGAACTGATAAGGTACACTCACTACATCTGTGTGAGACTGAGAAGGACTTGTTTTGACGTGCCTCAGTTTACCAGTCTGTATAGCGGGAAGGACAGCACCTATTCAAACAGAGTGTGAGAAACGATGTGAACCGTGCACACTGCTTTCCTGCCATCGTGAGCCAGCACTGGCGACATCCTGGCTCTAATCTGAATCGAATGGATGAAATGGATCTGACATAGCTCCTTTGATTCTATTCTTTTGCTTTATTACCTTTATTAGTTATGTATGTTTTTATGTCTCAAACGTAACATTAAATGATAAGGTATGCACATTGGACGTTAGGTGTGGTTGACGTTCTAAGACTGATTACAAATATGTAAATATACCAAAATACTAAAAATGTGGGTCTCTGGTGAGTGGATGACTCTGGCCACAGACTCAGTGAGGAATCCTAGCCCCCACCCACTACCAAAAGGACCAATAGGGTTTGCATTGTCCGGCTTCTGGCAGGTGAGGTATTCCATGTCTCATTCAGATGACACTGTAGCCTCAGAGCCTGTTGCAGCTCCAAATCAGCATTGTTACTTTTGGCCTCACACTTATGCATACTGTGTACATACTCCAATCCCACACACATCCACAAATAAATACATTTTTAATGTTGTAATGGTCAGCCACAATCACGTGTAATTACTTGGGAACTTCAGAACATCAATCTTATTAGTCCAAACCTGAGTTGAAGTGTAAGACCCCAGATAAATAACCAACTCTCAGTCTACATGGGGAATTGTGGGGGATAACCTATGCCTGGACTCACCATGTAAACAAAAGTCACCCTCATTTGCTAACAGTGAAGATCTAATTCCTGCTGAGCACTTCTAGTAGGGGCAAAGGGTCAAATATGCTCCGGTGGAATCTGCTTCTCTTCCCACCAGGTTTGGAGCTGCAACAGGCTCCCAGGCTACAATGTCATCTGAATGAGACTTGGAAATACCTCACCTGCTGGAAGCCGGACAGAGCTTTTGAGATGCAAACCCTACTGGTCCTCAGAGATGAGAGAGAGAGAAGTCACTTTCAAAGCACTGCCTGCCCCCACTATACACTCACTAAGCATACACTGCTTGCTCAATCTGCTACGAAAACAGAATTCTAAAATAAGCTGTAGCCTGCTCTCTCGAATTGGAATTTAGAAGAAGATGGATTCATGTATTTGAGTTAGCTTCATCCTCTTATGCGTACACCCTCCTCCCCACCCCCGTACCCACAAAGGGCAGCACTGGTTAACAGAACCAGTTAAAACCGGAGAGACACCGATAATTGTGAGGGCAAGCTAGAAGCTGCAAGAAAATAAAATGCACAGAAGCCAGCAGATGGCAGTTAATCATAATTTTTCCTGCAATTTCTATTAATTGTCGAAGATTCTTCAGTCTGTCTACCCATAAGACGAATGATAGGCTAATGTGGCATAATAAGTAATGTTTCCCCTTTGAGATATTAAGTAAGCATGCTACATAAAGGTCCCCTCCCACATAACTAGCCCCAGACCTGATTTTCTCATGCATGTATTTATCATATCATAGTACGCCATGCATATGCATGCCCATATATCTGTACACTTCCCGGCACGCTGCATGCTTGATCAATGTATAAAGTTAAAGCTAACTCCCGGGTTATCTCCAGAAGCAAGACCGAATCAAGGAACTGTTGTTCCTAAAACAGTAAGGAAAAACCATTTAAACCACATTGTCTACAGAAATAGCAATGCAGAAATACCTCAGCAAGGCCACTGGGGCAGTTTCCTCCAAAGCTCTTATTACAAGCATTAACAAGGTGCATGACCCCTTCCTGGCTGCTCTCCCCCATGCCCCTCCCTGAATTTCCAGATGGCCTTTCCTTTTCGGATGTCTAGTTTCCTTCCCTCTGCTTCTCCTGTTTTCTTACACACACACACACACACACACACACACACACACACACACACACGCACACGCACATGCACACGCACACTCACACTCACACGCATGCACACACTAGCCTGCATGTCCCTGGTTTCCTGAGTCTTGCAGGGACAGATGCTGTACCAGGCAGGGTTCTTGACTTCCAACACTACAAATCGACTCTTAGGTAGAAAAAAAAAAAAAAAAAAATTATTGGAGAGCATTCAAGTAGTTCACAGAATCGATGGGAAGCCTGGGAAATTTGGCTCAGTGAACAGGCACGAACCAAAGGATTTGGCACCAAAGAGCAGAGCCAAGGTCACACCATTGAAAACTACCCAGTGTGACTGCCGCCAGCATCCAGCCCACCAGTCACTAATGAGCACTGTTGTCAGTTGACTCTGCGGAGGGGTGGTCTACACACCTGAGACCTTTCCTCGCCTTCTCTGGTTCCCAGTCTGGACTTCAGACCCAATGCCAAGGCCTAGAGGATGGGCCTTGTGCACAGCTTTCCAAGAGCAGAGCTATGGTTCTGGCTCAGACCACAGTAGGGTCAGGGCACACAGCCCAGTGGCTGGGCGGCTTAGTGCAGGACACTGTGGATCTAGAGGGATACTGGGTGACACAGGCCAAGTTAAAGTCGGTACCCTCCCCCCCACCCCATAGTTGTGGAGATCTGCACTTCCCAGCTGAGCGGGAATAACTCTGGGGAAAGGTATTTGGCGGGACACATCAGGATTAGTGATGCCAACTCTGGAAAGATAATGTCTAGTGAAATCCTGCTGGAGCTGAGGCCCCTCCCCACCCACTCAGTCTCTTCTCACAGACTCAGTCCCAGACTGAGCAAGGGGCTGCAGCTGGGATGTGAACACTCTTTGTTCTCAGGTTCACTTAGCCACCCTCCATTCCTGCTCTCTTGACCTCCAACATTTTAACCCCTAATGGAGACCTGTTTCTTTCTAGGGACCAGATTTGCAACCAGATTCCCGGTTTGGCCACAGGCTTTGCTCTCTTCTGCCAGCTGTTCCCAATTAGGAGCTGGTTTAAGCAATTTGAGTGTCTGAGGGTGTCAGTCAATAGGAGTATTTGTTAGTATTTAGTTTCCCTTAGGATCCCAACCCCAGAACTAATGGATTCTCTAATATCCTGAATTACGAGGTGATTTTTGTAGGTTTTCCAAGAAAGGAGAATAAAATATATGAATAAAATCTCTAGGCAGTGGGCCTGGTGGCCCCTCCCAATACAGAGTAAGTGATGGAGACAGTTCTCGAGTCATTCTGACAGGGCTCTGACTGTCTACCTTCTTGGGCAGTTACCTCAATTCTCCTGTGTGTTTAGCAGAGGATCTCTGTGTTACAAGAAGCTTCTTGATTAAAAAAAAAAAAAAAAAAAGGTAGGGTTCTGGGGGAGCTCTGGCATAGAGTATGAAAAGGACTACGCATACCTATATTCACTTGGTTTTGGCTTAGTGTTTATTAAGCATCTCTTACAGCTGGAATATTTGATTATTCTGGAATTACATAAAAGTCACAACTTGGTGCTGTGGACCTCTTCCAACCAATGGCATTTTTTAGAAGATTGAAGATCAGCCTTTGGCTACATTTGTCGCCAACTGTTCAGAATTGCCGTGGCTGTGGCGATTATATAAACCAGATGGCTTTTAGTTGGTTTTGTTATTATTTTTAAACTCTACAGCCTAATATCCCCTTCCTGCCTGTACCTGGCTGGCTTCTTCCTCCAACTCCTTCCAACGGTCACGGTCACTGCTTTCACTCACTCTTCCAGTTGACAGCAGCAGAGAAATGGCGGGGGAATAAATGTCACTGGCAGGCAAGTCCAGAGATAAGTGGATCTATGGTAGCCATTCTCTGTTGCTTAGACTCTGTGTTTGGGGCTATGGGAGGCCCCCTCCATCTACAAGTACAGATGTATACTGGGGGCAGTAATCTCTCCTGGAGACACACGTCTTCGTGTCACATTATGAGCATTTATAAGTCATCTTCTTCCTTCATGCTTGTGTTGTTTACTGTCTTGGGGCCTCCAGTGGTCTCACTGCTGGAGTGTGGCGAAGAACAGTTCGGACTATTCCTGGAAGTCAATCAATGAGTGAACACACGAGAGATACTATACTGGCTGGTTTTGTATCAACTTGACACTAGAGTCATCATTCAAGAGGAAGAATCCTCCTTAAGGAAATATGTCCCTGAGATCCAGCTGTAAGACATTTTGTCAGTAATTGATAGGCTAGGGCCCAGCCCATTGTGGGTGATAACATCCCTGGGCTGGTGGTCCTGGGTTCTATAAGAAAGCAATCTGAGCAAGCCAAGGAAAGCAAGCTCCATGGCTTCTGCATCAGCTCCTGCTTCCAGGATCCTGCCCTGTTTGAGTTCCTGTCCTTCAATGACGACCAGTGATGTGGAAGTATAAGCTAAATAAACCTTTTCCTCCTCAACTTGATTTTTGGCCATGGTGCTTCATCACAGCAATAGAAACCCTAACTAAAACAATTGCCAAGCAGAGGCAGGGGCTCCATGAACAATAGCTGTTACTATATTGGCATTCCGCTAGAAGATGTTGTAATAATGGGCTTACAGTTAAGAATTAAGATCAAAATAACAGGGCTCATGAGCAACAGAATCAGTCTGGGAGGCATGCAGGACTGTGGACCTGGGTCAGCTGTACAGATGACAAAGGTACAGTTCTGAAAGATGGAGATAGAGTGAGCAGATTGTGGTTCCATGCCTTCCCATATGGTCCTAACCACATGACCCATAGTCACTATCTTCTACCAATAATCCTTGCCTAAGGTACTGCAGTGATGTCTCTTTTGGAGTAATTTTCTCCTACTGTTATCTGTCCTATATTTGTTAGTAAACTTTGTAGTGTGAGAAATAATCTTTGCATGTTTTTGTTCATTTATAGCATTGTGTCTGTGTGATTGTATAAATCTATATTTTATCAATGGACCTTTACTATTATTTTGACCTTCTGATTATTTCAGATTTTGCCAGGAGAAGTCCCTTCAGGTCCTTTTGCTATTATAATCATTCTGAGGAAAGTTCTTTACAGCATACAATTGCAAGATTTTTACTTGGGCTCAGAGTATAACTAAGGGGCAAACTGCCTGTCTGTCTGCCTGTCTGTCTATCTCATTATTCACACCAGTAGCTCCAACTTTAGTTAAATAGCAGGTTTCCTCCAACTGGCTTTTCCCTTCCCACTTTTGTGCCTCCCTTCTACAGTAGTGTGAATCTATTTGTCTGTAGCCAGTCTCCAGCACCCCTGGGGGCGCCCCCAGCCCTCCTTGGGGCAGCATCCTCTGAACTGGCTATCTACTTCCTTTAGGTTTGTTTTTTCGATGAAGAAAGAGGCAAGGATTCTGGTGGTGGAGTGGGGGAGTGGAAAGGTCGAAGTGGGAATGTTGTCAGGGAGGTGGGGAGAAGAAGAGGGTGTGGGGAAATTGATCAAAACTAAGGATACGTGGAAAACCTTATGGACACCCACTTTGTAAACTAATTTAAAAAACATAACTTTTTAAAAAAAGTTTGAATGGTGGTGGTAGCCTGCATAAGTGCATAATGCTGCTAGTACAAGATGTGGTTCATTAGACAAAGATCCCGGTGCTAGGAGCAGATATCTCCCTATGAATAGTTGGTCAGGAAGACCCTAGAGGCTCTCAAAACAACATAGGCTACGGCTATTGGTTTTGCTTACCAACCAGAACTACATGGTAAGTCCCTTTTACCATTGTTGACCTGGAAAATTAATCTCCTTTTTAGCTAGCTTTCATAGAACCAGAAAGTGCCATGAAGAAGAAAAGTCATCCGTGGGCTTACACCAGTGGTGGACCATGCATGACGTAATACTGAACGCTAGGCAAAATGTACCTACTGGTGACATAGTGGCACAGCTGTTAAGAAGGTAACCAACCACATTCTGGGTAGAATCACACAGGAGGGAATTCATGCCTAGTACTGTAACCTGGTCAAAAGCCCATAGCTAGGAGGTTGGAGGCCCTAATGAGGGACTTGCTACTGTTGCTTTTTCAAATGGGCATGTTGTTAGCTGCCTTCTCCCTTCTCAATATTAATGTTTATACTTCTATATTAGGGATACCCTCAGCCCTGATTAGAGAAGCTTCTTAGTGGTTGAAATGTTGCAAACAAATGATTATAAACAACTATTGAGTGTTCAGTCTGAATGGAGCATACACACCATCCCTCCTTTCCTAAGACTCAGGAAACATCCTGGAAGGGGGCAGAGGGAGATGTAAGTGCTGGCAGGTGGCGAAGAGTACTATGGCATGTCATCTTCTAGACATGACACAAGGACACAAGGTAGCACACATGAACTCACATCTAGACATGACACAAGGTAGCACATGTGAATTCACTGCAGCTGTGGATACATGCACAAGGCCGTCAATGGTCCAGCATGGATGCAGGAGGGACACATGAGGCCACACCCCTACATGAAGAGTTACTGTTAGTTAATAGCATCCGGGAAAGGGGGAGTCATTTTTCTTCAGAGGCGTAGCCACTGGAAATTACCCATGAGCTGGTAAAACAAAACAAAGAAAGAAAAACCTCACACCTATGCGCATGCCATCGACCTTAACTAGACTTGGTGAGTTGTTTACAAAAAACAAAAACAAAAACAAAAAAAACCAATATAAAAGTGGACTAGGAAGGTTTGGAAAGAAGGGGTCCAGAGGGGGAGTGGGTTCAAAATAGATTTTATATATATATTTATACACACACACACACACACACACACACACACACACACACACACACATACACACACATATGGAAAAAGCAAGGAACCAGTAAATATTTTTTAAAGACAAGAGGAGCAGGGGGAAAGGTATGAAGGGAAAAGAAAGGAAAGAAAGGAAAGCAAATGACCTGGGAGGGAGACGGAAGGAGGAAGGAAGGAAGGGGGGGAGATTCAGTTCACATTTTGCTTTGTGTTTTGGAAGGGCATCCTGGCAGTTCTGAAGAGAAAGAACGGAAAGGTGGGTTTCCTTCCTGCTCGTTTTCTCATTTTGCAGCCAGTTTTAAGGCGGGCACTGTCTAACATCTAAAATGGAAGGCAAAAACTGTGTCTCTACGGTGGAGAACTCACAAGACAAAAACCACATTCTGTGTGTCTTCTTTGTGCTGTAAAGACCCCTGTAAGTGGCTTCCTGTGGTTTCTGATATGAGATTGGACTCATTGTCTGTGGACAGCTACATCGTTTTGGAGCAGATCCTCTTTGCTCAGTAGCAGAACTCTCACTGGCTGGTAGCTACATACATGTAGGTCAAATACACGCTTTGTCCTGGGAGACATTTTGGCAGCACTCCCCCCCAATATACTTCTGCTCAAGTCTTTTTCTTCCCTGCACAGACCTCACATCCCGGTGAGATCGTAGTGAACCCCGGAGGGAAGGGACTAAAATCTAGGGTCCTGCTCCCTGAGTTAAAAATTAGGAGTTGATAGCACAAGGTGTGACCAAACTGAGGCTAGAGTCACTGTCTGGTGAGTAGATCCTCATTATGTCTGAGGTCTCAACTGAACAACAGTCTGGCACTAGGTGTGAGTCTACCATGCTGGGCCAGCCTAAGATCAGGGAGCGGCTGTGTGTGAACAAAGCAGGTGGCTCAGAAGTTGTAAAGCTGAGGCATCTGGGAGCTGGCTAGTTGGATCCTGTGAACTGGAATTTTCTGCAGAAGCCCTATCTCCATGGAAGACCTTGCAGACTGATTTATCTTGTGTTGCTGATATTCCTTCCAGGAGAGAGACAGAAACAACATCTACCCCTTCTCCTCGGGTCCCAATAGCAAATCAAGGTACCAATAAATTTACTGGGCTAACTTACAGAGCAGAGGGTGAGGGGCTGTGGGAATGAGCACAGGTGAGCTTAAGTCGTCACCCTGGAAGGTCTGCACCCTTCAACCATGATGGCTACCCTAAGGCTGTATAGATGGGACTCCTTTCCCTCGTCTTTCCTCACCCATATTCTCTAGTCCCCTCCCCCAACAGAGGATTTCATACAACTGATCGGAAAGCGTAGCTGGATTCTCAGGTGATAATTCCATGTCCTTCCCTGAGCCCTCCTTCCATGAGGGACCTAGCAGACTCCTGAGGACCGTAGCAGTTTGCTTAGAGCAGAGTCGTGTACAACACCATGGCTGAGTTAAACAAGGCTGTGGAGAGATGGAATGTTGTCGATCAAGAGCTAAAGTTGTCTTGGGCTCTCTTATCTTTTTCTGTCGTAACATTATCCTGAGCACTAGATAAATTCCTAGAATGTACCCCTAAGCCTGCTAGACCTCAAGACTCCACCAGGCCTAGAAGAAAGAATGGAGTGAGGTAACTCCTGATTCCTATAGAACACATTGTCTCACCTTGCTGTAGCTGTAGGTCAGCTGGGATTCCCACCAGTGTAACCGATGAACGTGTTGACTCCAGTTCTTCTTTTATTCTGTGACTATGATGCTTACACATAGCCTCTTCCACAGTGGGAGATGTCATTCAGGGTAAATTAAACCTGTGTTCATGTCTCGATCTTACTTCCTTTAACACAGGGTAGTTATTTCACATTGACACTTACATGAACTATTACATTTTCATAAATTTGGACCTTCCCAGTTTGGTTTCTCTTGGCTGGGATAACACCACGACTTGGGAGGAAGGAGTTTGTTCCATCTTACACTTTACAGTCCACCATCAAGGGAAGCCAACGGTGGAACTCAAGTCACAAATCTGGAGGCATGGACTAAAGCAGAGGCCACAGAGGAGTGCTGCTCACTGGCTAGCTCTCCGTAGCTTATTAAGTTCTTTCTTATCCACTCCAGGATCAGCAGCCCAGGTGTAGCCCCATCCACAGTGGCCTGTGTCCTCCCATAGCAAGAAAAGACACCTGATGCAGGCATTTTCTCAGCTGAGTTGCCTCTTCCCAGGTGAGGGTGGTTATTATTACCATAGTCCAGTCTTCAGTGAAAAAACTCTAAGTGGAAAAGAAAGATTTGGAAATGTACAGTTTGCTGAGGAAAGAAGTGAAAGCCAGTTTAAGCTGCAGCACAGTCACCACCACCATCACCACCACCACCACCACCACCACCACCACCACCACCACCACCACCACCACCACCACCACCTGTAAGGATGCTAGAACCACTAAAGAGAAGTCTATGTTCTACTCTGGGAAAAATAGCAGTGCTGGTCTAAGGACACAACCCCACCCATGGAAGTGTCCAACCTGTGAAAACAGAGAACCATTTGAAAGGAGAAAATCTATACTGAGAATACCACCATGGGGACGGGAGTGGGAGGGTCAGTGCTCAAAACACCTGCATGAAAGTGTTTCCCCAGGGTCAGCCTCAAGCATGAAGAGGTCACCGCAAAGCCAGGCTATATCTCATCTGGCAGCAGAACTTGGCAGTGTCACCCACATTGTGCTTACTGATTTTTGCAGGCATGAAAGATACAATAGTTTGGGGTGGGAGATGGTAGCTTGCACCAAGATTCCAAAAAGGCCAGAGCCAGAGTTCCTGAAAGGAGTACCCGACAGACCACTGCATGAACCTGGGAAGGCAAAACTTAAGTTTCAGCGAAGGTCCTGGGATGTTGGAGATGCCTGGGAATCTGGGATGCATGTCAAGGAAAAGGCCAGACAGGAAGTACAGCTAGCCCAAGAAAAGAGTCTGCTTGTGTGATAGGTGGCAGAGCTTGAGGGCCAGGTATGTCCAAACCCATTGGAGTCCAGACAATTCTATCACAAGTACAGGTATAGAACTACTGAGTTTGGGGTGTGTGATTGTGTGTGTGTGTGTGTGTGTGTGTGTGTGTGTGTGTGTGTGTGTGTGTTGAGACAAGGTTTTGTGTAACTCTGGCTGTCCTGGAATCTGCACTATAGACCAGGCTGGCCTTGAACTCACAGAGATTCCCCTGCCTCTGGCACCTGAGTAATGGGATTAAAGATGTGCACCACCACTGCCCCATCAATATTTTCTTGATGTGCCCACATTCCTCTCTTTCGCATAAGAATGTTTATTCTGTGCCACCGTATACCAGAAGTATGTAAGTTAAGTTTTTGTAGGAGTTTATAGTTAAGAGGTTGCTTTGAGTCTCAGAAGAGGCTGTACTTTTGAACAGTGATTGAAACCACTGAAGACTAAATTAGAAAGGAACTGCTTTTGCATTATGCACTGAAGCTGAGTCCTTTGGGACTTGGGATGGAATGTAAGATTTAAAGTGCTGTGTCTGGGTGTCAAGTCGACAGTGGGTGGGGTTGTGATGGCCTTTCTTCATTGTCAAATTATCTGGATTTAGAACCATCATAGAAACACACTTCTGGGTATGTATGTCTTTATGAGACTATTTCCAGAAAAGTCTGACTGAAGAGGGAAGACCCATCTTGAACGGTAGCCACCCCTTTCAATGGTCTGGGGACCTGGACTAAATAAAAAGGAGAAAGTTTGCTTAGGACCAGCATTGTTTTCTCTCTCTCTCTCTCTCTCTCTCTCTCTCTCTCTCTCTCTCTCTCTCTCCTTCTTGACTCTATAAGAACAGCTGTTTCGAATCTCTGCCATGTCCAGCATGATGACCGGCACCCTCAAACTGTGAGCCAAAACACCTTCTTCCTTTAGCAGATGCTTCTCAGGCATTTGGTCACAGCAGCAAGAAAAGGAACCACTGTTCCTTGACTACACAAGAGAAGCTGCCAGCGGAGAGTCTGTGTGCTCCCTAAGACAATCTTCCCTTAGGCAGCCACACAACTAGCTCCCAACTTCTCTTTGTCCTTAACTCAAAAATCATGTTCTCAAGGGATAGAGAGAAGGCTCTGTAGTTAAGAGCACGTGTTATTCTTGCAGAGGACCTTTATTGGATTCCCAGCATCCACATGGTAGCTTGCAGCTGTCTGTAACTCTAATTCTTGGGAATCCAATGCCCTCTTCTGACCACTGAGGACACTCGGCAAAATATGGTGCACAGATATGCATGCAAGCAAAACATTTACACATAAAAATAAAACCATCTCTTCAGGGAGCCCGACCCTAGCCACTCACACTTTATGTGCAACTTTTGTTCTCTATTTTCTTTTATTACACTGTGTGTGTGTGTGTGTGTGTGTGTGTGTGTGTGCACATTAATTGATTGCCTTTCTCTCTAGCATGTGGGCTCATAGGACACATTTGCTTACTCTCTAGGTTCTAGAACATTGCCTAGCTCATGGTAAGCACTCATTTCAGTCATTTACTGCTACATCATAAACTATCCTACAACAATCCAACTTAAATGTAATGAGAATTCTGGAACTTTGGTTTCTTTAAAGAACACAGAAAAAGTATAAGAAAGTACTTTCATTTTAATCCCAGGTGTGGGATATGGGGCTGCTTCGGACTGTCTGCAGCAGCTGACTATGATTTGTCTCATGCTCTAGTAGAGGCATGGTTTTGCCAGCTGCAGATAGTTTCTGTGTCTGTGTGCCATTTGGACTTCTGGGAACTTCTCAGAGAGTATATAAGTGCTAAGGCCCCAAGAGCAGGGGTTGGTGGTTGGTGGTCCTTTAGGGAGGTTGGTTTTGATTTGTGAGTAGCCATGGTCAAAGAAGAAACAAAAGGAAAGAAATTAGATTCAGAGATCTCTCATTTTCTCCCTCCTCTCTAGTCTTTCTCTCCTATCTAATGATAGGGAGTGAAACCAGGGGCATAAAGGGTGAGAAAAAGAAAAACCCACAAAGTAGCAAAGACTGGCTACACTTAAGACCATAGATTACCATAATCTCATGAGTCCTTGGGTTAAGAAAGATCAACTGGGAAGTTCTACCTTGGGTATACTATGTAGTTGGAGTCAAATCAAATGGAAGCAGGGACTGGAGTCACTTGAAACACGTGGCTATCACAGGAAGCTGGCTGTTGACCAAACACTTGGTGGGGCCATTGTCTAGAGTACCTGCATGTAACATGGTCAAGTCCATCAGAAGAACTATGCTTAAGAGTTGGGCACAAAACACTCGGTGAGCATATGTGGAAGGAGGGAAGGCAGGAAGGAAGGGGTGTGAAGAAAGGAGGAATCTGGAGAATTGGAAACAAAGAAATAAGGATGGTATGGGAGGAGGAGGAGGACCCGAGAGGGGTTTCTGAGTCAGTGGTAGCATGGTAGCCCTGGCATGCAATGCCCTTCTTGCCTGGATCTATTTCTCATCTCCATCAAGTTGCACAACAAGCTGGCTTGGAGAAATTCATCTCATATGGCCGATCAGAATTGGAGAGTTCTTGGCAGAATCGCTTACAATTTATGCCCCACGTTGAAAATGGAGCCAAGGCATAACTCCAGGGAAGAACAACAGAGCTCTTCATCTTGATGTTGCTCTTTTCCCTTGCTAAATTCAAAGCGGTTTTATAAACAAGTGTTATCATTGTACAAGGGAGGAAACGGAAAGGAACTAGTAATGTTTAGGTAACGAATAACAAATTGCTTGAATCAATATACTGACATGATTAAGCAATTATGTGGAGTCAGAGGCAGGCTACCAACTGCCAAATTAATAAAATACAATTTGGAGAAAACAAGATGTTAAAATTAAACACACACACACACACACACACACACACACACACACCAAGTTGGTGGGAGATGAAAGCAGCTAGACCACAAAAATAAACTCACAACCAGGTAGAACAAAATTTAAACTTGATGGGATGTTTAAAATGGACTAACTTTTAAAACTGTGTGGAAAGATTCAGTCATTTTTCCAGAGCCTTGGAGAGTCTCTGCCAGCTGGACTCTTCTTTCTAAGCCACGCTGGCAAACGGCTATCTAATGAGAGGCTTTGCAGACAAGCTTCTGGCTAAAACTCAGAGAATGTGGGTCTGAAGACCTCAAGTCTCATGGTCTCCAGGCAGAATGAACTAGGTCCTCACTAACGATGGGGTATGAGCTTCCTGTCCTCTATCCAATGCACCCAGGATACAGCAGTATTGTGCTTACTTTAATCTTTGTTCTTAGGGCCCAAATAGGCTCATTTTTGGGGAAACTGGAGCAATCCAAAAAAAAAAAAAAAAAAACAACTTCCCTGTATTAAAATTAGGCTTTTGGGTATGAGATAGAATCCTTTCTGCCTCTAACTCTATAGGTCCATCATCCAATCCATCCCTCAAAAAACCGGTGGATTAAACAAGTTACAGATTCCTCTTTCACCCAAGCCTGGAGCTTAGAGATTGTGGTATTCTCTCCAGTGTCAGTGACACAGACTTTTTTCTTACTTTTTTTTAAACCTTATCTGCATCATCTACATTTTCTAATCATCTTATGTCTCAACATGACTGTGTCAGCCCCAACTCTTATGCCCTCGTTCTGTTCAGCAGAAAGAGGACATAGATAAGGAGAAGGGACTATTCCCTTATTTTAAAAAGTACTTGTTTGAGCTACTCACATTATTACTGCTACAAGCCTTCCAGTGGCCATGCCTCCATTACATCACCTTACCTGACTGACAGGAAGAAGCCCAGGAAGTAGGGTCGTTGTAGTATCATGTACCAAGCAAAGTGTGAAGGATTCTCATACTATAGAATTGAGGAAAATGGAATAAATATTTGATTGGGAGATGGAGATAGGAAGATCAAGAACTCAAGGCCAGTCTCAACCTTGTAGCAAGTTTTAGGAGCAGCCTACCCCTTATAAGAACCTGTCTTAAAAACCTGGGAAAAAATGGGGGTGGGGTGTGCAGATCAAACAGTCTCGGTTACACTTTTACCCCTTTGTCATCTCAAAAATGTATGTGCATCTCTCTTCTCCTTCATAGGATATATATCCCCCCAAGAGAAGAAAACACAAAGTCTTACCAAGAGATAAGCTGCTGCTGCTGATCATCACCGTCATGTATAGTTTCCCTCTTTGAGTCCAGACACAATGTTATACTATTTGTTTTAGTCTTGTCTTGTCTTGTATTTCCTTCCTTCCTTCCTTCCTTCCTTCCTTCCTTCCTTCCTTCCTTCCTTCCTTCCTTCCTTCCTCCTCTTCCTCCTCCTCCTCCTCCTCCTCCTCCTCCTCCTCCTCCTCCTCCTCCTCCTCTTCTCTTTCTTTTTCTGGTTTCAAGACACAGTTTCTCTGTGTAGCCTGGCTGTCCTGGAACTCACTTTGTAGATCAGGCTGGCCTCAAAGTCAGAGATACACTTTACTCTGCCTCCCTAGCACCAGGATTAAAGACACATATCACCATCTATGGTTCAGTCTTTTCAAGCTGCTATAATAAAATGTTTTAGACTAATACCTTTTTATAAATACTAGAAATGTATTTCTCACAGTTCTGAAGACTGACAAGTCTAAGATGAAAATGGCAGGAAATTTGGAGTTTGATGAGATCTTGCTTCCTCAAAACCTTTAGTCAACAGCTGGCATCCGGTGACAACCATGCTCTTCAGATGATTCCAGTCCTAGCTGCCATTTGACCCCCAACTATTGTTCAGTTGATCCTACTCAACCCATGGGATTGTGAGATTATAAACTATTATCTTGTCATTCTATGACAAGATAGTTATGGTATAGCAATAGATCATTGAAAAGTGAGCAAACAGACCTCCTATGACTTCTCTAGTAAGAGTGTTCCCATTCACAAGGGTTAAACTCTCACAAGTGTGCTCAACCTTTTGACACACCAAAGGAATAAAATCATCCCCCCAAATTCTTATAATGTTTAAGTAAGACTACAATTTTTTGTTAGGCCATATCTATAGATATCCTTAGACAGATGTGGCTCCCGGACTGCAGATTACACACATCTGAAAGGCTTCACTTCTAATACTGTTGAACTGAGAATTATGTTCAACATGGACTCTGGAGAGAAAACATACAAACCATAGCCCAAATCATGAACCAAAAGACTATTTATTTGCCCTCTTATCCACTCCTTAACTATGATGCAGTAAGATAGGAAAACCATAGTTAAAATCACTCTTCAGAAAATGCAAAACTCCAGAATAATCAGATTTCTGGGGAATCTTAAAATAATGATCAGATTCTGCTGATAAAGAACAAAGGGGGCCCTTCTAAGAGAAGAGAGGGCTGACCATCCTAAGGGAGGTGTTTGGGTCTAGTATCCTCTACTGCCATGTCTGAAGCAGGAAGTAGAAAGTTTGCTCTCTTGGGACATCATAGCTTTCAGGGCCCACTTCATGCTGATAGGGATTCCCAGGCACTGGGGCTGCCTGAGGTTCTGAATTCGCTTGGGCTTCAGCAGGTTGGACTTAGAGATTTGGGTTCATTCAGTTTCCCAAAATGCAACATCTCTTCCATTTGCCTCCCATTATTTCCATGCATAATTAACAACAGCTAAGGATCTTGCTAAAAATAATTTTTAAACTTAAAGACTTGAGTCTTTTACTTATAGTTTTGTGTTCTCTAATCACTTTCCCCCAAATTTGATGGCAGTTAAGTTGAGACTATCTTTAACAATAAGGTTTGGAAGGAAAGCAGCAGTTTTAATTGGATAGTTGCTGTGAAGCTGTCACCTACCACCTACAGAGAGCTTTTCATGCCACCACTTGATGGAATTTAGCTTTGGAGCTACTACCTAGTAATGTATTGTTTCAGGGTCAGCACATTTGTCTTTTTTACTTTGACATTCTCAGATCACTGAATTGCTAGTCAATTTAGGTGACAGACCAGACAGAGAGCATAACCAGTGTCACTTCCCTAATATAAAAACTGATAGGTTTAGCTTTTTTTTTTTTTTTCTGTCCTGCTACTCACAGATTTTAGGATTTTATAATGATATTTCTTCATTTGTTTTAGAATTTTGTAATGATACTTTTCCACCCTACTCCTGGTACTAATTTAGGTTTTAGTTAGAGTAAATTGCTCGCATAGATGTAAGAGTTTATTCTTCTACAAAATAAAAGTATTTCTCTTTCATGTAGCTGTCCAAGAGAGGTACTCCAGAGATTCAGCAACTCTGACTGTCACAAGCAAATCACCCAATAGAATGGATAGTCAGATGAAGGCCTCCTGTCAGATGTATGACTGTTAAGAAATTTAGATCTGAGGAGACCTCTGCCCGGGCCACCAGGGTTCATAGCCAAGCAGCGCCGGGAGAAAGTTACTCTCCCAGGAGCGTGGAAAAGCCATGAGTGGGGATAAGACAAGCACCACTGCTCACCGGGACCCACCCGGAACCCGCGAGACACAGAGACTGAGGAAAAGTCGGGGACAGGAAACTTCTGGTTTCCATCTGTGGCTGGGGACCACAGCTTGTGCCACAGGGCTCCATAGCCAATTAGCGCCGGGAGAAAGCTAGCCTCCCAGACCCTCAGGACACGGAGACTGAGGAGGAAAAGTCAGGGACAGGAACCTTCAGGTTTCCATCTGTGGCGGGAGACCTGGGCCTGGGCTACCAGGGTTCCATAGTCAAGTAGTGCCAGGAGAAAGTTACTCTCTCAGGAGCATGGAAAAGCCGTGAGTGGGGATAAGACAAGCATCACTGCTCACAGGACCCGCCCAGAACCCGTGGGACACAGGGACTGAGGTAAAGTTGGGCATAGGAACCTTCCGTTTTCTATCTGTGGCGGAAGACCACTGCCTTGGCCACCAGAGTTTCATAGCCAAGTAGCGCAGGAAGAAAGTTACCCTTCCAGGAGCGTGGAAAAGGCGTGAGTGGGGATAAGAAAAGCACCACTGTTCACCGGGACCTGGGGACCTCAGCCTGGGCCTCAGGGCTCCAGGAGAGAGCTGGTATCCCAGGAGTGCTGACACACCTTCGAGCATAGGCAAAACCACCACTTCTGTTCAACTTCACTGCACCAAGAGGGACCCTTGCAGAGCCATCAAGACACAGGAACCAAGGGACAGCTGGGGACAAGATCCTTCTGGTTTCTGTCTGCACCCCAGAGCTGACCCTGTGCCACAGCTCTCCGAACCCAAACACCTCTCAGAGAGAGCTGGTCTTCAAGGAGTATTGATACAGAGGCCTGCAGGAGGGACAAGCCACAGCCAGACAGAGTAAGATCAGCTAAAATCAGAGTTAACAAGATGGCAAACAGCAAGGGCAAGAACCTAAGGAACAGAAACCAAGGCTACTTGGCATCCAGAACCCAGCTCTCCCACCACAGCAAGCCCTGGATACCCCAACACACCAGAAAAAGCAAGACTGAGATTTAAAATCAGTTCTCATGATGATGATATAAGACTTTAAGAAAGAAATTAACACCCTTAAAGAAATACAAGAGAACAGAGGTAAACAACTAGAAGCACTTAAAGAGGAAACACAGAAATCCATTAAAGAATTACAGGAAAACACAATCAAACAGACAAAGGAAATGAACAAAACTATCCAGGAGCTAAAAATAGAAACAAAAACAATAAAGAAATCACAAAGGGAGACAACCCTGGAGTTAGAAAACCTAGGAAAGAGATCAGGAGTCATAGATGCAAGCATAGCCAACAGAATACAAGAGATAGAAGAGAGAATCTCAGGAACAGAAGATATCATAGACAAAATTGACACAACAGTAAAAGAACACACAAAATGCAAAAAGCTCCTAACCCAAAACATCCATGAAATCCAGGACACAATGAGGAGACAGAATCTAAGGATAATAGGTATCAAAGAGAGTGAAGATTCCCAACTTAAAGGACCGGTAAATATCTTCAACAAAATGTAGAAGAAAACTTCCTTAACTTAAAGAAAGAGATGACCATAAATATACAAGAAGCTTACAGAACCCCAAATAGATTGGACCAGAAAAGAAATTCGTCCCGTCACATTATAGTGAAAACACCAAATACACAAAACAAGGAAAGAATATTAAAAGCAGTAAGGGAGGATTTCTGAGTTCGAGGCCAGCCTGGTCTGCAGAGTGAGTTCCAGGACACCCAGGGCTACACAGAGAAACCCTGTCTCGAAAAACCAAAAAACAAAAAAAAATTAAAAGCAAGGGAAAAAGGTCAAGTAACATATAAAGGCAGACCTATCAGAATTACACTAGACTTCTCACCAGAGACTATGAAAGCTAGAAGATCCTGGGCAGAACTCATACAGACCCTAAGAGAACACAAATGCCAGCCCAGGCTACTATACCCAGCAAAATTCTCAATTACCATAGATAGGGAAGCCAAAATATTCTATGACAAAACCAAATTTACACAATATGTTTCCACACACCCTGCCCTACAAAGGATAATAAATGGTAAA
>CM052704.1:74948047-75034399 GCA_028551405.1 Uromys caudimaculatus | reverse complement strand
CTTGTGTTTGTCTTTTATTTTCTAATTAATAGAGCAATGTTTGGAAAACATAAATGTTATAGAAAAATAAAATCCTATGGATTTTATTTCTATTACACTTTTATACTATTTGTGTAAAATAGTGCTTTACAAAGCACTATTATAGCTTTGTGGTTTCATCCCCATCTTTCTTAGCTACAAGGCTATTATTTTTTAAAGCTGAGGACCATGAGATATCCTTTTGGTTATATCCATGGGAGTTCCTTACTCTATGTTGTGAAAGAGAAACCAAAAGTCTCTGAGAGTGTGGATAGAACTACCCAAAGGCTCCAGTTAATACACATGGGGCTCCCAGTGAAGAGAGCCCTAATTAGTCTAGACTGTCAGCCATCTTGGAGAGAGAAACTGGCCCTGTGGGAATAGGAGATGAGGGTGAGTGTGAGTCTGGGGCTGGCTCCTGAGAACAGACACTTGCCTGATTCACAGCCTTGCCTTGGGCTAGTTCTGCTAAGGGAACAGCCAGTGCTTATTCTAGTCAATGGGGGTATTCTCATCACAGAGGGATTGTGAGATTTGGCAAAGATCACAAAGGGGGAAAAATATCAGATGGAAATAGTCAAGAATTGCAACTCAGATGGGACAGAAATAAAAAGCCCAATTCTGATTCACATATTCTGTCATACCC
Source organism: Uromys caudimaculatus (assembly GCA_028551405.1). Classification (NCBI taxonomy): domain Eukaryota; kingdom Metazoa; phylum Chordata; class Mammalia; order Rodentia; family Muridae; genus Uromys; species Uromys caudimaculatus. The sequence continues at coordinate 75,033,735 of CM052704.1, read as the reverse complement.
AGTTGATCTGGGACAAAGATCAAAAATTCAAATTGGACGGTTCCCAGCCAGGACTTCTTTCTTTCCCAATGGGCTGTGTAGTATTAACAACCAAGGAGTATCTTTTGTAATCATCAGTGATAAGGCTGATAATGGAAGCGCAGACACATTTGTCATTTATAATTTCTATACCTCCCGTCTTTATTATCAGAACCTCGACATCTTGCACCCATCTTTAAAATGTAAATTTACCTACAGCTATTCATCCTGCCTGTCCTAACGCCTGTCAAACCGAGATGAAAGAAAGCTGTACCAAGGCAAGTCTGAGGTCCTCCCTCTATCAGAAAAATCTTCATGGGACCTCGCATTGCTCAAGCAAGACAGATCTGAGCTCTTGATACAGTCAGAAGGGGTGACCTACTTTAAAAGCCAGCAGAGTGTGTGTGTGTGTGTGTGTGTGTGTGTGTGTGTGTGTGTGTGTGTGTGTGTGAGAGAGAGAGAGAGAGAGAGAGAGAGAGAGAGAGAGAGAGAGAGAGAGAGAGAGAGAGATGAAACGAAAGTGAATTGTTTTGCTGAAATCTGACACTAAAAATAGGGCACTGGATCCTTCCCCTGCTTGGAAAAAAAAAAAAAAAAAGGCATTAAAATGAGTGTGTCTGTATGTCTGGGAATATGTCTCCATAGCAACCATTGTCCCACCTCCCCTATCAGCAGCATTACCCTTCTCTACGAAAAGAGGGCATATGCACGCCTTTCCCAGCACCCCTCCCAATCCCTTACTCCATGAAATCTAATTAAAGAGTGAAATGAATTTTAGCAATGGTCCTAGAGGCTGGGAGAAGTCCAAGGCTGGGGAGGGAAGCACTTGGGAGGCGGCACAGGGAGACCTGCCCTTCCACACTGGAGGAGCCGCATGCAACTCCTCTCTCATTTTAAAAAAGAGCTGCAGCTTCCAGGCTGAGGGGCTGCAAGGGAGTGATAAACCCGCCATTCGATGATGTTATTACTTTAATGGATGCAGGACTGGTTGAGCACTTCATTTCCACCAGGGCTTCTTAGTTTGCAGCTTCTTCTCTTTATGCAGCATCTAGTTTTCCTCAGACCCTCCTTCTGTTATTAATGAACGCTGTCCCCATTTCCTATGACACTTGGGTGAGGGAAGAGGAAGCATCATTTGAGGAATACATTTGTGTCTAGAGCGAGGCGAGTCCATCACAATTAGGAATCCCCTCTACCTCCAACCTTAAACACTTCATATTTATATTAAGTATGATGGAGCACACAGGGCAGATACCCTGGAAATGGAAGCTGATTTAGGCAAAAGAGCTGCAAGGTAGCATCTGCTGGGGTCCTTTCTTTAGGTCTCTCCAGGAAGTGCCTTACCTCTTACCTCTCTTTCCCTTACCTCAGCATCTGGCCAGCAGCAGCTCAGCACCATCCCCCACCCCTAGCACCCTCCTCTCCCTCTACTCTGAACAACCCTGTCTTTGTCTCTATGGTACCCTGGTCCTGATCCCTTCATTCAAATCTTTTCTACAAGTTAGCTGCAGGTCTGACTTCGTCTTATATGAGTTCCCTCAGGAGCAAAATTGCCCTCACACAGCATTCAGTCAGGTCTGGACTTGTCCCCTGGACAAGCAGAAGGCAGTTCAGGAAGTCTGTGTGATCTCCTGGGGGTAGAGGGGAGAGTTAGTTACACATAGCACATAAACTGGCATATTTCAGAGCTGAGAGGAGCCACAGTAAGAAGAGCAGCTAGGTCTTGTCCTCTGTCCTGGTGGAATAAGCCCAGCCAGCTGTGTGCACACGAAAAGTCAAAAGATGTGATCTCACTCAGGATGGAGTGGTTGGCACGGGGCAGCCGGCATGTGACTCTGAGCTCTGGGCAGAGCCAGCTGAGGCATCTGCAATAGTGTCCACCTCAGCTGCCAGCATTACAGCTGCAGCGGCAGGCATCTCCACATCCTTGGATGGGATAACCAGCTTCCCCACTGCGGCCAACGGGGCTTCCCTTCTTGCCAGCCAGCTGAGGCAGCAAGAGCCCCTTGCTTGCCAAATACCTGTGAAGACTTATAGGGAAAAATAATCATGAAGGACCCAGAAGAACAGGTCCCTGTCAGGCCAGGGAGAGTCCAGTGACCTCTGGTTTTACCCAGGCTGATATGGCTTAGAGCACAGTGCTTACTTGAAATAAAATTTCTAGTATAAAATAAAATACTAGTATGCAAACTAGTATTTACTGAGCACTCACTCTGAGCCAGGAGTTTCTCTGCAAGTATCTAAAGGTGACTTACAAAGAGGGAAACAGATCTCATTCTTTTCTGTGTTTGACAGGCAGGGTAAGAGGAGGGCTAAGGTTTCAACCTAGACAGTTTGAACCCAGAGCACACAAGCAGTCTGAGAAAGTGGGTGGGGAAGGGAGACAGCAAGAGAGAGCTGTCCATTCACTGGCAATAAGTCTCTAGTCTTCAGATCATCTTCACACTCCCACCCCACCCCCAAAGTGCTGAGGAATCTTATAAGACCAAAAAAAAATTCATCATGTGATCATTATGCAAATAACATCATTAAACGTTAGTGCTTAAATGAGAAAAAGAAGTCACTGTTAAGCCAACCATCCCGAAGCACCCATTGACCCACCCCGCTTGCCTGGCTTGCCTGTGCGCTCATGTTTCACACAGTGAAATAAAATTCTCTACTCTGTTTTCCACTGGTTTTGTAACAGAGTGCTTTAAGCATAATTTCACAAGGTTATTTTTTAATTGCTGTACTGCATTTGTTCCTTCGAGTTCATGGTACTGAAACTGACTCAGCCAAGGCTCTTATTTTGGACTCTGAGATGATTTCTAGCTTGCCACCATTTAAAAAGCAACACAAGCAAATCCTTTGCTCCTCTTTTTATTCTTTTCATGGATTCTTTACAGACAGGGTGGGGCCATTCAACCTGTGTGTTCCTGTGGCTTTGATAACCTGCGGCCTACAGTCAAGGTTAGCTGGAAGGTTAGAAGTACAGGAGCTGAAAGGATCTCACTAGGTGCTGCTTGTTGCTGAAGGACTGAGAAGGAGCAAAGGCACGAATGGAATAACCCTCACAGCACCACAGTGCTACTGCCAATATGCTAGAAATGGTGGACACAGTAGTCCCAGGTGGAGCATCCACCCTGCAGAGGCCACACTGCATGTGGTAATGGCCCGAGCTCAAAAGGCCAGTCTCCTTAAATGAGCAGGATGAGGTTTATGATCCAAACATTCTCCTTAACCAGAGGGACTGACACTGTCCATTGCCAAGGGCTGCTTCAGCCAGGGACGATGCCAGGGATGGGAAGTGAGTGGACAGTGCGGGGCACAGTGGTGCTTCCGGATGGTCAGTGGGAAGGTCTCTTTCTACAGTACTTTCCTAGCCTCGGACCAGGGCCCTTCATACTATAGGACCATGAGCAGGGTCCTAGTCCCAGCTGGGCTCAGTCCTCATGATCCAGTATATGGATGGATCAGATGGGATCTTGGTGAAGACAGTCCATCTACCCCTTTCTCAGACTCAGTTCTGGGCAATAAGTCAGTGTAGATAGGCAAAGTGGATTAAACTGAGTCAAAGTGAGGTACATACAAGTGTGATCAGTGCTCAAATTTTACTTTTAATCTGCTTGTTTTTATTTTTATCTTATGTTGTATGAATATTTTACTGCATGTATGTTTGTGTGCCAGGTGCATACAGTGCCTGCAGAGACAAGAAGAGGGAGAAAGATACTCTGGGTCTAGAGTTACAGACTGCTGTTAGCCACCATGTGGGTGCTAAGAACTGAATCCTATGCAAGAGCAGCAAGTGCTCTTAACCTCTGAGCCATCTCTCCAGTCCAACAGTGTTCAATTTTTAGATGCTTCCTTCGCATCTAAATGACCCTATACCTGCATGACCCTGAGTGCGAAAGACACTTAACCTCTATGTCTTAGGTACCTCACTTGCCACAGCCCTGGACTGGCCTCGCCCTAAAGCCACAGCAAGGCTCTGGCTTGTGCATTGCTGCCCTTACCAAGTCCCTGCTGTGTTGGGTTCTGAATAGCTCATTAAACCTGACTTTCTGACATCAGCAGGTTAAAAACAAACAAATAGTGGCCACATCTACAACAATAAGACAAGGACTAAGCTGACCTCCTTCTCATGACCAGTTGGGAAATGAAAGCCCATGGACTTCAAGTGCCAGGCCAGGCCTATTGACAAAAGGACCGAGCCGCTCAAATCATGAGTTCAGTATGGACTGGCTCTTGTGCTCTTAATCCCACCAAAATTAGCATTGAGCATCTGTGCGTATTCACACTGCTGAGTGTGTATTGCACAATATTATCAGATGTCCTCCTACACAGAGTGGAGGTATTGGCCTGCTGGGTGATTCACCAGGATCTGACACAAGCTGCCAGAAAAAGGGAGCCATCCAGACTTGGGTGAGGAGAGAAACCAGAACACATGGTAGCAGAGAAGAGGCAGGCCAGACAGCCTTTCAGGCTGAGCAAGAAAAAGTTTTGACAGAGCAAGACTTGGCTTTTCTTTGTCTGAAGTGCTTCAGGTCCATAGACCTGTAATTCAGTGTTTAGACCAATGCAAGCAGTTATTCAACCCTCAATAGCTGAGAAAGGAGACCTGTGAAAAACAAGGAGGGAGTCGGTGAACTCATGTTTGAATAATATATATCCTGCTAATATAAGCACAGAGAAAGCCAGGGCTGGCTTGGGCTTAGTCTCCCTTATCTTGTATTCTTCACAGAGAGCATGGCTACTCTAGGGCAAGACCCTTCAAGTCTCCCCATTGTTTTAGCCAGTAGCTCCCATGTGGGCAGTGTGCTCCTGAATCCTCTAGTATGTGGAAGACACTAGGATTATCTTTAACTCATCTACCTTGATTCCTAATACTGAATACATTTTACACTGGGATGTTTTATTCATACAGGAGAAATGAGTCTTCATTCTGACAATGAGTACTCCAAAAACTTCATGCTAATGGATTTCAGGATTAAAAATGTGTGGAAGTCCTTCATCTAGTAAGAAGATGAAACTTCTTAGCCTGGTGTTCAAAGTCCTCTGGGTTTTACCCATTCAAACATCTCTCTGGCTCGGTCACGGGTCACCTAGTGCTTGGACCACCTAGTGCAGCAAAAGAGATCTGTTCTATACCTATCTTCTACAACAACAACAAACCATTTTCTTGTTCTTTTTCTTTAAGACTTATTTATTATTATTTTATTTTATTTAAATTTATTTACATGAGTACACTGTAGTTGTCTTCAGACACACCAGAAGAGGGCATAGGATCCCATTATAGATGGTTGTGAGCCACTATGTGGTTGCTGAGAATTAAACTTAGGACCTCTGGAAGAGCAGTCAGTGCTCTTAACTGCTGAGCCATCTCTCCAGCCCTGTTCTTATTTTATATGTATAAATGTCTGCCTGTGTGTATGTGTGTGTGCTGTGTGTGCCTAGTGCCTGCCGAGTCAGATCCCCTGGAACAAGAGTTGTGAGTCACCACGTGGGTGCTGTGAGTTAACCCCAGGTCTTCTGCAAGTGTTCTTAGACTGCTAAGCTACTCTCCAGCCTCCGTGCCCTTGTTCTAACTCTTGGCCAATGCAGCACCCACAGACGAGGTCTCACTGACAGATATAATGAGGTCCCATCCACTTCACTTAAAGGAGTACCACTCCTGTCATAGGATGCTCCTTCATGGCTGAGCTGCCCAGGGATTAACTACCATTGATGATCAATGAACTACTGCTTGCTATTGTCTGCTCAGGTGGCCCAGGTGTAAGAAACTGCATACATAAACATAACTCCTGCCTCTTCCATAGGCAGCTGTGCCACTTCTGATAGACTAGAACCAACCAAAATTATTAAATTAACACTAATTATGTACCACCACTACCACTCACCAACATTGCTGTTAGGACTTTGGCAATGGGGGATCCAGAAAACAGTCTCTGTATCTGAAACTTACTATCAGTTGCAAATCAAAATTGCTTCAGGTATAGGTGTCCCTTGGTCTGCAGGTCTTACATTGCATAATGGTTTCAGGCAGAGAACAGATTGATTCCTCTCCTTACTACTGTTTCCCTCAAGAAACCTGGAAGCAAGTTGCATTTTCCAAAGATGACAGCCTCCATAGTCCTATCCTTCAAATTCTCCGACAGAGTGACACTGACACTCTTCTTATGGAGTGTTGAGTTCACATGCCACCTCTCTTTCAGCTTGAGGATCTTTGTGATGTCTTTCATCGATAATGTTCGCCAGAGATGAGGATGCGACTTCTGAGGCTGGTCATAAAAATGCCATAACTTCTACAAAGGCTTCCCCCAACACCCATTGTCTGTGTTATCTGTCTGCGCCAGAGGAGCTGTGTGGGTCCACCATCTGCATTAGCGGACCGTCAAGTTCCTCTCCATAAACTGGGGATAACATTCATCTCTATCTCCTGAGGATTGAACAGCTAATCCATGCAAGCCTATAGTATAATGTCTCGTGTATAGTAGCTACATGCTTTTAGCAACTGCTATCAGTACTTGACATTTGGAAGAGGACCAGTTCATATTTGTTCATTGTTTAGTTGAAATTCACAGTGTATAAATGGAAAAGAGCATGATGATCCAGTGTAGGCAGTGGCATAGGAGACTGCTCATGTCCAGTTTAGTCAGTGTCCCAAGCGTCACTTGAGACTTGCCAGTTGTCTTATACAAACCACCAGAGGACCTTGCCTGCCCTGAACCCACTCTAATCTCCCCTGCATTTCCCTCCAAACTCTATTTTGCCTGAGTATTTGCTTTGTGGTTCTCTCAGAAGGTTCCCTTCCATCCCTGATGGTCTACTTTCTACTGATGCTCACTGGTCCTTCTGCCCACGCCCTGCTTCGGAAGCCTCTCCAAACCTCAGGAGTAAATGCAGTGTCTATTAGTTACTTTTCTTATGCTTTGATCTGAGAAGAAACTTAAGGGAGGAAAGACTTATTTTGGTTCTCAGGATACAGGCCATATGGGGGGTGAGGGTGGGGGACTGGCGGGCATCATAGTGGAGCATAGAGTAGCTGGCCACCCTGCCTCTGTATTCTGGGAGCAAGGAGCAAGTTGGAAGTAGGGCCGCACTATCATGACCCCCCAACCCCCAGAAACTCACTTCTTCCAGCCAGATTCCACTTCTTTAGAGGTCCATAACTTCTCCCAAATAGCGTTCAGCTGGGGGGACCAGGTATTCACATGCATGAGTCTCAGGAAGACCCTTCCCATTCAAACCACAGTGGTATCTCAGTCTCTCCTACAGTAGCAATAGTTCATCATAGAGAAGCTGTGGCTCATGTCCTCACTGTCTCCATTTTCTGGGCACACCTGGAAGACAGGATTTACAGATTGTCTTTAGCATTGCTTTCCTAGTACTTAGGAATATATAGTCAATAGTAGTCACTTAAACGCTTGACTAAATGGCTGCAAATGAACAGTTGTACTATGTTTAAAGAAAACTAACAATTCCAGTATCATCACCATGGTAGTTCTGTTTTAAAAAAAATTTTTTTTTTGAGAAATACCCAAACTGGTTTCCACAATGGCTACCCTCACCAATCTCACCAATAGTGAATAACGGTTCCTTTTTTCCTCCCCCTCTCTCCTCCTTCAGTATTTGTGGATGATAGCCATTCTGACTGGGGTGATGTGCTATATCAAAGTAGTTTTAATATGCATTTTCCTAATGACTTGGGGGTTTTGAACACGTTTAAAAATATTTATTGGCCATTTATATTTCTTTGTTTGAAAGCAGTCTATTCAGTTCATTTGCCCATTTGTCAATTGGTAGCTTTATTCCTTTGGTAGTTAATTTCTGATGTTCTTTGTAAATTCTGGATATTAGCCCCTTGTCTGAAGTGTCACTGGTAGAATTTTCTCCCATCCTGTGGGCTGTCTGTTAACTCTGCTGATTGTTTCCTTTGCTGAATGGAAAGTTTTGGTTTTCATGTCGTCCCATCTGTTGATACTGGGGTTAGTTACTATGCTGTTGATCTGCTATTTAACAAGTACATGTCTACTCTGATATCTTGAAGGGTATCTCCTGTGTTTTCTTCTAAGGGCTTCAGTGTTTCAGGATTTCAATTGTATATAATGAAACATAAGAATCTAATTTCATTCTTCTGTAGGTGGAAATCCAATTTTGTTAGCAACATTTGTTGGATAGGCTATCTTTTTTCCAAAGTAGTTTTGCCTCCTCTGTCAAAAGTTAACATAGCTGTGCCATTTTATGTGCAGGTTCTCTGTTATGTGCAATTAGTCTGTCTATTTCCATGCCATGACCAGCCTATCTTTGTCACTATAGCTCTATGATGTAATTTGAGCTCAGGTACCATAATGCTGGCTATGACCAGCCTGTCTTTGTCTTTGTCACTATAGCTCTATGATGTAATTTGAGCCCAGGTACTGTAATGCTTCCAGCAGTGTTTTTACTCTTTGGGATTGCTTTCACTATTTGTGATCATTTGTGGATACATATGAATTCTTGTATTGTGTTTTCTAAACCCAAGAAATATGACACGGGAATTTTGATAAGCATTGCATCAATTTTGTAAGTTAATTTTTGTAGTATAGACATTTTCATAATATTAATTGTGCTTATCCAAGAGCATGGACTATTTTCCCATTGCCTTGTATCTTCTGGGGTCTTCTTTTTCAATATCTTGACTTTTTGTTGTAGAGGTCTTTTTTTTTAGTTAGATATGTTACTATTTACTTAATTTAGGGGGAGTTATTCTGAATGGAATATTTTTATTAATTTCTTTCTCAGAGAGTAGAATGTTGCTATAAAAAAGCTACTGAGTTATTATTATTATTATTATTATTATTATTATTGTTAATCTTTGTTTCCTGCCTAATTTACCACCATTACTTTTAGGGTGGCAGGTAACATGTTGTAAAAGACTTGCATCAAAACAGAAGCAAACATAGTCTTGGCACATAGTAGCATGAACTTTGGTTGTCTTGGAGAAGTTCTTTACCTAGAGTGCTTCAGCAGAAGAAGGGAGGAAAAGGATAATACTGCTCTCTTAGTTTCTCACTGTCCCATTGAGTAAGAGAGGACAGGGATGTGAGAAGGCCATGCTGCCTGAGTGGTACCCAAGTTCATGTCTGGAATCCTTCCTTGCCCTGTGAATATTTGATGTCTGATACCTAAAGGTTTGAAGCTGAAACAAATCTTGATGGCTGGCTCTGAATATTGATTGAAAACAGAACCATTAAAACCCTGGGGGATGGTCCCCAAAGCTGTCCCTGACCCAGATGAGAAAGGAACACCTCCCTCTACTCCAATGATCTGACCCCAGGTGTCTACACTGGGTGGCTTTCCAGGAACCCAGTCAGCTCTGCTAAGCCTGTATTTTCTGATTTGATGCTAAGGTTCTCTGTGTAGAACAAGGAACTGTCTGTAGTGTTTTTGCTGAAATGTGTTTAGCACAGTATTCAGTGACATTTCTTTCCAAGGAAAGCACATGGCACTTCATCTGTGAGAATACCTGGAGTCTCCATCGTGAAAGATCCACCAGGGCAAAGCTAACACACTTGCTGACACCCCACAGAAGGCTCTGCCTGGATTTGTGTGGTCAGAACCCACTGGAGCGCTGCAGGTCAGGACCTGTGCATTCCAGTCTGCTGCTTGTTCAATTATCAAAATCCCAAGACGCTGACATAGAAGCAATGACCATGAACAGCAGGTTTCCTTCCAGACTGGGAAAGTCCTCTTCTAGACAGGCCAGCACATGCTGGTCAGGGAACACTTAGGTTATTGTCTGCCTCTGCCCATGGGTACTATGGAGGCAGGTATGTCCACTTACAACTCCACCTATCAGTTCTAAATCCTCCTTTCTTCCTTTTCTAACAGTGTGTACCTCCACTGACAGTCTCACCCAGCACAGTCTCTTGCAGATGATTCAGACGCAAAGTCAAGTTTCAGTGCAATTAGAGATGTCGGATGTTCCAAAGGACCCGAGCTGCTGTTTTACTGCATAGGGTCACCTTCACACTGGCTATCCTGCCAGTGACCTGGGTTTGGGTGCTTCCCATTGTTGTTCAGTTCTCCTGGCACAAACGTAAAGTCTCAAATGTTAGATTCTTGGCTGCCTCTCATCTTAGCCTACACTCCCTTCTTCAAGGGTCAGAACTTGGGAACTGACATTTCTGCGGGCTTAAAACAGTAGGGTCTGACTTTCTCTTGTAGCTAACAACATGCTTTCATGCATCTTATAAACATCCACCCCAGCAGTCTCCTAAAAGGTGAGCAGCTAACATTACCCTGGGTTTTAAGTTCATATTTTATTTTTTAGGTGTGTGTGTGTGTGTGTGTGTGTGTGTGTGTGTGTGTGTGTGTGTGTACATTTAAGCCCAGTACCCAACAGAGATCAGAAAAAGGTGTCGGATTCTCTAGAGCTGCAGTTCCAGACAGTTATGAACTGGGTCCTGGGAATGGACTGGACTACAAGTGGTGCTGGAAATCAGATCCTTTGCAAGAGCAGTACAGACTCTTAACCTCTGAGCCATCTCCCCAGTCTCAATATTATCCTGTTTTACAAGTGAGAGAGACCAGAGTCAGAGAGGTCATTAACTGGCCAGTGGCCTCTCAACGAAGCAAGAGCACAGGTCCTGTAATTTATTCAATTTAGACTATAAAAAGAATTATCCCAGTGGTGCTGTGATTGAGTTCCAGTCACCCTGTCTCTCCTTATTATTAAGATCCTAGGGAGACCAATGCATATGTGTGAACCAGAGCCATCGGTGGCCACGTGACATCTGCCATTTTGATTTCTCCTCTGGTCCCCAGTCACTGATACCCACTGGTGATGCCTACAGCCAGGAAGATGCGAAAGTCCCCGCTGGGTCAGCTGCTGCCCATGGGAACAGGAGAAGGGAGGGCACCAGGAAGTGTTTTCAAGCCCTTCCTGCTGTTCTAGGGCATGTAGAAATGCTACTAGAGTATGGGAGGTAGCACAGCCTGTGTGTCTGACTCGTCTGACAGTCTCTCCTTCCAGATCTTTCCTCAACTCCCTTGTCAAAAGCCTGCTGGTGGCCACCTCCATCTGGATTTCAATCAGAGCTGGAAGAAGAAACTGTGGTATCCGGGATACCAGAACACCAGCAGTGTGAGCCAGAAACAACAGCCACTTGATTCAGATCTCCTCTCTGTTGTGGGAATAGTTCTTCTCCAGTAGTGCACGGCACCCTTGACAGGCAACACACAACGTATGCATATTCCTCTACCTCTGTGGACTTCATGCTAGTGCAGTGGAAACAGCTTGATGCAACTGTGCTGAAGCCATGCCTCAAACTAGGTACACTGGGAACCAGAATCAGGGCAGTGGCACAGCGCTCACTGAAACTGGATAATCCCATTCTTCTTCTGCGCATCTGAGCCCTTTCATATTCATATCGTGAAAGTGTCTTGCTTGGGAAATTGTGAAAGCTACATTGAGAGCAACATTTAAAAAGGGGGTTGTATCTTGCTGAGCATCATCAGTACCCAAACTCTGTTTGGGCCAGTGGAAATCAATCAATAGGAAAATCTCCTATAGAGAGAGCTGTTATTAATTGAAAAGTAATTTATTCTTGAAGTCACAAGATAAATGTTGAACAAATATTTCAAATAAATAAATAAGCTCAGGCTAGGCATGGTGCCACACACCTTTGGTCCCAGCACTAAGGAGGCAGAGGCAGGTGCATCTCTGTGAGTTCAAGGCCAGCTTATTCTACTTAGCAAGTTCTAGCCAGCCAGGGCTGCATAGGTGAGACTGTCTTTTAAAACAAACAAACAAACAAATCCTTTCCTGTTTGTGTGATCTAGCCCTGGACAAGGGGGTGAACCAGAGCATCCTGCCCCCAGACTCACCTGGCCCTTCACTTGCTATTGGGTGGCAAGAGAACTGAAGATGGAAGCTTAGCTGGTGTGTGCTAATGTTTGGAATCACTGAATTCCCTCCAGAAAGAAGACATCAGCTGAAATCCAGGAATCTCCTGCATGAGGGGTTTTCCACAAGCGTGTTGCTGTGATAATAAGTCTTGATGGACAGAAGTAGCCACTGTCCCATCCATGGCCCCTTCCAGGTATGCTGAATCCTTGCCTTACACCAGTCAGCTTTCCTCGTTTCTTACATAAGCCCAGCTCTGCCACCTTTGTGGTGGAAAACCAAAGTGACAGCCAGAGTGAAGGAGCAGAGGATGTTTCAAAGGTACTGCTTCAGGCCTCCCCTTGGGGTGGCCAGATCCCATCAAACATGAGAGAGCAAACACTGGCACCCACACACCCACCAGCCACCTAAGGAGTCGAATCCTGGCCTTCACATGTTGGTGTGTGGATGCTGATTGGTTGACTGCTCAATTAAATAGGGCTACAGTGAGGCTGAGAGTCTACATTACAAGTAAGTGTCCGTGTAAACAGACTGGATCTCCAAGCTTTGTGTGTGCCCTGTCACTCATCAGGAGGGAGAGCACTGTGTCTACGATGCTAGGACTAGAGAGAGGAGGAATCAAGGAGGTCAGCATTTATAAGATGTGATGAATAGACAATAAGTTACAGTCTCTGTGTGTTCACCGGGTACACAATAAATAGATGAAAGGGACTGAGTATAGGAAAGAGGGAGAGAGGGACAGGGGGAGGGGGAGGAAAAGGGAGAGGGAGAGGGGGAGGGGGAAGAAAAGGGAGAGGGAGAGATAGATGGATAGGGCGAGGGAGATCGAGACAAGCATGGTGACACACCTGTGATCCCAGTATTGTGACAACAGAGGTATGAAGATTGAGAATTTGAGGCCAGCTTGAGCTCACCCGCGAAAACCCAGAACCCGAACACTACCACAAACAAGGCCAGGAGACATAGCTCAGTGGTGGTAATGCAAGGCCGGCTGCTGGTTGCTGTGTTTGATTCCCAGCACTGAAAGAAAAAGGTCTGAAAATCAGCTTCCATTTGGGCCTTTGTGGCTTCTCTTGACGAGGAAGAAGATGAGGGTAGTTGGATGTTTGATTTCAGTGTGGAATGTCCCCCACAAACTCATATGTTTGAACACTTGGTCCCTGCTGGTGGCACTGTTTTGGGAAGGTGAGGGACCTTGGGCATGTGGAGCCCAGACGGGCGGATGGTAGCAGGCCTTGCGGTTTATAGCCTGGCTCTATTTCTTGATCTTGCTTTGCTCTGGATCTGCCCAGATGTGAGCCAGCAGCCTCGCGTTCCTATGGCAGAGAGCCTCTGCCTCACCATGTCTTTCCCATTGTGATGGATGGTTCTTTCCAACCATGGGCCACAGCAAACCCTTCCTCCACTACCAGGTGTGGTGGTGCAGTCCTATAAACCCAGCACTGTGGAGGTAGAAGCAGAATTCAGAGTCAACTTTGACTATAGCTTGGGCCACATAAGATCCTGCCTCAAAACCAAAAATAAACACTAAACAGTGAGGACGATTCGGAGTCCCACAGCCTCCTTCAAAGACATGATCCCAATGACCTATAACCCCCCATGAAGCACTACCTCTTAAAGGTTCTCCCGCCTCCCAAAACTGCCACTCTAGAGGTCAAGACTTTGGGTCCACATTTGGGTCTTTGGGGACATTGAAGATCCACACTACAGCAAGGGGTAGCTCCTTGGGAAACACAAGTGTCCTTTGCTTGCTGTTTCCTTCTCTGCCTAGTTTAATGTTGGCATTAAGGTCTCCACGGAGCTTGCTGACAAAATGGGCCAGCCAATTATGACATTCCGTTACTATTATTTCTTCTTATTCCTCTTCTTCTCCTCCTCCTCTTCCTCTTCTTCTTCTCTCCCCCCTCTTCCTCTTCTCTGCAATAGAACAAACATAGCATAGATTTTTCCATCTAAAACACTTTAATGGATAATTCGGTGGCGGTAAGTATGTTTAGCCATCACCGTATTTGTCTCCAGGATTTTTTTTCATTGTCCCCAACTGGCATTATTCCTGTCAAACAATAACATCCTGTTCCCTGCTGCCCCTGCCCCTGGTGATCAGTATTCTATTTCTGTCTCCAGGAATCTGGCTCTTCTAATACATCAATCAAACCAGATTATACACTACCTGCCCTTTCATCACTGACACAGTTCAATTAGCTTGTCTTCAGGGTTCACCCGTAGTAGCATGGCAGAGGTATATGCTGGCAACTGCATTACTTGGGAGGGTCAGCGGGAGCCTTCACATTCAGAGCCAGCTTGGGTTCCATGGTGAGTTCCAGGTCAGCCAGACCCACATAACCAGACCCTGCCGTAAGATACTTTTTCATTCTCTTTCAGGCTGTATACTCCTCCACTGTACGCACATGCTGGTACTCCTTGTTTGCCATTCATCAGTTGAGGCGTGCTTCAGTCACTTGCACCTTTGACGTGTTGTGAGGGATGCTGAGTCCCTCCTTTCATACCTTTTCACTGTAGTCCTGGGAGAGGATCTAGACTCTAGTTTTGAGGAACTTCCTCATTACCTCAGTTTTGTTTGGTGGTGTTTTGAGACAGGGTCTCCCTACGTAGTCCACCGTGGGCAATCCTCCTGTCTCTCCCTCTGGAGTGTTAGGATTATAAGCATGGTTCGTTCTACCTGCTCTCCATTTTGTGGTTTTAGACCAGGTTTCACTCTGTAGTCCAAGCTGGCCTGGAACTCACAATTCTTCTGGCTCAGCCTCTCCAGGGCTGGAATGACAGATGTGAGCCACCATTCCCTGCTCTCAATTTTAAATTTTAAAAATATCAGTATCTGCATAGTCTGTGAGTTAGGAATTTCAGTAGATTTTCCTTCCTGGGAACACAGGGAGAGCCCTTCAAATGTGCTGGTTTGTCAGACGGTCCCCTCCCTCCTTTGTACTTTCCAGGAGATACAAAGGAGACACTGGTGAGGGGGAGAGGGGAGGGGAAGGGAGCGGAGTGGATGGGCGGGTGTAGCTGTGGGTCACAAGATTTAAGCCATCAAGGTTTAAGGACAGACTAAGTTTCACCCAGTCCTGATGTGAGTAGGAGGGACAGGTTTCTCAGCAGCTCTGTTGGTGCTGCACTGTAGCCAGCCGCTGAGCTCCCCATCCCGGGGTAAGTACAGGATGCATTTCTCTCACAGAACATCTGAAGAACAGAGCCAGTCTGGATCTTGGTGCTAAAGGCTCCCAGGATGGTTTCTATAAGTGGCCGCACTGGGCGGTAACATTTTACGAGGACCAATGCATAGTACTAACTAACATCCAGCCAAGACCCAGGCACACAGCTGCCCAGAAGCTTGGGGAGGGCGTGGCTGAGGCTCCCGCCGGCCGGAAGGGCTGACCCACAGCTGGAGACCGCTAAAATGTGGCCAGGGCTCTCTTCTTTGTTCTCCGGAGAAGTTTAAAGTGCAACCAGCCTGTAGGGCATGGAGTGCGATTCCAGGAACGAATCGGGGAGACTGAGGGATATCCTGACAAAATCCAGAATTTGATACACAGGATGTCATTCTTTTAAAAGCTGTTTATCGAAATAACAGACGTTTAAAAAAAGAAAAAAAGCATCCACAATACCAACTTCTGTCTCCAAAAAGTAACTGTTTTCATTTTGTTCTCAGCCATAGGTTTGTATGTGTGTGTGTGTGTGTGTGTGTGTGTGTGTGTGTGTGTGTGTGTGTGTGTGTGTGTTTCTTTTCTCTCTTTTCTTTCTTTCTTTTTTCTTTCTGGCAGGATTTCATGATTCCTGCCGCAGCCTCAAACTCTGCCGCATAGGTGAGGATGAACTTGAGCTCAGGATCGTCCTCCTTCCCTTCCTCCCTCTTCCACCTGTCAACGCTAGGTCTTCTGCAAGCTACATTCCTATCTTCTCCTTATGTCTGAAGGTGGTTTTATTTAAATTATCTCTGTCTTTGGCTTTCTGGGATTGAAGGGTAGAAGGTAACACCCTTTGGTTGGTGATGTGTTTCTAGTTGCTCTGCCCAGTTTCTGTGGGAAAAGTAGTAGGCAGGAAGGAAATATGTCTCTTGAACTTTATGCTTGCTCTGCTCTCTAGTTTGCCTAGAGTGATCATTAAAAGCTATGAGGGGTTAGGGAGAAGACTCGGTGTGCCTGCCTTAAAGCCAGGAGGATCTGAGTTCAGACCCCTGACACCTGGGGGGTAGGGGTGGGGAGTTGGCCAAGGTGAGAGTTCTGTAACCTTAGCCCTATGGGAGTGCAGACAGGTGGATCCCTGAAGTGTGCTGGCCAAACCTGATGACCTTGAGTTCCGTCCCTGGATCCCACATGCTAAAGGGAGCAAACCAACTCCCACAGGCTGACCTCTGACCTCTACCACGGCATACATGAGTCCACACACATTAAATAAATGTAATTTAAAACTTTTTAATAAGGTAAAGAGCAATAGAGGAAAGCCCCAGTGTCTATCTCTGATCTACACACACACACACACACACACACACACACACACACACAGAGAGAGAGAGAGAGAGAGAGAGAGAGAGAGAGAGAGAGAGAGAGAGAAGATCCCCAGCAGCTCAGTGCCCACCATTCTGCACTGTCTCAACAGAACCCTTTCTTTTCGTGGGCCTGGATTTTTTGAGTGAATGCTTAGGATAGAACATAAGGAAAACAAAGATGGAGGCACTCCTGACATTCGAATGGCTAACTGCAGAAGTGAGCAGTAGGTGTATCCAGGAAAGCCTGTGTCAGTCAGAAGCAGGGACCAAAAAATCTGCAAGGATGAGATAAGCCTCTGACTGGCCATAAACCCCAGGCCCCAGGCAGTTCACCACACTGGTCTCCAGCATTCCTCAACACACAGGAGCCAGTTACCCTAGCAGGCAGGGGCCCTTCCAGGATCTCCTGCTGCCGGCTTGGCTCCAGCTTCCCATGTCCAGCACTGTGGTTGGCCTGGCTGCCTACAACCGAGGCTTTGCAAGTGACTTCTGCTGCAGAGGCAACACCCATTCTCTGTCCTTCCATCACTGGCTGTGGATGTGGTGGCACTGGGCAACTGGACTTGGGATCCCTTGTGCCACCTCTTCCCTGTCCCTGAGTGAACTCTGTCTCTGGATGTCAGTGGTGGCGTCACTGAGAGCTGGATTGTAAGGTTCATTTGTTGTGCATCGTTTCTCTTTCCCTAATGTGTGAACGATAAACTGTGGGTTTGAAAATGACAGCTAAGTGTGTGCCACTGTGATGTGTAAGTCTCGTTCAGGGAGGTTTTCTCCCTCTCTCCCTCTCTGCTGATAGCGGCTCTTAGAACCCTCACTTGCACTGAATGGCTGAGCCCTTGCAAGAAGAATTATAGTGTTTGTACACTGCTCTAACACAGTCCATGTTTCACACAGCTCTCAAAGTTTTAAAACTGTGACTTTGGCGGCATTCCGAGCAGAGACCAGGAAAGATTTAGGGGCCATAGGCTCTTTCTAGCACCTCCAAGCTAGCATCTTTCAGGGCTTGTGCAGAACAGAGTTAGCACACGGAGCCTGGGGCATCCCCCAGTGACCTTTGCCTCCTGACCTAGAGCCTATCTCCAGTTCAGCATCATCTATGTTCCTTGGCTACTTTACCTTGTCCTCCATGCCTCTAGATCACTTGTTGGGGGTAGTGGGTAGGGACTGACAACCCAGAAAACCACAGCTCTCCCCTCAAAAGAAATAAGAGATAGTTTACTCTTAAGGAAAACGTGAGAGAGTGAGGCCTAGGAACAAAGTTTTGTATTGCCAGGTCAATACATTCCAATGTAGACAAATTTTCATGACGTTTTTATACCTATTGAACAAAAGTCATAAATTGAGGTATTTTTCAAATGCATTAGTGACCCATCAAGGAGGCCGGCTATGGCAAAGGTTTTCCATAGGTTTCAGGTGCTATTTGATGACACTCTTAGGTCTGGAGTTGGTAGAAGGTAGTGAGCTGCTAAGAATACTATGTAAGGTTTTACCCAATAGACAAAAGATGTTAAGTCTGATCCAGAAGTGGCCAATGAATGGCCACTAAGGACACTAAAAATAATTTGGCTCTGGATTTGTAACATTCCAACTTTCCACAATCATGACTGTCTTAGGGTTTCTATTCCTGCACAAACATCATGACCATGATGCAAGTTGGGGAGGAAAGGGTTTATTGAGCTTACACTTCCATGCTGCTGTTCATCACCAAAGGAAGTCAGGACTGGAACTCAAGCAGGTCAGGAAGCAGGAGCTGATGCAGAAGCCATGGAGGGATGTAACTTACTGGCTTGCTTCTCCTGGCTTGCTCAGCCTACTTTCTTATAGAGCCCAAGACTACCAGCCCACAGATGGTACCACTCACAAGGGGCCCTCCCCCCTTGATCACTAATTGAGAAAATGCCTTACCGTTGGATCTCACGGAGGCATTTTCTCAACTGAAACTCCTTTCTCTGTGATAACTCTAGCTTGTGTCAAGTTGACACACAAAACCAGCCAGTACAATGACATTCTAGTAAATCATTCCTGTAGAACCTTCAACATGGATTTAGCTTCTTTTCTTCTCTTTCTTTTTAAAGTTTACAGGATCTAATCCTAGCTCCTAGTGGCTTGGTTCTATTTCCTGTTTCAGATATTCTTTCTGAATAGACTAGAAAGTTTGCAAATCTCTTTCTTCAGAAATGGGCTGGCAGGGTTAAGTTAGGAGGAGTGACCCAGGCTAGACCTTTCTCTATGGAGCTGTGATAACTACATAGAATTGAGTGGGATAGCACTCATTTGTAATGTTGCTTTTTCTTGATCAAGTTTTCTTTGACATGAGAAGAACTATGGCTCTGAGATTCAGTAAGAGTTACATCCCATTTGTGATGGGAGCCTGGCTGAGCCTCGGATTAAACTTTGTAGGCTTGAAAATGTGCCTTCAATCAGACCTCTGCACACTGGGGTTAAGACGCCTGCCTACACACCAGGCTTGCTGTACACTGGGTAAGCAAAGGTGTGAGGTGTTGGAGACCAACAGGCTTTGGCCTGACTAGTAGGCCTGAGTTTCAGTTTCCCGGACCCGGTGCCTTGGGCCTCCCAGTAATCAGATGGCCAGCCTGCGGTTTTGAGATATCTCGTTTGACGCAGCCTGCAGTTTCAGAGATATCCCGTTTGACGCCACCTACGGATTTAGGGAGATCTTGTGTTTCCTGTTGTAAGAACAATATGACATCTGGCAGGAACGTTGACCTTTCAGAACCCCCCCACCCCTGTCACCTCCCGCCTTAAATGCTTTTTATACTACCCAGTTCTTTGGAGCTTGATCGGGTTACCGTCTTGCTCCCAAAGTATCTCTTGTCTCCTGTCTCTTTCCTTCATCCGACAGTTCCCTCCTCAGACCCCCGTTGAACATCCCCTGGGCAGGGACAGTGAGGTACTCGGTATACTATCTATGCCGTGATCTGTGATAACATTCAGAATTACTTGCTAACAATTACTGAGTACAACTATTGCTACTGTGCTAATTCACTAAGTGGAGTATGTTTGATTGCAAATAAAACCCAGCTCAATGGGCTGAAAACTTAAAAAAAACAAACATTTTTTTTTTTCTTACACAGCCATGATTTTCCATGATTTGAGTTGGTGAGCTCAGTGTATACTTGATGTCTGTCTTAGGGTTTTGTTGCTGGGAACAGATGCCATAACCACAGCAGCTCTTGTATAAAGGAAAACATTTAATTGGAGCTGGCTCATGGTTCAGAGGTTTAGTCCATTATCATCATGGTGGAAATCATGGTGTCATGCAGGCAGACATCATGCTGGAGGAGTCCAAAGTTCTACATCTGGATCAGCAGACAGCAGGAAGAGAATGACACTTGGCCTGGCTTGACAATCTGAAACTCAAAGCCACCTCCAATGATGCACTTCCTCCAACAAGACCACTCCAACAAGACCACACCTCTTAGTAATGCTACTTACTCCCCATGGGCCTATAGGGGCCATTTTCATTCGAACCACCGCAATGTTTTTAAGAATACAGGTAATATCAGGCATGGCCATATGTGCCTCTATCCATCCTGATCCTTAGAGGCTAGGGAAAGAGGCTTGTGGTGAGTTCAAGGTTAGTCTGGACTGAGTAGCAATATCCTATCTCAAAAACAAACACACAAACCCCAGCAATTTCCACCTTTGCTTCCTGCCATTCTTACACTCACTTTGGGTGTTAACCAGCTCCTGCCATGTCTGTATCTTGGCTCACAAACAGGGGCATAACCAGGCACAGAGATTTTCCAGGAAGGGAAGACAGTGTGTGTAAGCAACTCTTTATGAAAAGGACACTCTCCCGTCTTTGAGCATGAAGAGTTGCCAGGGTCACATATGCCCTCCTGACAAAGCAGGCAAACCCCTGGGCAGGGGCTCACAGAGTAACCCCAACTGAAGGACAACATACTAGTGGGATTTCCATCACCTGGCTTTCTTCAAGAAGGCATATCCTGGTCTACAGAGAGGTGCAAAGGCCCCAGGGGAGCACTACAGCTGAGTTCTGAGAGGTTTTATACACAGTCCTGCCGTTTTCAGGATTTTGGGGTTGGAAGGGGAGGGTAAGTCCCTTTTTGCTCAGTTTGCAATGTGTTTTTGCCTGTCCCACTCTGGAGAAGGGAGCTGGAGAAATGTTTCCCAGAAAGAGAAATCTAAGGACTATGCATAAGGGGAAGGCTGGCGTGTTTGGCTGAAAATGAAGTGGTACCAACTCCAGCTGAAACCACATAGGATAGGATATCAAAATGTCTCGTGGAGAGCAGTGCCCTGAATCATCTCTCTGTTCATAAAGGAAAGAGAATTATTTGTATTTCACACAGATAAAAAGGAAATCTGGGCCTTTTCTAAGGGCCCAGAAGGGTCACACCTTCAAAGAAAGCTTCAGTTAACCCTACAGCAAAAGCTATCATTCTCAACCACACTCAACACACAGTCCTAAAGAGGATCTGGAAGCTGACCTGCAGGCAACTCAACCATCCACCCAACAGCCCTTACCCTCTAAAGGCAGACAGCAAAGTTCAGATAATCTGCAGTAACAGTTATAATGATTAGCAACCAAGAGCTGTCACATAAGCCAAGTAGCAGGAAATTACGACCCATACCAGAAGAGTTGGCACTAGAAACAGACTTTGTTTTGAGAATTCCTTCCTTAGGGAGATTTAAATACTGCTTACCCCCTCCTCATAAATTTCCAGTGACAAACCAATATAGCAGTCTACTGAAGTTCAGGTTGAGAAATCAATGGGTTTATTGGGTTTACTTACAGGGCATGGTGAGGGGGTTGCCTGTCAGAGTAGGAGCCCTAAATTGACACTGGAAGTCATCACCTACTTTCTCTTCCTTTATCTGTGTACTCTTATCACCTCCTGAGACTCTGAAGCCACCTGAAGTTAGGACAGAATTGCATTCACATGCCTGGGATGAAAGGCTGGAGTCTTGGGAAGGGTTCAGCGAAGTTCCCTAGGTCAAACAAGATATTCAATGAGGGGATATCAGCAGCCAACAGGATGGTCTGTGATGGACTCTTGAAAGAAGCTCAACTGACTTTACAAAGACAGTGAGTGTTCTCAGAGGATCCTGTTCTACAGCAGACTTAAAGTGACCTGTGGAAGAATTCTCCAAAGAGCAACAAGACAGGACAGAGACAAGAATGATGACAAGTTTCCTGTCATTAGTCTCCAAAGCTAGAAAATAATGAAACTGTGTTCTTAAAAAGCTGAAAGGAAAGAAGCCATATACATATATGTACACATACATGTATATATAAGATCTCGCAAACTATAATTCTACATTCAGGGGAAATAGATTAAAAATGAAGACCAAGACATTGTCAGGCAAACAAAAGCTGAAGGAAATTCTTCAACCAGAAGGAGAGCAAGCAGATGGAATTTAGGGATTACACAGAGTAACAGGGCCCTGGAAATGAAAACATTTTAATGATTACAAAAGACTTCTTTTGTGTCAAAGTTTCTGATTTTTTTTGGACTAGTCAAAACAAAAATAACATTCATATAGTCTGAGATCTATATAGAAAATTGAAATGAAGACAGCACAGGAAGGGCCGGAGACAAGGCAGAGATGTGCAGCCTCCGCCTCCTCGTGACCTGAGGTGGAGGCCAACTGTAAGAGATGAGGCTGCAGCTGGAAAACACAGAAAATGGGTTAGAGTAGAGGGGATATGGTAAAAGTCAGAGGCAACTCAGTGAACTATGAAACAGAGCAAATTTGCATCCAAGAAGGGGTAGAAGAAGAGCATATAGAGTAAATGAAAACAGAGTCCTAGAGCCAGAGATGTGAACATCCTCACCAAGTCCATTAAAGGTGAGTGCTTTACATTCTCCAGTTACAAAAGAAGGCAAAGCCCACTGCAGAGTATCTACTATACTTGCATTTTTACATCTATTTGTGTTCATGCCCTGCCCAATACTCAGCCCTGTGTGTGTGTGTGTGCTTAGTGCATGTGTGTGCATGTATGTATGTGTGTATGTGTGTATATGCATGTCCATGAGTGCCTGCATACCCTTGCCATGGAGATATGAATGCTATGCATGTGAAAGCCAAAGGAGAGCTCCCAGGAATCAGCCCTCTCGCTCCATCATGTGGGTCCTGGGGATTGAACTTAGGTTACCAGGCTTGGCAGCAAGCTCCTTTACCTGCTGAACCATCTTGGCAGCCTTCAACTTTCGCTTTAAATGTAAAGTCACAGGTAAGCAAAGGTAAAGACAACAAGATATCCATACAAGCATGAGTCTAGAAAACACCTGCAAGATATATCTGATATTTTTTTTCCAGTACTAAGGATTGAACGTGTGCTAGGTACACACTCTATCACTGGGCTACACTCCAACTCCCTGACAAATGGTTTATATTCAAAATATATAATGAACTCATAACTTATTAATAATAGACCAATTAAAAGTGGGAAATATTTTAACAGACATTTCCCCAAGGAAAACATCTAGATGGCAAAAGTTGCTGCATATAATTAGTCACAGGGGGGATGCAAATCAAAGCCACAGTGAGATACCACCCTCGACCACAGCCTTAAACCTACCTGACAACACCAAGTGTTGACAAGGGCAGAAGAGCTAAAATGTTCATATAGTCCCACTCATAATGCTAAAAAATTCATCCCAAGCTGCTAGCTTGGGGGAAGTGCCTTATACATTTAAATGTAAGCCTACTATATGGTCCTATAAATCCATTCTCAAGGATTTTTCCAGAGAGAGAGAGAGAGAAAGAGAGAGAGAGAGAGAGAGAGAAATATGTTCCCATAGAAACTTGCTCACAAACATTCATAATATCCTGGTTCATAACAGGCTAAACGTAGACGGAACCTTAGTCTACATCAAGCAGTGACTGGATGAGCCAGTGTGCTATGGCTGCAGGCTGCAATAATTCCCAGCACTAATAAGGAACAGCCTGCTGCACACAGAACAATGTTTGTGAACCTCCAGGGGGGTATGGGGAAGATCACCAGCTTTTAGGTCAATGTCAGCTATGTAGTAAGTTCAAGGTAGCCTAGGAGACCATGTGAGACCCTGACTCGAATAAAAGTAAGTATATCTACATAAGTCAATTTATATGAAATGTTATAAAAGGCAAAAAGCCATGGAGATAGCAAGCAAGTTATCAGGGACTGGTGTGGAGAGAGGAGATTGTCTTATAAGCAGGCGCAGGAAACTTCAGGGAAGGATGGGGACTCTTCCTTTTAATAGTGGTGGTAAGACTACATTTGTCAAAACTCATCAAACTGTACATTTAAACAGATAGATTTTGTTTTGTATCATACTTAACAATGAAAAAGAACCTCTCCTCATCAAAAAATAAAACAAAACAAATCAAAACGAAACAAAACAAAACAAAACTCCAACAGTCATAGGAAAACCAAAGAGGCATACAACAGAAAGCAAAAGACCTAAGAATTCTTTCTAGGAGACATCTCAAATCTCAGCGCCCAGCATTCTCTCCAATGTCCATGCTTAAGCAATCATTGGCAAAGAAGGAGGATTAAAATCTACATTTAGAGTGCTCAGGTATATAAAAGTTTGAGATCATACCCTGCACTGGGAATGGAGCCAATATCCCTTGAATAGAGACGCGTGAACCTGTTCAGAAAACAGGGTGGTTGGTTACTTAGGGTGACTGCAGTTGTTGCAACGAGTGAGCCTATGCTTTACTTGCTTACCACCTGTCCTGGCTGGTTTTGTGTGTCAACTTGACAGAAGCTGGAGTTATCACAGAGAAAGGAGCCTCCCTTGAGGAAATGCCTCCATGAGATCCAACTGTAAGGCATTTTCTCAATTAGTGATCAAGAGTGGGAGGGCCCACTGTGGGTGGTGCCAACCCTGGGCTGGTGGTCCTGGGTTCTATAAGAAAGCAAGCTGAGCAAGCCAGAGGAAGCAAGCCAGTAAGCAGCATTCTTCCATGGCTTCTGCATCCACTCCTGCCTCCTGCTTCCTGACCTGCTTGAGTTCCTGTCCTGACTTCCTTTCGTGATGAACAGCAATGTGAAAGTGTAAACTGAATAAACTCTTTCCTCCCCAACTTGCTTCTTGGTCATGATGTTCGTACAGGAATAGAAACCTTGACTAAGACACCACCGTCAAAACTTTTGAGTCCCCATGTGACAGTCCCAGCATTATTGACCAGGGCCATCTTTCTTCTATGTGGATGCTCAGGTGGGCTCTGAGTAGTTGTCATCTTGAGCCTCAGGTTCCACCTAATAGCCAAGGGGAAAGGATGTGAGGAAGCCAAAGAACTGTTTCTTAGTTTGACTATCTTAAAGTTAATGCGTACAACTTCTGCTCAACTCTGTGCCAAGAAGTGGCCACATCCAGCCACTACTAGGGGGTGGGAACTATGTTCCTGGCAGGAAAGCTGGCCCCAGGAAGAACTGTACATACTGAATGTCCCAGGCACTTGCAAAGTAAAAGCTCCTTTTATACATGTTACCCATCCTCAGTCATTCCCCTAAACCTTTGCCTCCTATATTACTATGAGTTTGTTTTACATGTGTGTCACCCAAGACCCAGAGCAGCTAAGTAAGGTATCCAATGTTGGATAGCTTATCTAACTAGCTGAGCTGGAGGATGATCCTCAAGTCTGTGAGACTCAACATTTTGTTCACTTAGCCTCTTTTGTGTGGCTTTGGACATAGGGTAGAGCTTTACCATTTCTCTTTGTCATTTGGCATCATGGTCCCGTTCAGATCAATGTCAGAAGGGAATCTTTGGGGGATGGGCCACATAGATGAAGCTGGCATCTGCCTCTCACCTTGAGTGTTTTTGCATTATAGTATCATAGACTTTACCAGCCACTCTTTTCTAGAGTAATGTTGACCCTTGTCTGGGCAAATAAAACAAACTTAGTATGAGTGTGTCTGTTCAAATAAATCCTACCCCTCTCATTTGGCAGGAACAACTAGTTCCCAGGCCACAGTCGCTGTGTATTCCCCTGGGCTTTTAATGCTAGTGTACAGGAAAAAGTGGTAGGCTTTTTATCTTGATGCATAGGCATGTGTATATGTGTGTATGAGCGGGCATAAGGATGCCAGAAATTGACATTGTGTTTTCCACAGTTATTCTTCTAAAATAACGTATATTATTTTATTTTTAATTATGTGTATGCATCTATGTGTGAGTATGTGCATGTGTGAGTGCAGGGTCCCTCAGAGTCCAGAAAAGAGTGCCAGAGTCCCTAGACTTGGAGTTACAGGAAGATGTGAGCTGCCCAGTGTGGGTTCTGGGAACCAAGCATGAGACCTCTACGATGAAGCGTAGCATGCACTCTAAACTACTAAGTCATCTCTCCAGCCCCCACCTTAGTTCTTAAAACAGGGCCTTCACTGAACCTGGAGCTCGTAAATTTGGCCAGGCCAGCTAGCCATTCGGCTTCACAGGTCCACCTGACTCTGCCCTGGGATTGTGGGTACATGTTGCATATAGCCTTCTAACTCTCTAAATTTTTGGTTTTCACAGTAAGCATTGAAAGTTCCTGGCATTATGTGTTTTATACACGTGTTGAAGACAGCAGTGGAAGGGTACACAGAGGTAGGGAGATTCTAGAGGGCTCTTATAATTTATTAAGATAGCAGAACATTCGAGAACCTATGTTTTACTGCAAACAAATTCACCACTGTCTCTATGCTGCCATTGTTGGCTAAATACGTTGGAGGAAGAGAATTCTCAGAAAGTCTGCACTCATTCAAAATCCATGCTACCTTACCTCAGCATGCTTAAAGTCTTGGTCATTGTTTTATTGTTGTAAAGACACACTACGACCAAGGCAACTCTTGTAAAAGATAACATTTAATTGAGGCGCCTTACAATTTCAGAAGTTTGGCTTACTATCATCACGGTAGGGAGCATGGCAGCACAGAGGTAGACATGGTACAGGAGAAATAGCTGAGAACTTTACAAACAGGTACCATACATTCACAGGATCTGCAGGCAGAGAGGAGAGAGAGAGAGAGAGAGAGAGAGAGAGAGAGAGAGAGAGAGAGAGAGGCAGTGTCACTGGGACAGGAACAGGCTTGAGCTTTTGAAACCTGAAGGCCCGCCCCCAGTGACATGCTTCCTCCAACAAGGCCATGCCTACTCCAAGGCCACACCTACTCCAACAAGACCACACCTCCTAATCCTTCTCAAGGAGTGCTACTCCTTGGTGACTAAACATTTAAATATGAGAGCCTATGGGGACCATTCTCATTCAAACTACCATACTTACGGAAGGTGAATATCTTCTCGTAGGAGGGAAAACCTCTCTCATATTGCTCACTTCCTTAATCAGAGCTCAAGACCTTTCCAAGTTCATTATTCCAAGTAGTTTCCTCTTGGAAATCTAGCATAGTGGGTCACACTTTCCATCTGAAGTGTTAATAATTCTCACTGCAGCTCCAGCTGACTCCCTGGTCTGTCTTTGGCTTACTTCATGGACTCATTTAACTATTCCACAATTACTGTAATGTGCTGTGTAATCTCGGATAAGTTGCTTGGGTTTTCTGAGCCTCATATGCTTCGTCTGTAAAATGTGGGGCTTGGGCAATATTAGTGGTTTCAGATGATTTTTTTTCTCCCAAATGAACATCCATGTAACACTCTGGCCTATAAAAGAATGATAAAAGCAGAATTCACTGCTGCACCCGAAGCAGTTATTGCCCTTTTGTGTGTTGGGCATAGTGCCAGGGGCCTAGGACACAACCTCTTCTACCATCATAGTGGAGAAGATCAGGCAACTTCTGGGTGTTAGGGTCAGGAAGATGCTGAGGAGAGAGGGGGTGGGGGGGGCTGCGGGCAGGGGTAGGGGAGGGGGAGGGGGAGAAAGGAGAATTAGTGCCACTGTGAGCCAACCTCAGGAGCAAAGAGTGGAGACCAGGGAGTCAAAGCTTGCAAAGAACACCTCTAGGGGCCCTTTACATGGTGGGGCCACAGCGGCACACGCTTCCACGGCACATCTCACTGGCTCTCGGGTTCCCTGCCCTGCTTTCCATGTCACCTCATTGCTGATTTCTGAGATCATTTCCTAAGAGAAGGACTCAACTACATCAGTGTCTAGAGCTTTCCGTGACCATGTGAAGAGGGTGAGAGGCACTGTCAAGGCAGAGGACAAAGAGAGTCAGCATGGAGTAGAAGGGAGTTCTGGCAGCTCCACATTGGCCAGACCGTCCTGAGTTCTGCGCAGTGAGTAGTGTGGGATTGGACTAGCCTGGCACCCATCGGGCTGGACACTGAAGCTACTCCAGTTCCTCAGTCACTGTGTGCTTAGAGAAAGCAAACCACTCCTAATATTTACTCATCCCTTACAGATGGATGACTGGTACGCTCCTAGGTGAGGAGAGGCACAAGTGCTGTTGGCTGTTCCTAGAAACATGGCTCTTTGTCTAGAGCTTGGTGGCTTTCTGAGGGTCCCTGTCCCCTCACCACACAGGCCTCACTGCAGCCCTTCCCAGGCAAGCAGAGCTCAGCAAGATTACCTCATTGCATGTCATCTGCAAATGAGGAGTTGGAATTTAAAATGTCTTTTGAAGGGCAGGAGCTACAGACTGGATTTTACAATAAGGAGCAAAGCAAAACAGGCAGCACCACTCAGTAAAGCGAGGGGGGGAGGGGAAACGAGAGCGGGGGAGGTGTGGGGGAGCGGGAGGAAGGACCTATGGGGGTCCTGTCTGTGTGCTAGTGGGGAGTCACAGCTTCCACCATAAGTTTTCTAACCACTGTGTTCTGTGGAAAGGAAAACACCAGCAGTTACAGTATTTACAGAGTCTAAGAGGTGAACAGAAGTCAGCCTCTAACAAAGAGCGTCTGAGAAGCCGAGACCAGAATACAATTTCTGCACCGTTGTAGGCAGAGAGGAGGCTGCTAGGCATGACAGAAAGCATCTGTAAACCGTTCCTGAGCACAGCACAATGACAAAGTGCTCAGAGCTCTTTCGTAGGACATCCCTCAATAAGGGCTGATGGCATCATGACAAAGAGCAATCAGTAAAAGCAACTTTATGGGGGTGCCGATGTGATGTATCCGGGTGGTAAACTGGCTGACAGTCTCTTTCATCCATAACTCAGGGGAAGATCTTAGGGATTCTAGAATGTACAGGCTACATTTTTTCCAAGTAGTCTTCCATAAATACTGTTTTTGGTTTTTTTTTTTCCTCCCTCGACTGAGCTTTAAATAAACAAATATTGTGAGACATTAAGTTTGAAATCACCTTCTGGATGTTGGCTGTTTTCAGGGGTGAGGTTAAGCATAAAATAATTTGTTCTGTAGATTAATCATCCCAGCCTGGGCAAACTTGACATCACCTGGTGAAGGGCAGCTGCCTATGACTCAGAAGTAGACCTCAAGTGTCCCAGTGGGCAGGGTACCCTAGAAAGTCATTGTGCATCCTGCCTCAGAGTTCACGAGCTCTGTGCAATAAGGTGTGGATCTAGCCACTGTTGGAATGAGAAGTTATTCCTTAAGCCCCCATGAAATCATTGACAGCAAAACAATCACTCCAAGACAGACAATGTAGCAAAATGTACCCTGCAAATGCTGGGCTGATTGAGCTAAAGAGGATGATGAGTTACAAGGAAGTCAAAAATGTAGAGATGGCTCAAAGCTGGCAAAGGTTCTTGTCGTCAAAACTGACAAGCAGAGTACCATGGGGGGGGGGGGGGCGGCATATGATGTAGAGGACCAGATGCCTCTTACCAGTTGTCCTCTGGCTTCCATATGCACCGCATTGTACATACACAGGCTAATGATACATTTTATTTTAAAAAAGAGAACTGGAGAGATGGTTCAGTGCTTAAGAGTGAGTACTGCTCTTGCATAGGACCTGAGTTTGGTTCTCAGCTCACATCAGGCAGTTCACAACTGTCTGTAACTCCAGCTCAAGAAGATCTGACACCTCTGGGCTTCATAGGCACATACGCTCACATGGTCATGTACCTGCAACTCCGTACACAACTGCTACATAATATGGACGCTGTAACCCCATACACAACTGCTACATTCATGTACCCTGCAACTCCACACATATAATTCTTAAAAAATTAAATATTTTTTTTCTTTTCAGAGATGTGTACTGAAAATGTGTTTTGGGTTTAGAACAGCAGGTAGTCAGCAGGTAGGTGGCAAGGAAAGTAGGCTTACCTTTTCCTGTCTGCAGATGAGCTTCTCTAGTCTAAAGCTGCAGGACACAGGCAGCCCAGCCCCTCAAAAGAGTGAACTGAACAAAGGCTGAGCTTTGCAAGAGCAAGCTGCATTTGGATGAACTGCTGGTCTAGGATAAGGACATCCTCCCAGTTAGCTGGTCTGTGACTCCTCTAAGTGCAGCAAACTGCTTAACAGATCCCTTCTCAGGAAGGCACTAAACTTTAGGATGAATGTGCTTTAGAGATGAGGGAATGTCACCATACAGGGTAGCTCCATAGAGCTTTGAGCTAGCTCTGGACATTACAAACTAGGCAGGTTCTCTTGGTAGTTTTTACCAGTGACTCCTTGGAACATTGCGAACAAATATGATTCCTTCCTTAAAACTCAAAACTTCAAAAACCATCTGAAGATAGCTTTCTCAGAGCTCCACACTGTCTTCTCCAATCCTTCTGCAGGCCTGTTTCCATATAAGGTAGCGTTTCTCTGGAAGAGGGTCCATAGGCTCAAGGAAATGAAACCATGGGCTGCTGCTGAGCTGAATAAGAGTTTCAGACAAATGAAGAATGACTTTTCGATATAAGTGTGCTTCATATAATATTTAGGGCATATTACTAAAAAGGTTTAGTTTGATTACTTGAAAATCAGATTTTAGTGGATACCTGTCTTTTAGCCTGTAACCTTAAAGTTGTGGTTTGGTTTGTAAATATCTCTGTAAAGGCTTAGTGCTTGGGACTGAGGCTCCATATACACTCCTGATGACAGCTCCGGAGGGTTAGTAGGAACAGGTAAAGGAAAGACAAGAAAGACCACACCCCACCCTTCCGGTGCCTTTACTTGCCCCTTACATTTATGTGCACAATGAGGGGAAAGACTATTCTGAGAGATGAGAAAGCTCTCTCTGTCTAGCTTCAGTTGGATGTGAGGGCAAGAGGTGGGCCAGAAGGGGTAGCCTTGGGTACAAACCAGCTATCCCTTCCTCTCTCCCTCCATCTTTCCTTTGTCTTTCCTTCCTTTCCTCCCTTCACCCTCTTTCCCTCCCTTCTTTCCCCCTCTCTCCCTCCCTCCCTCCCTCCCTCCCTCCCTCCCTCCCTCCCTCCATCTTTCCATTGCTGAAGAATGAGCCTATAGGCAAGGGTCTTACCTCTGAGCAAAGTCCCAACCCTTACATTTCTCTTAGATTAGTATCCCTTAATTTCAATGGGGATGCTACCTCCAGACACAGAAGACAGTTTTGAATGGAAGTGATTATTGGGATAAAATGTTTTGACAGAATACACTACTTTTCCTAAGACCTACTGCCATGGAGGTCAAAGTCATTTGGAGATCATGCATAGGCTATTGGCAGTAACAGGGTAAACCTACTACATCTGGATAGATCTTAAGAAAAATTAGTAAATTCATTTATTTGGGAATCTTTTAATATTTTCATTCTCAAAGTTAAAACACACAGTAGTTTTGTTTTGTTTGTTTTGCTGGATTTCAATAGGAAAACCTGTTTCAGATGAGGGAAATTCAAAGGCCACAGCTGCAAACAGGTGTTTATTATCAAGCGCTAATAAAGGTGGTTGGGACTGGTGCCCTTGATGGTCACCGAGTGAAACCCAAACTGGGATTCATCCACCTTGAGGGTGGGGGAGGGTTAATTAGTATTACTAGAAAGTGAGTCTTGTTGCCTCTGGCAAACCTGTACAGGAACCAAACGGAACCACACAGGTTGGGGCAAGAGGCTTACCTGTGTAGAAAGTTACTCACTGGCAAATAAATGCCCGTCAGAATGGAAGCATCATCAGCTCCCACGGAGATGAATGGAGCTACTGTGGACCTCAGCAGCAGGTGCGCTGCTTCCTAGTCCGAAACATTGTATCTATTGGTAGTCAGCTCCGCGGTTGGTAATCGGACCAAGTGTCTGGTGTCATTAATTTGTGCTTATTTTCTGCTACATCAGTGGCTCATCGGTGGATTCTCATGATACAGTTGACTGGTTGCCAATCAGTCAGCTGACAGCCTGGATTCACTTAAGTGTTCTTTGCACTTGCCTTGCCTGGATAGTCTCATTTATTTCTACCAGTTCAGTTGTTCACCACAGTTATTACCATGATTATAAAATGTATTAGTTTAATAACACTTGGGTGCTGGGATGGGAGGAGAGAAGGAGTCCCCTCCCCCCATCACGTTATGTGTACACTTATTGTAAGCCCCTCCATGTACCTCCCATCTATTTATTGAGCCCCTGGACTGCCATATTTACTGTAAGTGAAGTTTCAGGGAAGTCTGTAAAACCATCTCTAGCACTGACCACTTCCTGGGTGGGTCCTGACTGGACTTTGTACCTGCTGCCACACCCATTAAATCATCGTGTAGGCTATAAGCACTCCAGTGGCAGCATCTGACTCATGGCTGCAGTTCCAGGGTCTAGCTGAGTCTCTTCTCTGACTGCAGGTGGAGGGCTTTCCAAGGTCCAGATTTTGTTTGTTGAACAAAGGGCACAGAACTCCTCTCCAGCGATGCGGGGATGCAAGATGACAATGTGTCAGTCTGTTAGGTCCTCGAGTTATTAGGCAGAGGTAGAAGCGGTATACACAGTGTGCTGAGCTGACTGTGATCAAGTGCCAAAATGTGCAGCCCAGACGTTAAGCATTCTGGGTGGTAAGAAAGCAGAAAGATTGATGAGCTGAAATCTGAGCTTCTGGAAGAGTCAGGCCTTACGTTTTCCTGTAGTTCCAGCATCTTTCAAAACTTAACATTAGGCTCACATTCAGGCTTGCTAGAATGGAAAGAAACAAAAGAAAATTAAACTTCCTACAGAAATTCTGGGAAAGGGAACAACAGGGGCATGGGTGGGCGTGGGGGAAACTCTGGGAAAGGCTTGGTGGCAAGACAGAAATTAAAAGAAAAAAATTATTGAGGCGAAATACACTCGACACTAAAGTTACCATACCATTTTAACTCTGTTTAATTGTTGCCACTCTGTGACAGTAAGTAAATCTCCATTGTTGAACCAGCAGGAATTTATTTATTTTGGTCTCATGTAGCCCAAGCTGGCCTTGAGCTCTGTTTGAAGCCAAGGATGACCTTGAACCGATCCTGCTTCTACCTATAGAGTGCAGTGGAGGCCACCATGCCTGGCTGGAAATACATTTTTAAGAGTCTCTTTCGGAAGGCTTCACACCTGGCCAGTCAGTCACATGTCAGTTAGCAGAAATGAGAAACGCTTGTGGAAATCAGAACAAGCTTAATGTTCTGCACCAAAGAGGACAGTTTCCCCAGGAACATCTGTGATTTGTTTCACATATATTAATGAAAGGCCGAGGAGATGGGGGTGGGGTGGGGTCACTGGATACCAGTGAGCCTTTTGAGTGTCTGAATCATCCTTGTGAAGATTTAAACAAGGAACACGGATTTCCCCCCCTGAGCTATGGAGTCTTTTGTATTCAAATCCGAAGCACAAAACTCTATTGTGGGAGGAAAAAGAGTCTTTAATGGAAACCCAGTCGTGTCCACTTAAAGCAATGAATATAGTCTCAGGCGGCAGACATACCATTTGAAGCACTACAGCTAATAATAGATGGTGTGGGTTTTCTTTTCTTTTCTTTTTTTTTTATGGTACCTTCATTGGAAGTTGTTCTAATTAGTACCACGGGGACCCTGGAGAGGAGGAGGTGGGCCAGGAGGGAGGCAGGCCCACCCAACTACAAGGTGGTGGGTTAGAGCCTTGTTGGATCTGATGCTTGGCTGAGAGTCTCTGGCCAACTCTCCCAAGCACATCAGGCCTCTGGACCATGAGGGGGTGGGAATTCACTGCCTTTGAAGCTCTTTCAATCCTATCTGTGTAATTATTTTTAGCAAGGGCTAAGCAGGTGGCTGGTGGCATGCTTAGCTGGAGACCAGAGGGTGTACGTGTGGGTTGCTGGCTGCGAGACACTCGTGGGGCTTCCACCGCGAAGGAATGCCAGGCGTCCCGGGATGGGGCCCAAACGATGAGGTTTCCAGACAAGTCTTCCAGGCCAACTTTTAAAGGTCGGAGGAAAGTTTCTCGAGGGGTGGGGGCCCGAGGGGAAGGCTGGGTGGGCTCGGGCGTCTCCTCCCCTTTAAGCGGGTGGCCCCGGCGCCTCCTCCGTTACCTGGAGCGGGGAGGGGCTTGGGAAAGTTTGTGTTTGTTGCTGGCAAAGCGCCGGGTGGGAGGTGCGGGCGGGCGGACGCCACGGCTCTTCCCTTTTGCTTTCGGGAGGCGGTCCGGGCTGCTGCGCTCTGGGATCGGCGAGGCCGGCTCCGGGGCCCGGCGACTGGCAGAGGGCGGGAGGGGAGGAGGCGGAGGGTCGCGACGAGCCAGGTGCGCACGTCCGCGCCGGCGCTGGGCTCGTTCGGCCGGCGGGGAGAGCGGAGCAGGCGCGCGGCCCGGCGGAGCAGCCGACTCTGGAGCAGCCGGAGCTGGAGGAGGAGGAGGAGGAGCGGCGGAGGGGAAGGAGGAGGAGGCGGAGAGTCGCTCCCGCCGGCCGAGCATGGGGCGCCCGGCTCCGAGGCCGCTGCTGCTGGCGCTCCTGTGGCTGGGTGAGTGCGCGTGGGGCGCGGCGGGGCGCTGGGTCCCGGGGGGGCGCGGCTGCTGCTCCGGGCCTGGGGCACCCGAGGTGCCCGGGGCGGCTCCCGGGAGACCGGGATCCAGAGTGCCTGGCCGCCGGCCAGGCTGGGAACGGTGTGGGGCCGATCGGAGCCCGGCGCACATCCTTCTGGGCCCGCGCTCCGGGTATCCGGAGCCACCCGGCCTGACCGAGCCGGGTCCTCACGTGTGCCGGGGGAGTGGCTCGTGGCCGGTTCCCCCACAGCGCTCTCTACCTGTTGGCCACCGGGAGCCGGGCTCACCTTGAACTCCCGGCCCCGGAAGGTACGGGCGGCCCCGGCCCGCGTGCCCGGCTAGGCGGAAATGTGAGCCTTTACTGTGTCCCGCCATAGCCCAGGCCAGTCGGGATCGCTCTTCACTCGCTAGCCCATGCTGAGTTGCTTTTCCAGGGAAGCAAGAGAATCCAACTTCCTACCACGAAGGTCACTGGGTAGCCCAGCGTTACTGTGACAGTCTTGTACCATCCCTGCCATCTAGCAAAATCTGCCTCAGTGTTGCCTTCCAGTGTCTCCCGAAGCTGGCTAGGCTCGGATTTATACACAAAGACCCGAGACCCAGCTTTTCCAACTTTTCTACCTGTTACTTCCCTCGTTACTGCCCCTTTCTCTTTTACCCTCTGGAAACCCTTGGTGCCTCTCAGTGGTTTGGCCCAGTATCCCCTCACCCACCTAAGGAATCTTTCCTGGGCTCCCCCCTCCATTTTCCATTCACTCCTTACACAGACACCATCTTCACGTATACACAGGGTGATCTTAACCAGCTACTTGAGGTATTTATTTAGTGTCTGCCTTGGTTCAGGAAGGCAGATCCCCAAGTGTGGTTATATGCTTGGATTCCTGTGACCAGTGTCATCTAAGACAAGCAGAATTCCAGACCCAGCCCTGGGTTCCCTTCCAAGCCCCTGCAGAAGATATATCTCAGGCTTTCTCAGAGCACGTGGTATGTGTTGTCTATCCCAGCCAGGCCTCAGCTGCACAGAGGCTAAATTACTGCACTTCTGATGGCGTGAGGGTCCCAGTGGAGACCGCTCTCCACCACTTCCCTTCTGCTGGCATTGGGACTTTACTGTCCCAGCCCCCATGAGTCCTTGCTGCCTGCAGACTAGCCTTTCTGGCTGCTACTATGATACTTCACTTCTGAGGAGGTTTCTGGAAATGACTCCCTCCAAGAACTCACCTAGACACAATTCTCCAGCCACAGCCCATGTGCAGAATACATCCAGTGGTCCTCTGTGGTGTCTGATCTTAGCCCCTTTAAATCTCCCCTCGAGGGACCTGTCCTTGTAAGCTGTGTATTTGTTGCACATTGCTGGGGACAGCCCCCACCATTTAATTGGCTTATATGTCTGGGTCAAGCAGGGCTGTGGCCTATGGTTGCACAGATTGGGCAGGGCACCACTCCCATCTGCTACTCACTTTGTGGTTTATGCGACTGACTGTCCCTAGAGTGGTCAGTTTGCAGTCTATGTATGAACCAGTTAAGAGGGTAGCATGAGGTAGAAGTTGAAAAAGAATGCCCTTGGGGGCCTGGGGTTGTAGCACGGTGCTTGTGTAGCCTTGCCAGGTTCTGGATTCCATCACTTATATCAAACAAAGAAACAAACCACAACCAACAACCCAGCGTCAGGGGAAAGCACAGCTTGGGGAATCATGATGGTATACCCATGTATCCAACCTTGATGAGACTTAAAGAATTTTGGGTGTCACTGCCCAGTGCAGATTCACCCACCAATTCTTTGAACCATTGATGTGCCATCTACAAACTCTGCCACTTGATACCTCACTAGGTGTAGCTTCAGCCTGACCTCTGGAGCAGCCTCCCAGTGTGCCATCATTTCCCACACACACTGAGTCTGGAAATGGAGTGTGTTCATAAGCAAGACCTGTTCCCTCAGGTCTTGTGGGAACAATCCTGGCGCTGTGGAAAGAAGCCCCACGTGTCTGTCCCGGGCACTGCGGCTCTGGGTGGGACAGGAGACACGAGGGAAGTGGCCGAGCATCTTCCCACACAGTCTGATGGGCAGGCGGGGGCTGTGGGAAGCCTTTGCAGATCCTGCCCATGGGTGGGGGAGGGGGCCATTCTCGGGGAACTTGTGGCAGCCGTCTCCATGGGCACTGCAGTCGCAGCAGGGTGTCGCAGACGGGCTAGCCAGAGTGCAACTGGGGTTCCTGCCAAGACTGGGTTTCGGCAGCTTGGGGTGCCGGGATAGCTGCTTAGGCTTGGGTGAATGGGCACCATCTAGGAGCACTGGGAAGCCCTCAGTGAGAGATTAGACGAGGCTCCTTAATCGAGGGCTGGATCCCTCACTTCCCATGGCGGGTCCAGATGAAGAGACAGTCCATAATTCTAAGATGTTTATTTTCATCGTGAGGAGTGGCATGGATGGAATTGTACTTCCGCCTTTCTGGGAGAGGTGAGGCAGATATAGTAACTGGGAAGAGGCGTGGCTAAGCCTCTAGGTGTCTCGTTAACATAGGGATGGCTTGGGGCTGTGTGGCCATGCCTCTACCTGAGGATGGGTGGCACATCACTGTAACTGGAGCCAAAAGCCTCCCGGAGCATTGGCTTAACGTTTTTCGGTCCCTTGTGGATTGTTCCACTGGGTCGCCCAGATTTTATGCCTGTGCTCAACCGGGTGCCAGATTGCCTGTCACAGATCACTGCCCTACAAGGTCTTGCTGCCAGAATGGAATCGAGATGTCACTGCTACTTTTATGGTGACCTTCTGTGGGCTCTACCTGAACCCAAGCCCTTTGTTTTGTAGTTTTTCCCAATCACAAGTTCAATCTGTGTCCATCTTTCTGAGTGATTCCCCACACCCCACTCACCCACACTGTGTTTTCCGGGTCATAGCCAAGGCCTTGGAGGCTCTCCACGAAGACAACTTCTGACCCCCTCACTTCCTCTAGCTCTCCTCTAAGGTCACCATTTTTCCAATGGATGATTTTGGGGCTCCCACCTGTGTGCATTGAGCTCTTGTGATTTTTCTCTCAGGAGAGGCCTCTTGGGTTTGCTTTCTACTCTTTCTGCTTTAGAGATTTCATTCTAAGCGCCTGTTTGCTATTCTTTATGGAATCTGTTGAGCCCTTTAGCCTTCCTGCCCCCCTTTTTCCTATGTAAACCCCTTTGTCCCAGAAGCTCGCTTCCCCACCACAAGCTTTCTCACTAAGCCCAGGGACCAGTAGGCCAGACCACTCAGTCCCAGCCAGCAAATGACCAAGGTATAGCACCACACTGAGTGCTTGACTGGACTGTGTAGACAGTGGTAAACAGTGCAAGCCCTGACCCCAGCTCAGCACTGGGGAGAAGCAGGAAGGAAGGGGCTCATTTTGACTTGGGGGTTGGAGTTGCTTTTCCTGAAGAGGTGACATTTGAGCTGAGCCTTGAGAGTAATTAGAATTTTGGAAGAAAGGGTAGAAGAGCGTCCCTGGGCTCTGGGGAAAAGCATAAAGTGTGGGTGAGTGAAGTGCTTCAGAAGTAGCACCTCAGTTATTCCATGAGATGGGAGGAAGAGGAGGAGGAGGAGGAAGAGGGACAGGGGAAGGGGAAGGGGGAGAGGGAGGAGGAGGAGGAGGAAGAGGGACAGGGGAAGGGGAGGGGGAGGCAAAGGAGTGGGGAGGGGGAGATGACTGTCTAGGTAGGGGGTGTTAGGGGAGGTGTGGAGCAGTCTGAGTTGTGAATTATTGGCTCCTTGTGGGTGGCCAGGCAGCCTTTGTTTTATGTGGTGGCTTCTGTTCATGTCACTGAATGTCATTGTCTGTTCCCAAGTCTTACATCCCCACCTGATTATCCTCCAGAGGCAGGACCCCATTGGTCTTGCTATCTCTCTGTTCTCTTAATATCAGACTGTATAACACATAGGATGTGTGTGACTAACTGAGCACATAGAAGTGGGTACGTCCTTTTTCCATTTTATTATTTGTGGGAAGTAAGTAGCCATGAGAGTCATTAATAGATTCTCTACGTCTTCTTTAAAATGCAAATCTACTAAGATAGCTTTTAAATGACAGAAGTATCACACCTATATTTTCAAATTCAATTGCTGTAAAAGGGTATTATGCTAATTAGGTAGGCTGTACTGCCTTAATTGCACACTCCTGGCACAGTGGTTCAAACAATAGGAGCATTTCCCCCTGTAACAGTGGAGTGCTTCTGAGGGAAAGTTTGGGTAGGCCCTTGTTTCACATAGCCCACTGGTCCCCAGGTTGCTGACCCCTCCCCCTGGTTTTCAGGATCACTTTATCTGTCATCCTTACTTTTCTAGCTCCACAAAGGAGGGAGACAGCTTGGCTCTTATAATGGATACTTCATGGGCAAAGCTTGGAAGGGACATCATTTCTGTGTGTATTCCATTGGAGACAGTTTAGTTCATGTCACACTAGCTGCAAGGGAAGCTAGAGAACACAGTGGAACCTGGCAGCCATCTGCCAGCTACTGTGGAAACAGAAGGATGGATTTGGAGTTTGGAGGCACCAAGCAGTCTCATAGAGGGTGCATGACACAAGATAAACTTTGTCCTTTATTTATTTATTTGGTGGTATTAGAGCGTGAACCTGAACCTTGTACACTCTACAACTGAGCCCACCCTCAGCCTTGTTCTCCTCTGGTGGCTTCTGTAAGGCCTCTGCACCTGGCAGGCACAGATCACCAGTAGCTATCTTGAGAGTCAGGATCTGTCAATAATTCAGATCTTGGGAAAGGCTCAGTTATTTTTCTTCTTATAGATGAGGAACTAGGTGTCCAGAATAGTGAAACAACTTGTTCAATCATAGCAGGACTCCATCCTGTTGGTGCTAAGGATCAGCTGACAGTTGTTCACTGTGCCCTCATGCTGCCCATTGTTTGAGATTTAAATGAAGAAAAGATGATCGTGGTTAGAATACAAAGCTGAAATTAAAAATAGGATCTGGGGTGTGTGGGACCCAGGTGCAATGCAGAAGGGAGTAATGGTGTCAGCATGCACCTCTCAGATGTGACAACCTGCAACCTTGCAGGTCCTCATTGCCTGCTCAGAGGAATGGGGCTCAAATGAAGCTTGCTTTTCCACAGGGCACCGCATAAGGAGGAAGGCTCACAGGAGAAACACGCGTGAATCCCTCTAGCTTAAACAGCCTTTGAAGTGCTGTGGTCTTCAGAGATTTCTTGGCACTTATTTCAGTCTTGTTAACAGAATTCCTGTATCTGCCAAGCTGATTAATGCCTGCCCTGGCTATAATTATTCTTATTAGCCTGCTGGATAGGAGCGGTAGTTGTCAGTGATATTCCTTACAAGGCAGTCGGGCTAGGCGGCTTTTATATGGCTATTTGGTTTTAGTGATGAGCTGCTGAGCTGATTTTTCTCCCTATAGATGAATCTATATGTATGGATTGGCACTGCGTCTGGCAGTGAATAAAGTGTGGGCTTCCCTGTCGGAGTGTGTCTGTGTCTCACTCTATCAAATGAAGTTGGTGGAAGCTGTCAGGACCAGTTCATAGCTGTTTGGTTTAATTGCATTGGTTTCTTTAAGGCAGGGCTGCTAGGCCATTTGACTCTGCTTTGGGAAAATAACTCGAACTGGCAAAAAATTCTAAATAATTTATCTTCTGGAAAAGGCGAAACGCTGGAGTTGGCAGAGTTGGTGGTGGTTTTTTTTTATTTTTTTAGATCTTGGGCTACCACCCCTGCCCCCAACACACACACCCCAACA
Organism: Uromys caudimaculatus; assembly: GCA_028551405.1. NCBI lineage: Eukaryota > Metazoa > Chordata > Mammalia > Rodentia > Muridae > Uromys > Uromys caudimaculatus. The sequence continues at coordinate 74,993,894 of CM052704.1, read as the reverse complement.
GTAGTCTTTGGGAAGGAGCAGACTCAGACACAGTGGCAAATTCGTCACACACCAGCAGTGTGATTTGCAGGAGACAAGACAATGGAAGCGTGTGTTTATGTTCTTTGAATGTTTATTTCACTCAGTGTTCCCCAAGTGGTTGTGCTTGGATGATGGAGTCACTCGTGGCATGATTCAAGTTTAAGCATTCCAAGGCTCTACCTGCAGCCTGTTTTACACCTTCGTGAGCAACTGGAACGTGGAAGTGTCAGCATCACTTGGAATATTTCAGGGGACCAAGGGACCATGCGTTGGATGGTGCTCTGTCTTGGGGGAATCTGGCCGAGAACATTAAAGAGCAGAGTTGTGCTCACAGGTTCAAAGTTCATTGCAGAAGGCGTGCTGCCATGGAATCTAAATGACATAGAGGCACTTTGCAGCCGGATAGGTTACTTCTCAGACCTTAAAACTGACCACGAGCCAAGAATATGTTGGAAACGGCTCTTCCTTGTTCTTGTTTAAAGCTGGAGTAGGCCAACACTTTGCAGCCTGTGGCCAGGGTAAGGAATCCCTCTCGGTTTCATGAGGGTTGCAGGTGTATTAGGATTCTGGTGGAGGGCCCTGGGAGCCTACTATCAGAGGCATCTCTAAGCCCTTGAGCCTGAGTGTGCAGTGATAAAGGCTAGCAGATACTACTTCACTTAGGGAACCTTGGCACTTCTGTCTCTGCCTCGGGATGAGCGGTTTGAAGACGGAAATGGAGTCAGATTTGCTAGTGTATGCTGGTAGTCTCAGTTTTAGAGAGGCGGAAGCAGGAAGATTGAGAGTTCAAGGCTAGCTTAGGCTGTCTAGCAAGACTTTAGGGGGAAGGAGAAAAGAAAACAAAAGAAAAGAAGGAAGAGAAGGGGGAAGGGAAGAGAGAAGGCAAGCAGCTAGTGACACACGCAAGGTGTGCAGCTCATTTACACAGCTGAGCCAGCGTCATTTACACAGATCAGACATCTTGAGTGCGGGGTTCTGCAGTGAGCAGAGCAGGGCAGACTCAGCGCTACCCTACGTGGTGGCACAAGGTGTATTAGATGTGGGATTAGGACCTTCACAGAAAGTGGGTGAAAGAGTTGGGTTGACGGCAGGTCAGAGGGGAAAGTTCTAGAAGTAGTCATCAGAGAGAGGGTTGGGAAAGAGCCAGCAGAGCATCCTATTGGAAGCGCAGCAGAGCCGAGTGGGAGCTAGCTTGCTAAACAGGGAGTGGGGGCGGATAGTGCTGCTGCAAACCAGAAGGGTAAAGAGAGAAAAGTGTGGGCCCGGTGTGGGGGTTCGTGGTGAACACGGCCCTCACAAGTTTGCCCTCGGGCTTGGGACACTAAAGTTTGACTATGTAGTAAAGGTGGGTTTGAAAACAAGAGCTGAGGGGTAAGCAGGTAAGGAGGACATTGTTGACTCAGAGGCTGTCACCTGCCTCCCCAAGGGGTGCCAAGAATACTGCTGTGAGGTAGTACCTGTTCAGTAGGGTTCAGGAGACACCAGCATGTGGAAGAGCCGCCTGCGGAATAGGCTGCAGAGGGACTAAGCATAGCTGGGCCCTAGGTGGACCCCACAGCACAGGGACAGCGAGGGTGGAGCTCAGGGAGAGTCCCTGGCTTTGCATGGTCCAAAACGAGATGAGGAGGTGTAGGTAGAGTTTGGGAGGACTGGCATAGCGTGGAACACGATCCCTGCAGTTCTCTTAGCCTTTGCAGCTCTAGAATGGCCCCGTAGTTCCCAGACATTGTGGGGAGAAGTTTTCTGTGTGTCTCATTTCTTCTTTGCATGTTTAAAGTTTCTGGGTGTTATCTAATGTCTGGATCAGTAGAGTTAACTTACTCCCAGATAGCTATTTTTATGTGTTTTGAGTGTGTGCGCATGTGTGCGCGCGTGTGTGTCTGTGTGTCCATGTCTTGCTGGCCCGTAAGCCCCAGGGATCTGTCTGTCTTCACCACTCTGTACTGGGGTTACAAATGTGCGTCACATCTGGCTTTTTACATGAGTGCTAGGAATCAAACTCAGGTCTTCTTAGTTGTATAGCAAGCACTTAGCTTACTGAGCCATCTCCTTAGCTCCTTGGAGTGACTGTTTGAAAAATTAAAACAACAACAACAACAATAACAACAAAAAAAAAAAAGAAAGAAAGAAAAAAAAAAAAAAGAAAGAAAGAAAGAAGAGGAAAGGAAAGGAAAGTGTTTGGTGGTGGATATCCCAGCCACGGCTTTGTGCATGCAGGCAAGTGCTCCACCACTGAGCAACAGGCCAGCCCATCTCTTTTCTGTTTATAGAACCTAAGAAGGCTTCAGTGATTGTTACAGACACCCATTACATGTATGACTTAAAAACTGTTTCTGTACCTGGTACCCTTCCCATCCCACCCCAACTCCTGGTTGAAAATAACCTCCATAGAGAATAAATACTGGGTTTTGGCTTTGGAGCCAGTCCTCCTTTGAACTCTGCCTCCTGCACTGTGGACCTTAGGTTTCTTTGCTACTTCGAACCTCACTTTCCATCTCTGGGAAATGGGCAGGATGCCTCTCTTGTAGGATTGTCATCAGTGTAAAAACTTATCTTTAAAATGCAAAACATTCCAGTCAGTGCATATGCATTTTAGTGTGGCCTGGGACCACAGCTGCACCTGGACTCTGCAGACCCAGTCTAGTGTGCTGAATCTGAGTCTGCGTGAGCAGGGTTCCTAGGAGGCTCCGGTGCACACTAATGAGCGGGGCGTTCTAGTCCGCAAGCACACAGAATGTATGGCAGCATGGCTTTCCCAGTGAGTGCTGAGGTCCTGGTCAGAGGCAGTGAGCATGGTGGGTTAGTGCTGGGCTCGCTGGATGTGGGAGGCATGCGTTAGCACTGAAGGACGGGGCGGTGTGGGCATACGGTGGAAGCTGCCAGCTTGGTTTTGTGTTTAATCCACCAAAGTTGGCACGTAGGAGGAATGACATCATGCCTTCCCATGGAATGAGGTTAGAAGGATGGGGGACCAAGGACTCGGAGCCTCGGAGAACCTCACAGGGAAGGGTGTCTAAGGAGGTGAAGTAGGACAGACAAGTGAATGAAGCTTGAAGACTCTGCAGAGGGCTCTGAGGGTCCGCAGTCTAGAATCTCCAACAGAGAAGATAGATGGGACAGCCGGTCATCAAATAAGCATTTAACCGGAGCCTTTCTGCTGTTTTGGTCAGGTTAGCGCTAATACCAGACTAGGGTTGGCCTCAGGTGCTTAGGCAAGAGCCATGTGACTTCCTAGAAGCCTCAGTCCCGGGTATAGAAGGGAAATGGTGAAAACTGCTGACTGTGATACACTGGGGGCCGGGGAGCAGCCAATATAAGAGTTCTCTAGGAACCCCTTCCCCTCTTCTCTGTGGTATTTAGCTTGTACACTTAGGCATTACACTTCCCATGTATTGACTGGTTGAGTAGGCTTTGTAACCACACCAGATTGGTCCTGTTATCCCCACCGTTAGATGAAGGGACTGAGGCACGGAGAGATAAATTGCTCAGGGTCATAGTGTAAGTGACAGAGTTGCTGAAACTCAAAGTCACTCAGCATTCAGATGGTTCTCTGCACATGGGAAGGAAGGAAGGAGCTGACACCACAGCTAACATGCGCTAACAGTCCTCTCACTCTCTTTTAAGACCAGAGGCTTGGATCCTGGCCGCCTTCTCCTCGCTTGCTTCCTGACCTTGAACAAACTGCTGAGTAGCTCTTAGCTCCTGTAATAAGGCTTAGTTTAGCTGGTTCTGAAAGGCTCCCCTTCCATCTCCAGACTTCTCTGAGCTGCTGACTCCTGCTGTGGACCATATGGGCCTCTTGGTTGGCCCTGGCTTTGCTGGCCCATTGCCAACTTCCCCAGCATTGCTCGGGTGGGTCTGCAGCCCATGCCTTGGTGGTGTTTCTCACTGGCCTGGGACTGGTCACTGGTTAGTGCCACCAAGACTCTGGATATTGTCTGCTTTTCTGTTTGTGTATTAGCAACTGCTACTCATCCCGGCCCATTCCCTGTGCTGATGGGATCTCTTTCTAGGTTCTCTAGAATTCTGGGTGGGCATTGCCAGGCCAAGTGGGCTTCCAAGCTGATTTCTAGGTTAAAAAAAAAACAAAAACAAAAGGATAAAACCCATATAGCATTTCGAAGTGGCTGATGGCTAACCATACTACTGCCTTTTATTTGTTGGTGGGGGAAGTTTTGATGAGGATATATGATGTTAGTAGGTTGGAATTGTGTGATTAAGTCTCACCCTTCATGAAACTTGTATTTCTTTCTACCTTTATCCTTCTGGTCTCCTGCGGAGCTTGATTGATGGCCCCGCCCTACAGGAGTGTGTTTGCACCCCCTTTCCTTCTTTCTTTTACTGCTCTCTGCTTCCCTCTTACCCATGCTGGCTTCAAATTCATGCTCTTCCTGCTTCAGCCTCCCAAATTCTAGCATTGCAAGCCTGTGTCACCATGTCCAGCACAGCAAGAAGGGATACCAGCATTTAGCTGTGTCTAAACATTGACACTCTTCTGGATTTCACACCCTTCCTAAAGGGGTAGGAGAGTTCAAATCTGACACACCTTCCTCCCACATGACCCTTAGTAGGCTAAGTGTGCCCTGGTGTTTCCAGGGGATTTCCTTTTCCCTTGGTCTGAAAGGGGAAAGATCAGGATGTCGCTGGATACCATCCCACTGAGGGATGCAGCCTAGAAAGCTTGTGAGATCCTGGTAGGAACCTGTGCGTCTGGACTATAGCTTTCAGGACTGGCGGGATGCTCTGAGGTGCAGCAAGGTTCAGTGCTATCCCACTTGTTTGTATGCTGATAGCGACTAAGAGAGACCCCTTTAGGGGTAAAGTCTGTGTGTTAAGTAGCTTGCTACTTTGCACTATTCTAGAGCTGATGGGGTGGGCTCTGCTTTCTAAATACATTGTTTCCCTGGATGACCAGGAGCAAAATCAGACTTGGTGTGGATCCAGGGTGTTGCCTCTTAGCTTATATTGCAATGAAGAGTTTCTTTTTTAAAAAAAAAAGCACTTGGCACAGCTATTCGTTTTTCCATTTTCTGAAAGCTGGAACATCCAAATGTTTTTTTATTTATTAGAAGACATTACAGTCTGTCATCCTTGATTGAGAAATCCATACAGTAAATCCAAGTTAAGACGATGATGCCTGACCCAGGGCTGGGTACATGGCGGGTACTTTGTCATATTAGTCGGTGGGCATGGCCGTGGCTTTAGAAGGAACAGATGATTTGTGTCTGACTGCTAGTCTCCTTTGCAATATGAGGCATTCCTACTTCCCCTCAGCAGCACGGGGGAATATTTACCATGTTCCTGACACTGTGACACATAACAAAGGAATTAAGAAAGGCAGTCCTAAGAAGAAGTGGAGCCAGTTGTAACTGAACAGAGGGGTGGCTCCTTCATGCTTTTAAGGATCTGAGTGAACGAGTTATTAGATGGCTGTGCATATGGGACTGTCAGAATTAAAGGGGTATATCTGGGGCCAGGAGCTGTTATCATGGGAAATGTTCACAGAGCATGTGGGCCAGCGAGTGCCAAGGTGTTCAGGTAGGAAAATGACCGCCAGAGAAGATGAACACGTCCAGCCTGGCATCCCATTTAGGGATTAGCTGACTTAAGCTGGGAAAGTAAGAGTCCTCAGGGGCTGTGGATATTAAATTCTGAGAAGGGGAGTGGGTGGAGAGGAAGATGGTGTGCAAAGTCACCCTGAAAGGTGTTGGAGCAGCGGCGGCGCCCACAGAGCAGCCCTAGCCACATGCGCACACGGCACATGAAACCTTCTGGGGCTTCCAGGAAGCAAGGCCGTTAAATGAAGGCGATAAGTCAGGCCATACGCCTATTTTTGGTGTTTCTTACAAGGAAAACAGCTCACCAAACAATTACTGATTACTCCCCTTAGTTCGTTTGATACAGTGTTTCTTCAAAGGACTATCACCTGGAGAAGAGACACAGATAAGTTTTAGAGGGAGGATGGGATGTTAGCGGATTTTCTGCGGAAACGGATTTATGTAGTCGTGTAGCTTATTCATTGGAGTCCCACTTTAATAACCATTTATTCCCACAAACAGGTTTATCTGAAACATCAGTATGAGTCCCAGAAAGTGCTTGGTGCATCAGTAATGGGGAAGTTCTTCTCTTCGGGCATCCCTGGAGGGTCTTAGAGGCAGGGAGAGTTTTTGTTCATCTCAGTGTGTAGCAGCATGAGTCTTTGTATGGTTGGATTTACTTGTATGCTTAGAAAGCATCTATGGGATATGTGTATATTATATAGTATTCATATGGTACACATATACACACCGTACATACACACATAGCACACACACACCACACATACACACACAGCACACACACACCATACAAACCACACATGCACACACAACACACATGCATATACACCGCATACATGCACACCTTCCACACACACACCACACATGCTCACACATGTATACACATGCATATACACACATACACTCATGCACACACATGCATACACACACAGTGAGAAAGTCTCCATCCTTTCTATGGAATGCCTCTGTTCTTCTCTTGGCAGCTTGTGTGTAAGACACACCACTCATAGATTCTCAGTATTGTCCCTTTACTGTCCCCACCCTTTCCTCCCTTTGTGGGGTTAGTATAACCTCTCCCATCATACAACAGCATCTGCTACCCCTATACACCCCCCCCAAGACTCCTCCTAGTGTTCACAGCGAAGAGAACAGACTGCCTTCACCCCAGCACTTGTTTCCAGCACCTTGTGGCTGGGTTGGTCCAAGCACAGACCGTCTGCTTGCCATCACCGTTGTAGCAGGCAGCCAGCTCTGAGCCATGTCTCAGGGTAGGACAGTGAGCTGCTGCCTGAAGCCTGGGCCATGTCTCACTGTCTGCCTCGCTCAAGCCATCATTTACTGTCCTGTGCCAGTCATTATTCTAGAACCTGGGGCATATAAGGACATAGACACGGTCCCTTGATTCCACAGCTGACAGGTTTGACATCAATGGGAAGAGAGTTGGCATTGGAGAAATGTCCAGTGATTGTTAAAGACTGAAAGTTTAGAAGAGTTTAAGGAAGTTGGAGAGATGTCTGCTACTTCAGGTAGAGGAGCTTTGGCAGAGAGGCTGAGAAGGCAGGTGTGCTTCTTTGCTCATCGGTGTCACTGCCAGGGTCACTCCGCCTCGGTGCGTGCCTTTTAAAAGTCTAAGAGAGCCTTTCATTACGGCGCTTCATGAAGCACCTGGGTACCTGGCTGTTACTACCCAGAAGAGGAGTACTGTGACATCTTGGGGGCTGGGGTTGAGAATGTGGAGACTGGCAGGGTGTCACTTGCTGTGCTGCTTGCGGCTCATCTCATTGACTTTGCCAGGTGCCACCCTTGCTCCAGACACGTGCCCTTCACTCTCTGTGAGGAGCCCTGCCAAGAGCTTGGTTGAAAATGTCTTAGTGAGGGACTGTTTCTAAAACTAATGAGATTAGGTACTCCTGTTAACCACCAGGAAGAGGAGCCAAAGGTTCATGGTGCCTTTGAGATTCCAGGACCTCGTGGAGTGAGAAGCGGCCACAGGTGCCACACCAGCAAGCTGGGCTAGCGATGAGGAAGCCATCTGTCCCTCTAGTGAGGGAGACTGACAGCCTGGAACGCTGATGGGTGGGCTGGCCCTCTGCAGGCACCGTGGGAACTCTGCCTGGGTGGGCACTGAGGTTTCAGCAGTGTGGACTCATTTGAGCTCATTAGGTCCTGAAATTCAGTAGGTTTGTCTTGCTGAGAGGGTGGGTTTTCCAAGCAGATGGAAGAATGCAGACAAAGAAATACACTGGTTTATAAGAGCTTGTTGGCTGTTTTATTTTCTGTTTGTTTTTTTTCTTGAGACAGGGTCTCCCTATGGAGGCCAGGCTGGTCTTGAAAGTACATGATAAATCCTAGACTGACTTCTAACTTAGGATCCTTTTTTATCGACCTCCTAAGTGCTGGGATTACAGGTGTGTGCCACCCCACCCTCTCCTGAAAGGTGGCTTTGAATGAATAAAGAAAGCTCACTGCTGAAGTAAGGGATGACTGGTAAGGGAGGGGGTGTTGCAGCAGTCCAGAAGAGCCATACATGTTGTCTAATACAAAATCATAAACCTAGTTAAAGCATACCATTTGTTTGTTTAAGTAACTTGATCACATGGTTCCCAGATTGGATTTTATTGAGGTCATTCTATATCAAAAGGTTGGGCATGCCTATATGTAGAGTCTCTACATGGAAAAGGCTGAGTTTTGGGAAAATGTCATCTGATTAGGGGTCTCGTATGTCATGTGATAGAGTTGAGCACAATTGTTTATGTTTGATTTTCAGGCTGTGACTTTCCTGACATGCTTTAGGTCTCTCTGTTCCTTTAATTACTTGATGCTTTTCCTGTTGCAGGATCATCCCCACCCTCTGGCTGTGCTGTACCCCTGTCCTGTCCATAGGCCAGTAGGGGGCCTATCAGTTCCTATGGCTCTACACACAATGAGTCTACACAAAGAGTGTGTTAATGCGAGGCAATTTCACCTCTGTCTTATTAGTGGCCATCTTTTTGTTAAAAGCCACACAAACAAACCCAGAAACTTCCCATCTAATTCCTTGCATAACAAAGACTCACACTCAGCTCTTTACTGAGCCTCTTCAGGGAAGCTGGCATAGACCCCACTCCACCCGCAGTGTCTTTGAACTTCAAGTACAGGTTCTAGGTCTTGCTGGAGGAGGAGCACACGAGTCAGAGGAAGAGGAAAGACTGGTTTAAGAAACAGTAATACAAAATCTAACCTAGTAAGGAGTTGGGAGTGTTATCCCAGATTCAGCTCAGGCATCTTTGCCCATTTGCGAGTCTAAGCCTGATGCCATCCTCTTTCTCTTTAAACGTGTAGCTCAGAGAGGACCAGGTGTTCACACAGAACTTGGCAGGCAATGCTGACCAGTTTGTAGGTGGAGAGGATTGAGGCGGGCTGAGTAGCGAGGGAGGCTAGGCAGTGCCTGGGCCTCTAGCAGCTGCTAATTTTATAGATTGTGCTGAAGTAATCCTTGTGGGTAGCTGGTGCCTCAGCCTTGTTTGTGGTCCGTGGTCAGAGAGTCATTTTAAATCATCTTGTGTTTATTGGGTTATTCTGTCTAGTCAACAGTACAGATTGCTTCAAGGTGGTTTTTTTTTTGCATCTCCTTTAAAAAAATATATCACTTGGTCGTATGACTTTTTTGAACCTCAGTTTCCTTATTTAATCCTCTCCTGGGTGAGTACTGAATCATATGATCATAGTTTACAGACTGTAGAGAGCAGCCTTGTAACTGTCCAGTGGTTCTGGTTGGTACCGAGTCCTTAAGGGCGTAGATTCAACCCTTGGTTTGCTCTATTAGGTTAAGTTCCAGCAGGGAGGTGGAGCTACTATGAATATTATGGGATAGGAGTTAGGTTTCACACAACTACCAGAACTGCTGAAGAAGTGAAGTTGAAAGGGGAGTCACTTGGTCAGGAGCCAGTCACTGATAGGCCCTCCTGTGCTTGGGTGTGTGGGCAAGACGAAGATCGGAGGAACCAAGCAGTTGGAATCTCCAGAGGCCGTTGTGGGGATCTGAAGGGTATCTGTCTACCTCAGTGTTTACTTCTGTGCTGGTATCCAAGTACCAAGTGGTCTGCGGAGTCATGGAGTCCAGAAGAGCAACATCTGTCAAGAGACAGGAGACAAAGAGCAAGGAGAAGCTGGGCTCAAGGGCACTTTGCTCTGTCTCCCCCTGCCCTAAACTTGAGGACCACCAGAGCAGAAGGCTTCCCTCCTACCTCCCGAATCTTATGTGAAGTTGTATCTTGTCCAACTCTAGCCCGGGTTATAGGGAGAGGCTGATTCTGGAGAATGTAGTTTGTGCTTAGCAAAGTGACACACTCGAAGCCCCACACTTTCATAATGTAGCATTAAAGATTTACGGCTTCAGCCTGCCACAGTCTCTCAAAGGCCCCAGAACCGAAAGCACACTGTCAGGTTGAGTTCAGTTAGCTAATGGTCCAGCCTGTGTGTGAGTTGTGACCTGGGAGTCTGTTCCTTGGTTGCCCAGGCTCTCCATCTCTGATAGTCTTCTGTACCATTATTGTCTGTGGTGCAGGAGGTAATGGTTATACAAGGCAGTGGAAACATTGGCTGGAAAGAACCCATTAGTTCTCGATCAGGTGGATACGAGTCTCCTTGCACCCCTGTGACCCAGGGAACATCGTCTGAAGGCTAAGAGATTTCTGGATACAAATGGTTACAGAGGACTGCAGACCTGGGAACTATCACATAAAGATAGTTGAGAGAATCTGGTTTCATTCTCTGGACCACCCTTCTTAACCCCTGTGGCCTGTTACTTACATCATCCCTTCAGCTGTCTAGTGGACATTTCAACCTGTCTGAACCTCACTGATTTTCTCTGGTGTGGTTGTTCTCAACCTGTGAGTCTCAACCCCTTTGGGGGTTTTATATCAGATACCCTGCATATCAGATATTTACATTATGATTCAGAACAATAGCAAAATTATGGTTATGAAACAATGAAATAATTTTATGGTTTGGGGGTCCCCACAACGTGAGGAACTGCGTTAAAAGGTCGCAGCATTAGGAAGACTGAAGACTACTGCCCTACTGTTTCCTTTGGAAAATATTTTTTACTGGCTATTAGCTTCCCAAACCCTTCAGTGCAGCTGCCACCTCTGGCTTTGACTCTCATTTCCCTTCCCTGTTATTCAGTAGAGGAGAGGACCCGGAGTAATCCACTGGCTGCCACATCTGCTCTGGGTACCCACTCTGCATGGAGATCTTTGTTGAGGCAACTCACCTTCTGTGTCTCTGTTTCTCAGAGATGCAGCTGGAATAATGACCCTGCATGAAGCCCCCTTCACCAAGCCCCGTGGAGGGAGTGCTTTCTTCTTGTAGCCTCACAGCACTTGTCAGCACTTCGTTATACTGTTACCCCTCAAGATGCCTGGCATACCTCATGTGCCTGTGGCCTAGCATGCAGTTGTTTATTGAATTAATAATTTATATTTGTCCAGTGTATCTTAATGCACTGGTCATTTTCTTGTGAGCAGCTGCCCAACAAAAAGCAATTGAAAGAGAGGACAGGCTTATTTGGGCTCATGGATTCCATCGACATGGTCCTTGGTAGAGGTGTCAGGCAGGTCGTTCCATGTTGGCAAGAGTGTGCATCTGGTGTTCGTCACCATCTCACTTCTTGGTAGAATAGGAAGTAGAGAGCAGACAGGATGTGGAGACAGACTATACTCCCAGCTAGGTTCCATCTCTTACAGATTCCACAACCGTCCAAACTACCATATGGATTCTTAAGTGTTCAAATACATGAGCATATAGAGACATTGTATGTTATAATCACAGCAATGAGCTCTTAACTGAACTGCTTTTTAGGATTTTTTTTTTTTTTTTTTTTTTGAGACAGGGTTTCTCTGTGTGGCCCTGGCTATTGTAGAACTCACTCTATAGACCAGACTGGCTTCAAACTCAGAGATCTGCCTGCCTCTGCCTTTTGAGTGCTGAGATTAAAGTGTGCACAGTCGCAGCCACTGACACCACTCGGTGGCACTTAGCTAAACTTTTTTTTTTTTCAAAAGGCCCATTCTAGTAGAACCATATTTGCTTTGGGATGGCATTTTTGACGCACTGCCATGTGTGACTTTATTTCACTTTCTCCGTTGGCTGTAACTTGTTTAATGTGTACACACAGCATCCCCATCACCGAGGGAATGTCTGGGTGAACATTGGCACGCTCCCTGATGCCAAGTCTCTCAGAGGCAGACAAAGGTTTTCATTTGTTGAGGCAGGAACTCCGATAGAGGCATTCACTATGATATTTGCAAGTTTGCTTCTGTGTGTGGTCGTCTCCAGCTCACATTGGGACAGGGAGGTCCTTCTAGGACTCCACTGGCACCTGGTCTCCTGTACTGGCTGGGCCGTTTCAGTGTCTTTGATAATCAAAGCACTACGAGTTCTTTATTTCAGGGCTCAGCTTTGCCTGTACCGTTGTCATCGTCACAGCCGATACATATCTTATAAATGGCTCCAGTCTGAAAGCCAGATGATAAAAATTTGAGCAATAATAGGAACAGATTGCAAGGATGCTTTGTAGCTAGGCCACACTCTGCAAGTCTTGATTTAGAATAATGTTGATGATAACCTGAGAAATAAAATTATTTCCCGTGGCTATCAGGGGGAGGTGGAAAAGGATCAATAAATAAAGTTTGGTCTTTATTGTCTCGTTTCTCTTAATGATTCCAACGGTTGCCTGTAGAACTTACTGCTGAGCACGTTGTGAGTGTAGTCGCTTACCTTGAGAGCATTGCCTGGCGTTTCCTGCCTCTCCTCAGCTAACTCCAGATACAGGGATCCTGAAGGTATCTAATTACTTTCTTGAGTACTCTAAAGGGAGGGAGATGGTAATCTGGAGTCAGCTCTCCATTGTTAACCATCTGCTGATCACATTACCTTGTGCCCAGGATTCACTTACAGGGTGTGTGTGTATGTGTGTGTGTGTGTGTGTGTGTGTGTGTGTGTGTGCGTGTGTGTGTGTGTGTAGTTGCCATCACTTTCAGATTTTTTGTAGTGATGTGTTATGTGTATGCACCCGTTTATGTGGGTGCCCCTGGTTTTCAGAAGAGGGAGTCACATGCTCTGGAGCCAGAGTTACAGGTGCTTGTGAGCTACCCACTGTGAGTACCGGGAACCAAACTGCAGTCCTGAAAGACCAGTAGGACCCTGGGATTAGTTTAACAAACTTCTTTTACCATCTCTCGCCTATCTACTTACTAGAACTCTATTTCTTCATGACTCATTTTCTATTGCATTCTTGTCTACCTTCTTCGTATTGCCATTGGGGAATATGAAATATTTCAGAAGAGATTTCTGTTTTTCTCCTTCTGTCAGAGCAGACAGAATCAACAGAGGCAGAACCAACCTAACTTGGGGTTATGTGATAGCTTAGCGCATAAGCCACCGACCTGGGGACTCAGCCTCTCACTTAAGCTGGCCTGACCCTCTTAAGACCACCTATCAGGCTTCCCCTTAATTTGTTGTAGGCTAGGAACTCCTACCTGTTGGTGTGTTTGCTGGACCAGAAGTCCTCTGAACAGTGCCCGGCTCAGAGCATGGCTGTCAGACACACATAGTATGCTCTTAATAAATCAGATAGACTATATTACAAACTAAATACCTGAGCAATGCTCCAATGATTTCAGGTGGAAGATATTTTCCTTTTTCCCAATTTGTTATCCTCTCGCCCCCAACTCCCGTTATTCTGTTTGGTTATTATTGTTTGAGGTAGGATTACGAAGACCAGGCTGGCTTCACATTTTCCCATCTTCACCTCTCAAGTGCTGTGATTTCAGATGTGAACCCCACCCCCCCACACTCAGTCTTCATCTTTGTGGTTATCCTAGAGATTAAGATACACATCGTTATACATTTAACCAGTAACTGTTTCAGCCAAATTTACTTTTAGCTGAATTCATGCAGAAAAATTGAAATTTGCCTAAGTTTTAAATTTTGCTTGAATTTTTATAAACTTTAATTAAACGCACCCTTTAATTATTTAAGTTTAATTGAAGTTGCTAAAAACCCTGTCCATTGTTGACTTCTCAGTGTCTACTACTGAGTTTTAAAAAATATTGCATTTTCATTTATTTTGCATGGTGTATGTATGTGAGCACACGAAGTCGGAGGACACCTTATAGAAGTCACTTCCCTGGCTGACTCAGACCATCACGATCAGTGGCAAGTGTCTTTGCCCTCTGACTCCATTCTTCCTACTACTATTTTTGGTCAGTTTCTGTAGTGCTCCCACAGTCATTTCTGTCTCTTTTCACCTACTTGTGTTTTTATGGTTTCAAGATGAACCAGCTCTTTCTGTCTGAAGAACTCCACTTAGTGTTTCTTCTTGATGCCAATGAATTACCTTTTCCTTGTGGTGAATTGGTTGAAAGCATATTTATTTTGCTTTCCACTTAAAAGTACCCCACCCCCTTCCCTAGGCTGGAAGTTACTTTTTAAAAAATCACTTTAAGACTGCCATTCCGTGGTTTTACGAGCATCATTTCTGTTGAATGTCAGTTATCAGTTGTGCTATGGCTCCCTTCTCTGCCTCTCAGCAATTTTACTGAGCTGCACTCCTGTATTTATCCTGGTTGTGATATATAATGTAGCTTGTTTTTGCAACACAGTATCGTTCAGTTTAAGAGAAATCTTAGCCGTTATCTTTTCAGAATGTAGTTTCTCTCTACACCTTCGGGACTATCACACACATTTGTAACCTGTTTATCCTACCCCTCCTAGTTCTCCTCCTCCTTTGTGTGTTTGTATCCACTTCCTGGATGCTTTTATGCTACAACTAATCTGCTAACACAACCATTTAGTGAATCCTTAGTATTAGTTATTGTATTTTTTATTTCTAGAATTTAAATTTCCATTTTAATAGATTCCAGTTTAGTTGGTAAAAATCCTGTTTGCAACTTCTTTAATAGGTCATGGTTGCTTTAATATCCATGTCTGGGAACATCAATATCTCCATCCCTTTGGCTCTGTCTCTAGTGTGTGTTTTCTCCCTTTTAATTTAGCTATTTGGTTCTGTCATCTCACTTTTTAACTTTTTTTTTACTATCTCCATTCATGCATGTGTATACATCCTAAAGTGGATGCTGGGAACTGAACTCCCTCACATCAGTACACACGCTTGACCCCCGAGCCGTCTTTCCAGCTCATTGTTTTAATTTAATCTTTGTGGTTGTAGGGATTGATCCCAGGGGCTTTGCACTTACCAGGCAAGTGCTCTTCCATGGAGCAGCCTCCCTGGCCCTGATTCTAGTATTGTGACTGTCCCATAAGCAGTAGTTGAACATGGAGAAGCTGTTCTCTCCCTGGATGGCCTCATCTTCTGACCAAGAAGATACGCTTTTTTCCTGATGCACCTGTAGATCAAGAAACTCCACCCTCTCCAGTGAGTAACTCGGATGCGCAGTCTTTCTGGCTCTAGTTCCATTTCCAGCTTTGCTTTTGATCTAAGAGCATGGCCCTTTCAGGCATATCGCTAAAAGTCAAAAGATTTACCCGCCTTGCTTTGTGAATTCAGAATTCCAGTTTTGGTGTCCTCCGCCTGTGAGGATGTTTTACAAATGCTTATGCACTTGTTAAGCAACTTGTTGTTTGGAGCAGGATCTTCCTCTTGCCCAGGCTGACCTGGGTTCACTGTGCTGGCCTCAAACTCTCCGGGATCCTCCTAGCCTTCTTAGTGCTGAGATTATACGCGTGGTTTAACCAGTTAGTTTTTCTTTTGTGCAATTTGCCCTGCCTTCGGATGTGTCTCTTTGGGATATCCATTGTGTGAGGAGAAGCCCAGTGAAGCCCAGTGTCTTATCTGCCAGGGTCCCTTCTCGGCTGGTCCCCCCACTCCCCCACCCCCCAAGTAGATTCTCGGCTCTTCAGATTTGGCCCTCTGTGTGTTCCTGAACTTGAGAGTTATTTCTTGGCCCTGTGAAGTGTTCGAAGCTCTCTGTGTGGACATACATTTTGTGGCCTAAACCACTTGAGAACTGGCAGATTTCTCAAGAGCAGAGGCGTGGGGCATCATCGGAGTCACATGACTATGATTTACCCTTCATGAAGGCATTGATCTAGGCTGTTTTAACCTGAACTCTGTGCTGCTTCTCAAAGGTAGCTGTCTGATCCACACCGCTTTATTATATCAGAAACAGTCCCCTATAAGGGGAAATCTGAGTTATCCACTTTTAAAATCTATGCCTATTTACCCCCTCCCCCAAATATTCGAGAGAACTCACAATGAAATACACATACAAGTGCAAAGAGAACCTTAAAATAAGATAAAAGACTAAGCTCACAAGGCAGCATAGAAAGTAAAAAGGAAGGAGATAATTATTTGCAATTTTTGCTACATGATTTTCATAGTTGAATGTCATATTTAATACTCATGTTCCTTGAAGCCAGGGTACAAAAAGAAATAAGAATTTTAGATTTTTTGGGGGACTTACAGGTTGGAATAATGACAGATGAAGTTAGCTGCAGTTGTATTAAATTTTTTTTCCCTGTAGACTTAAGAAAAAAATTAAATGAGAAACTGTTTACTGCTCTAATTGGGGACAAGACAGACTAAAGTTTCATGCAATAGTTAACTTTATTTAGAGCATCAGACAATTTATACTCTGAGGATTAAGAAGAATCACATGAGTAAAATGTACAGTTACCATACCAGCACAGGCTGTGCACGGGCGAAACCATGGTTTTCTGTAGAGGCGTATGATTAATGGTAGCAAGCAATAACAAGTACTGTGAAGTAAACCCACTCCTTTTGATACCCTGGGAGCGAGCACAAAAATGCATTCCGAGAACAACTCCGTGTTTTGAAGAAACTGAGGTCACAAGACTCTTGCTTTCTTGGAGTTTTCTCACAAGCACTCAGATCTCCCCTCACGTGACTTCATTCTTGGACTGTGTTCCACCAAGAATCCAAAGTCAGTGGGTGCAGAGGCTGGATGGTTTTGAGGTGTCTCTAAGGGGACCCAAGCTGAGCATGTTGTCACAGCAAGTGCAGGGCTCTTAGCAATGGTGACTGGCACTGGCTCATTTGGTGTGGAGGTCTTCTTCAACTCCTCTCATGTTCCCTTATTATGTCTTGAAGATTTAAAGTGTTCTGAGGCCCAGAAGGTCAAAGATTCCTGTGTAGGTTGTGTTTTCTGGAATAGGATAGTACAGTTGTT
This sequence comes from Uromys caudimaculatus, assembly GCA_028551405.1. Classification (NCBI taxonomy): domain Eukaryota; kingdom Metazoa; phylum Chordata; class Mammalia; order Rodentia; family Muridae; genus Uromys; species Uromys caudimaculatus. The sequence goes on along the minus strand of CM052704.1, from coordinate 74,977,123 downwards.
CCATAGTGCTGGTCTTTTTTTTTTTTTTTTAAATTGTGGTTCGGTTTGTGTGGGTGGTTGTTTTTAAACTAAAATTTCGTGGCTTTTTATCAGGTGGATTTTTGTAATGCAACATGATAATGTCTTCAATAGTACATTATTTTTTTTGAGGCAGACTCCTCTGTAGTCTAGGCTAACTTGGCTGTGTAGCTGAGGAAGACCCTAAGCTTCTCATCCCCCTGCCTCCAGGCTCAGTTTAAACACTGCTGGGGGTGAGCCCAGTACTTCACTCATGTTCAACAAGTGCTCTCCCAACTAACTCCCAGTAGTACTTTAAAGTTAGTGGAGAAACGGTTTCCAATAGGCCCGGTAACATGAGTACTTACTCCCAGCATTTAAGAGTCTGAGGACATTGAGTTTGAAGCCAGCCTGGACTATAAAACAAATGAAACAAAACTTTAAAGGGCTTTCATATAAAGGTTTCTTTTATTGACCCCTGGAAACAAATAAAACCTTCATTTTTTAAAAAAGTTGTTATTTAAAAAAATAAAAACATTTTATTTATTACTCCTGTGTGTCCTCCTGCCTGTGTATGGGCATGTGTGCCTCAGCATGTGTGGTGGAGGTCAGAGGTCAACTTTTCACCTTCCACCTTTATATGCCTTTTGGAGATGGAGCAGGGTGGCCGGACTGGCATAGCAAGTACCCCTTACCCACTGAGTCCACCTCGCTGGCCCCAAACTATTCCTTATAAAAGACATTTTTATGCAGAGATATGGTAACATTGTCTAGGCTCAGAAACAATTAGGACTCTTAATTTGAAGCACTGGTAGCACTTGGAAACTCCGAGGCAATTTGTCTTCCCCTCTTTCCCTCAGTCATCAGCTGTTACCAAAGGTTGTGACAAAAATTGGCAATGTGGCTCTGCAGATACTCTTCTTGATTTGAGAATTGCCATATGCTCTCCCTTTTACAAGTTATATTTATTTTTAAGTATCGTTTGCCGCTATTTAACAATATTAAGGGGAATCTGTACTAAATACCAGATTGCTGTTGGCAAGTTGAAATTCTGCTACCAGAATCTTAAATTTCCATTTGCTTGGGTGAGAGGACACCCCGGGTTCTTGCATGCAAGGCCTTGCTCAGGCTCGTAGGTTTCCAGATGAGAATTTGCTCTTTTAAGCATCTGCTTCCACCGGCTTGGTTCCCCGGCGACACTGTAACATAGCTTGCATCCAGGTTGCAGCAGAATTCGAGGAAGGAGTACCTGAGTGATCCTGGGGGAACGAGATGCTTCACAGAGGGAAGGTGCTACTGAAGCTTCCTCAAAGCTAGAGGATTGCTGAGAGGGCATGCTGGCCAGAGGAGACAATGAGCAGAGGCCCTGGGCACCACAGGGTGTGGTGGCATTTCTAGAAAGGAAGGTAGTTTGTTTTTGTTGAAGTATAAGCATTAGTGGGGAAGGCTTTTAGGGAATGAAGCCAGAGTGGTAGCCGTGGGCCAGGTTATGTCTTCCGTTCGGCAGATTCTTATTGAATAGCTTGTGAACCAGGCCCTGCTGTAGACATATGGTCACTACTTAAAATTGGAAAAGACAGATGAAGAAGAATAATCTATGAGTGCATATAAGATACAGTAATGACCACTGGTAAGAGGAAGTTTGGGGTCAATAAAAATGAGAGGTAGAGGACCAGGAAAGGTTGGTTAAAGAACCAGTAGGGTGAATGACCGCCAGTGTTCAGACCTGAAACAATAAGTAAGTGTCCTGAGGTTTGAGCTGGAGAGACAGACAGCTAGGTGGTTAAGTGTTTAACATGGACTGCTCTTGCAAAGTATCTGAAGGTGTTCTGGTCTCAGCAACCATGTTAGGTCTCATACAAGGGCATTTGATATGTCTATCCTTTATGGCTACCTGCATTCATGTGCACACACACACACACGTATGGGCACACACATTCATGCACATACACATGCATGCACACACATGCACATACACATGTATGCACACACACACACATGTATACACACACACACACACACACACACGCACGCATAATTTTCAAAAACTTGTTTTAAAAGCCCTAAGGTTAGACTGGCCCTTGCCTGTTTAAGGAAATCTTAAGAGTTAGCATGGCTGAGTATCACGAAGGGAGAGAAATAGAACATAGAGTCCAGAAAATGAAGTACGGATTTGGAGGTGAAGTGGGGAATGACTGGCGAGTTTGGGGCTGAGGAGAGTATAAACTACTGTATGGTTTTGAAAGGTCGCTTTGTAGTGAGTGGGCAGAAAGCCAAGACCCCAGTAAGGGAGTCAGTACAGTACCACGGAGAAACAGTAGCTTGGACCAGGGTGGCCACAGTATAGGGGGGCTTACTGAGAGAAGTGTTTGCCATGTATGGTAAGCACCCATTGAAGAATTCTGATCCACAGGACTGGGGAGATGGCTCCGTGGTTAAGAGCAATGGCTGCTCTTCTGCAGGACCCGGGTTTGATTCCTAGCAACTACATGCCATTTCACAACTGTGTAACTCCAGTTCAGGGATCCAACACCTATGTTTGGCCTCTACAGGCAGCAGGCATGCACATAGTGTATACTTGTAGATATATAAATACTGACACACACATGCACACACACACAACCAAACAAATCTTTAAAATGGAATGACAGGATTTGTGTGTTTTAAAAAAAGAGAGAATTCTGGTAGCCATGTGGGGAAAAGCTTGGAGAATTGAGAAAATGAACTGGATTCATTTCAAAACTCCAGTCCCTAGGAATAAAGGCAGAAACCTCAGAAGGAAAGTCGGCTCAGGTCTGGAGGCCCTGGGAGACAATGTTTTACAAAGGGATAAAAACATGAAATATTTACACATTTGGCAATTCTCTTGTGAGCCCTGCGAGGTGAATGGTTATGGTCAAGTTTATTCTAGAGTATCCCACCTCAAACGTTACCTGAGATCCTCACCACGTGCCAGACACTGTTGTAAGCACTGTGTACTGGTTCATCTGAGGGGTGAGGGGTGGGATGGCGTATTGATCATGGCCACATTGTTTTTCTTTTCTCTTTTCTCCATGTATGTGTGGTGTATGTATGTGTGCGTGTTCATGTGTAGGAGCTTGCATGTATTGTGTGTGCATGCATGTGTGAGCATGTAACTGTGGAAGCTAGAGGTATACATTGAGTGCCCTCCTCTATGGCTTTTCACCTTTTTGGGTTTAGGGGCTCTCACCAACTAGCTAGACTGAAGCTGACTGGCACACCTCTGGAATCCACTTGTATCTGTCTGCCCCACCCCACCACACTAGGTTACACTTGTATAAGACAAGTCAAAGCTCTTTATGTGGGCACTAGGTATCTGAACTCAGATCCCCATGCTTGAGTGACAAGTACTTCATTGACTGAGCCATCTCCCCGAGTGCTCTGGTTCCCACTTTATAGAGATCGAAACTTGGGCAGAGGGCTCAGTGGTTCTCTGAAGGTCACTGCTGTGCTTCCACCATATGAAAGTTCGCATCGGGAGATCCTGAATTGTCTGCTCATCTCTAAAATTTAGTAAAGAATCAATTGCTTGTTTCCTTTTTGATCAGTGGTGATCACGGCTGTAGAGGGTTAGTCACTGTGCGTAGACAGATATTTTCTTCAAAACTCTTTTTATCAGAGATGGAAATTGGCTTTAAAAACATGAGGTCCAATTACAAGAAATGCCATGTCCAGTGGAAGAAAGGCATGTGTGTACATGGGTGCACATGTTGGAGTGTGTAGGAAATGGTCTAGAAGGCTTGGCTGTACCCGGAGATTCACATGCTGTTCTTTGCCTCTGTGGTCTGAGTGTTCACCCAGACCTGCTGCTCTGTAAGTAGCTTCCTTATATGGTCAGGAGTGCTGCCCAGTGGCAACTGTACAGAGAATCCTCTATATAGGACCTGAACAAAAGTATCTTTGGGAGAAGCTGAAAATATCCAGAAGGAATTGTGATCTCCCTGATCTTTGCCCCCAGGTCCCCATTCCTAGGATCTGAGGTTCAAGGTCAGCTGGAGTCTGCTCCGAGTAGTGACTGAGGCCATGGGTGGTGTCTGTAGGCTCTGAGTTGCTATGAGAAGAAGACAGCCTGTTTTATAGCACACCAAGCAGAGCTTGGCATTAATTACTCTCCCATGCTATGTGCTAGGATATGTAACCACCCCATACTTCTGATGTTACCAACTTCTACAAATTTCCTTCTGATTTTTAAAAAGTTCTTCAGTGGGGCTGGAGAGATGGCTCAATGGTTAAGAGCACTGACTGCTCTTCCAGAGGTCCTGAGTTCAATTCCTAGCAACCACATGGTGGCTTCCAACCACCTGTTAAGGGATCTGATGTCATTTCTGGTGTGTCTGAAGACAGCTACAGTGTGTGTGTGTGTGTGTGTGTGTGTGTGTGTGTGTGTGTGTGTGTATGTATATATGTATATATGTATATATATGTATGTATATAATAATTCTTAAGAAAGAAAGAAGTTCTTTAGTAATTTCATATGTGTATACAGATGTATTTAGAGCATACATATACCCCCTGCTCCCCACTTCTTGCTCCTCCAGGTTCTGTTTTTGAGATAGGGTCTTGCTATGTGAAGGAGTTGCCAACTTTTAGGCTCAAGTGGTCTTTGACTTCTTGAATAGCTGAGGTTATAAGCATATAATACTTCATTTAATTAATCAGTCTGTGTATGTATGTATGTATGTATGTATGTATGTATGTATGTATCTATCTATCTATCTATCTATCTATCTATCTATCTATCTATCTATCTATCTATCTATCTATCTATCTTCATTTTCAATGCTGGGGTGGAAGCCTTGGGCCTCACACAGGTATTCTGTGTGCCATCTCCAGCCCTGCTTTAGTTGACTTTTAAGGACAGTGGTGTGATTTGGGGTTCAGCAGCCTTTCTTAGGACAGGAAGTTGTTTTGGGCATGCCCCCAGCTCAGCTAGGACAGGAAGATGATCGGTCCCCTTCCAACCCTGTCTCTGACCTCTCATGCTGTCTCTGTCGATATTTCTTTGGCATAGTGGCTTTCTTTTTCCTTTCCCAAAGGAAATGATAATTGATAATGCGTTTAAGGTTAGAAGAAACAAGAATTAGTTTTTTAGAAATGACCCTCAACTCTTTCTTTTTCCAACCCTGACCCAAATGTATGTTAGGTTTGCATCGTGATCTGATTCCGCACACCTTTGTTTATCTAACAAAGTGCTGTATATGGCGATATTTATTCCTTACCTAGTGCTTTGCACTCTAATCGCTGTTCATTTAATATTCCATTTTTAAAAGCACACACAACCACTATAAATTCATTTTGGAATCCACTAATAGGCAGCCACAGGGTTTGAAAACCATGAATTATCCCAGCCATAAACAAGCAGCCCTAATGTGTTCGTTCTTAGGACTGATGCTACAGAGCAGGTGGCTTTAACAACAGCCTCTTCTCTACAAGCTAGAGGTCAAAGCAAGGTGGCTGCAGAGTCTGTGCCTTCTAAGGCTGAGAGGCCGGGTCGGGCCTGCCGCGCCTGAGCTTGTGCTGGCTGGCTGCCAGTCTTTGGTGCTCTCCGTCCTCAGATGCATCACCTTGATCTCTCCCTTCATCGTGTACAGTATTCTCCCTGTGCGTTCAAATTAGCGCCCTTTTAAGGTTGCCGGTCACACTGGCTCGGAGGCCTGCCCTCTGCCATCTGACTACATCACAGCTTGCCTAACGACGTCTTTTGTGGCCGTATTGCCAATTAAGGCTGTGTTCTGACATACTAGATTTCAGAATTCAGCCTAAGAATTTTGTGTGGGTCACACAGAAATACAGTAGTGACAATAAATAGGAAACCCCGTCATATTGAACTCGTATTACAGAGGGCTATCAGCTGAACGGTCTGTTTTATTAACTGATACCATCTTATCTCACTTTATAATCAAGGAAGGCAAGCTAAGAGAGATTTAACTCCTATCTCCTTAAAACAGAGCTCATGCTATCTCCTGTACGACTCACGGCTGTACCTATTTGTAGAATATCAAGAGAGGTAGAGTTAGCACTTCTAAATGGAAATGTAAAATTCAGGTCATAAACACCACAAAATTGTTCTGAATGAAGTTCATTGCAGTGAGACCTTCTAAAGGGACTTGCAAGTACCTATCCTTGAGGGTCCTGCCCCAGAGCTCTGTGGATCAAGGCTCTCCTGGCAGGCAATGCCAGCCTGTCCTCTGTCCACTGTGCTTCTCTCCCACCACAAGCTGCTGTATTCCTAACAGCACCAGACAGCCTCCCTCCCTCTGAGCTCCCCATCCGCCTTCTGAATTTAGATCAGGGTGAAGAGTAGAGAGAAGGAAATGAGCCAGAAAATAGAAAATTAATACTTGGTGGAATTGTCATATTTTAAAAATAATTTATAACCAATGTCAGATAACAGGAGTTAAATCATTTTATCAGCAGGCTGCTCTAGGATTTGAAAATTGGCATCCATCATTATAAATCGGGTCTGCGGAATGGTCTCTAGGGATGAAGGTTGATGCAGGATGGGCAGAAATATAAATACGTGCTTAGCCATGTCCTTTCCTTAAATACAGAACCTTTCCATATCTCATTGTGCATAACGATCTGTTAAATCCTAAGAGAAGAGACAAAGCTATTCGAGGCCATGGTTAGCCCACTTTTCATATTTAGTTCTCCCTGGGAAACTGGTTGTGTGGAAGGCGTTCATTTCAAGGTGCTACTTCCAACCCATAATTTCAAGAATGGCTTAATCCCCTGCTGCAGGGTCCATTTTCTTAGAGATTCCGGCGCACGTAGGTCCCAGAGCAGAAGCATCCTTCAGGTATCACTTTCTTTCGTTTCCTGTCATTGCAGCTGTCTGTCGTGGGCGTGTGGTGAGAGTCCCTGCGGGCACCCTTGTTCGAGTGGTGGGCACTGAGCTGGTGATCCCGTGCAATGTCAGTGACTATGATGGCCCCAGCGAGCAAAACTTTGACTGGAGCTTCTCGTCTTCGGGGAGCAGCTTTGTGGAGCTCGCCAGCACCTGGGAGGTGGGCTTCTCAGCGCAGATGTACCGGGAGCGGCTGCAGCGGGGCGACATCCTGTTGAGGAGAACTGCCAATGATGCTGTGGAGCTGCACATAAAGAATGTCCAGCCCTCGGACCAAGGCCACTACAAGTGCTCAACCCCGAGCACAGACGCCACTGTTCAGGGCAACTATGAGGACACAGTGCAGGTTAAAGGTATAGTCCTCACAAGGGGCCAGCCTTCCTCTGCCATTCTGCTGCTGCAAAGAGACTCAGTCCCCCGTCCATTGCAGTGATGGTGTCTTACCTGATGATGGGCAGAGGGTGGACCAGGTGACCCCTGAGAGCCCCTTCTCCTTTCCCAGTGTAATTCTGATGCATCTTATGGCCCGTGAGTTGTAGGCACCATGGTGTAGTCACCGATGAGAGTGCAGCTCTGCAGCTAACTTGCCTATGCAGTTGGCTTCTGGCTCTGCCATTTGTCTGCTAAGTGGCTCCTGGCTCAGTCCATGCCTCAGCTTCCTCTGTAAAACACAGCCTGCCTTAAAAGGTATGGGGACAGGAGAGTTAACCCAAGCCAGGCCTCTCTAGCCATGTCATAGTGAATATTCAGCTTAGAGACAAGCTGGTAGACACTCACTCTGAGGTTCAGCTTTATGGTAGGAATAGATACTTCAAAGTTCATGTCTTTTTCTCTGTGATCTTCATAAGTTAATACCTGTTTGCAACAGAAGTTATACTTGCTGTTTACAGACAGAAAACCATGTGGTGACTGCTCTTTCATGAACCCAGCTGTGCAAAACTGACATCACAGGCATCTGGAATATCTTGAGTTTAGGTTTTCCCTGCCTTCCAAGTGCTGTTGGATTTGCTCACACATTCAATTATCTGCAGACAGGGAAGAATATAGGACAGGCTATTTCCCTGATTTACACATGAGATGGAAGAGCATAGGTTAATTACTTGCTTAAAACGACATTGCTCATTAGTAAATGAGCAAGAAGGAGCCATTTTAATTTGAGGCTAACAAAACAGAAACATTATTATTATTATTAATTGTCCATTTATTTGTGCCCTGCCTTGTTTCTGAAAATATTTGTATCAAGACAGGAGTGTTTATAATTATCTGGAAAGTAGAAAATGATAATAGAAAGGGAGTAGGTGGATCCAGGCATCCACCCTTTGTTGTGGTTGGTAGAAACTGCTGTAACTCACTACTGCTGGTCGTTTTCCAAACCATGAGGGGATGAAATATCAGCCATGCTATCAAGTAGGTACCAAAGCATTAAGCCATCAAACCTACCTATTCCATCTTCTGCTTAAAGGTTCAGAATGTAGCTGGCTAGGGTGGCACACACCTGTGATCCCAGTGCTTGGGAAGCTGAGGCAAGAGGATTCTAGTTTGAGGCTAACCTAGGCTGAACGATATAGGGAGTTCAAAGCCAGCCTGAGCTACAGGATGCAACTTCATCTGGAGATGGGAGATTGGGGCTTAGGAAACTTGAGGCCCTAGTTGACTTCTAGAACTGGGGAAAAAGAAATCCTGACTTTTAAAAAGATTTCCCATAAGACATCTTTGCACTAAGTTAAACAGTACAACAGACACCCCACACACACACACCACACATCCCCTCCTTCAGGTCAGATACACTCTAGTAATTTCCTGTGAGAAAACAAAGGATGACACAAGAGTCCCCACTCCTCCCTCCCACCTCCCTGCTTCTTGACTAGAGAAGCAGGGGAGGCTTTTCTTGGCTCAGGAGAGCAGAAGGAGACATGAGAGAGGCTGGCTGGCCGCCCAGGTGGAGTCTCTGGTAGGAGCTAGATGTGGTCCAGCATCTGACTGGCCTTCAGCTTCATGGCTCTTAAATCTGTCCATCCTTCTTCTCAGTGAGGAACTGGCCTTGAGAATGAAGCCATGCTAGCTGTCCTCACAGACTGAGGTGTGTGCTAGAAGGGCCGCTATATTCATTGTGTAGTAGAAATGGGCCTGTGGGAAGTGTTCTAGAGGAGTACTGGTTTCTGTTATCTGGAGTAACCCCTTTCTGAGTGTGTGATCAAGGGAAAAGCCAAAGAGGTGATGGATTGTGATGCTTGAAGATTCACATATGTCGCTTCTGATGCGCCTGGAAGATTTTCCCAGCCTTTGGTAGACAGCCCCGACCTGGCTCTACCAGATCACCAGCATCTGTCACCATCACTTCTGAACCCACCCCTTTCCTAGACTGTTGAAGTGGTGGGTTTTTCCAGTAGGTGCTAAGAGTTAGAAGCAGAGCCCTCAGCATTTCTTGTCCCTTCCTCTCCTGTGGATATACTCTACCCAGAACATGAGCCACAGGCAGCTCCCACCATCATCTCTCCCTAGACATCTTGACTCTTGGCAGCTCCCTTGTCTCTAAATTGCAGGCTTTCTCCTCCATCTGTGCTCTAACCAAAGGATTGTTTGGCGATCATACCAGGTTATTTTGTCCTGGTGCCAGGCACTGTCCTAGCACTTGCTGGGCTCCCCTGTTGACTCTATAAAGCAGGTACAGTTATCATCTCCTTTTCTAGGAAACTGAGGCACAAAGGGCACGGTAATGTGCATCATAGTGACGGAAGCACCCACAAACCCATTTTGCCAGAGTTTTATTGTCTCATTTTTCTTTTTGTTTTTTTCCAGTCAGAAAGTCAGTTGATATTGTGGGTGGATCACTTTAGTATGGAAAGCTGAAGGCCAAAATCATGGAAGGTAGCTTGTTCTTTCCCTATGGGGTAGGACCTTTGGTGACCACTGACTGACATCTTCCCTCTGCCCTCTACAGTGCTGGCAGATGCCCTGGTGGTGGGCCCCAGCTCCCGCCCTCCTCCAGGCCTGAGCCTCCGTGAGGGGGAGCCCTTTGAGCTGCGATGTATCGCATCTACGACGTCACCGTTGCACACACACCTGGCACTTCGGTGGGAACTGCACCGTGGCCCAGTGCACCGAAGCATCCTAGCCCTTAGCCACGAGGGCAGGTTTCACCCAGGCCCTGGCTATGAACAACGCTACCACAGTGGGGACGTGCGCCTGGACACAGTGGGCAGCGACGCCTACCGCCTCTCTGTAGCCCGGGCGCTCTCTGCAGACCAAGGTTCTTACAGATGTGTGGTCAGCGAATGGATCACAGAGCAAGGCAGCTGGCAAGAAATCCAAGAAAAAGCTGTAGAAGTGGCCACTGTGGTGATCCAGCCTACAGGTGAGCTTTTGAAAATGGTCTCACCCCTGATTGAGACTAATGACTAGAAAAGGGTTACCCCAACCTTCCCATGTGGGTGAAGGGACCAGAGTGGTATTGGTAACTTGAGGAGTACCTCTGCTTTGAGCTGCTCTGCTTTGGGAACTTGGGCTGCTGCTCATCTTGCATTGGAAAGTTTCTGTCTGACTCAGAGGTTAAGAATGATGGCCTGTCAGAGCCCACCTGATATTCCCCGGAGCTGTGGGCGGATCCCATCACACCCACTGCTTTAGCTTTTGTTTGTTTACTAGTGAGTCCTTGAATCCTTGGGTCTGCCCTCCCTGATAGCTACTGGGTTGTATGTTTAGCTGACTCCAAACTTGCTTAAGGTCATCCCTGGACCTGCCTTTCCATCCAGAGATGCACCATCCCCTCCCTGCTAAGTGACAGATTCCCCAAGGACCAGGCCTCTTTATGCTTTCTATGTCTACACATTCCAGAGAGTCTAGCCAGGGTCCACATAAATTAATTTTTGACCTATACTATGCAAGAATACCCTTTTTCAAAATTCCTAACTGCAGAAATAAGAAGACAGAAAAGGCACATTAGGAAGTTTACAGAAACAGAAGATAAACAAGAGAAGAAACCATTATTGACTTACCGTTCAACAACCATTGGTAGGAAGCCTACTGTGCTCAGCAAGCATTGGTAGGAAGCCTACTGTGCTCAGCAAGCATTGGTAGGAAGCCTACTGTGCTCAGTACTGTGCTAGGCCCTGGGCTCAGAGGTGCTGCAGGCTCAATCCCAGGTCACTGGAGCCTGCAGCTTCAGCAAGGACAGAGTAGAGAGAAGCCATTGCAGGCTAATGCCACTGCTAGGGATAGCCTGGGTGTGCTCGGTTGTCTAGGAGTCTAACTAATATCTTTTGATAGTGGAGGCTCCTGCCTCCTGGGAGACCTTGGCTGACTCATTCCCTGCTCAGGAATGTGAGTGTGTGGCTGGTTCTATTTGCTGGAAAGGAAAGCAGGAAGCTATAACCAGTGATCATTTTTGCAATGTGCATGGTTCTGGGCAGCATTTCTGGGATCTGAAAGAGGGTGTGAACATCTTGAGTGGCTTGTGGCAGCTGAGGGGGTGGCCATCACTGTGGGCCTTGGCTCCACTGGCTTCAGATATGACTTTTTCCATGGACTAAGGTCACCTTCTTTAGCTGAACGATTGTCTGGAATCTGCCACAGGAAACCTCTAGCTATTCAGGGTATATTAAACAACTATTTTAATGAGGCAGGCCGGGTAAAGAGCTTAGCTTTGCAGCAGGCTTACCATTGGATGGAGGAATTTCAGCGGTAAATACTGTCCCTCAAACCCTATAGCATCTAGTTACATGACTGGGGCTCTATCAGGCAGATTATAGCAGCTAGCTGCGGCCTCACCATCCTTTCTGGTGTTGAGCCCAGCGCCTCCCATTTGCTTGGTAAGCACCTATTGTTTAGGTATGTTGCCCTTTTTATTTTGGGGTAGGACCTTGCTGCGTTGCTCCAGGTGGCCTTGAACTTGTGCTCTTCCAGCCACAGCTTCCAGAATAGCTGGGACTACGGGCTTGCACTAGCACACTTGGCCTCGTGATCTTTTTGTGTGTAATGGGCTTCTTTGACTGTCTTTTGAAGCCTGTAGCCTTCTTAATTCATGAAGCATAATACACAAGCTGACAGGGTAAGAATTATACTGAAGTAGTTATGAAAATATCTCTAAGACAAATTTGTTTTATACTAATATTTTGCTTCATTATTAACACATGAATAATAAGTCATATTGGCAGGCCTAACAGCCATCTTAATTTCTAGGGAGCAGTGAATGCAAATGATGTTTCAGATGTCTGCACCTACTGTAAAGTCACGTATGAAGAAGACCTGTTACTTCTATTGGTGACCAAGCCCTAGGTATAGGCCGTACTATAGCACCTTGTTGCTTATTTTCACCAAGGCAGGAGATGCCATGTCTCAGCTCAGTGAAGGTTAATAAAAATAGGAACAAATGTTCCATCCACATGCGCAGGCCCCCTAAATTCTCTGTGGATCGTAAGTTAAGAATCTTCGCTCAAGGGTTGTGAGCTCGCTGTGTGCGCCCTCTCCCCCTCATTCCTCTCCCTCCATCCTTGTAACCCTCTCTATAGCTTTATGTTTTTAGACAGTCCTACTGGCCTGAAACTCACAGGCTTATCTTGAACTCACAGAGATCTGCTTGCCCCTGCCTCCCAAATGCTGGGACATGTTCCACCATACCCAACTGAGGGGATGGTCTTTTGCTTTTAATCAATCTCTGCACTGGTCACAGGTGACTGCTCAAGTTCTCTGACCACAGTGGCATTGTCAATGACTCAGAGCCATTTAATAGAAAAGCTGTGTCACCTGTGGTAGGTCCTCCTGTGGTGATACTAATCTTACTTAAAGATTTAGCTATATTCTATTGGAGAAAGCCTGCACGGCCCCAGGCTTTGCCCAGATTTCCTCTTACATTCTGAATCCTGAGAAGTGGCGCTCCTCCCCACAGCTTGCTCTGTATCATCTTCCAGTGTCAGACCATGAAGCTAAAATACATGATTATTCTCCATACACACACACACACACACACACACACACACACACACACACACACACACACACCATGGTGAGTGATAGGATAGATATTTAGCCACGTTCACTGAGAATGGCAAAGTGAACTACACAGCGGCAAGGACATTGCTGCCAGTGTTTCTGGACCCTAGGAATGCATTTCTTGATCTGTAAAGAGGAAAGAGAACAAACTACTTTCAATCCCTTTTTCCTAATACTATGCACACCTCATTTTCTGTCGTGTTTGGATGGATGTTGAACTTGGCTTGAAATATATGTCAAGATTTGGAAATACTCATGTGAAAGCCACATCTTCCAGAGGCCATGGGCTCTTGGGATGGGTGTTTTCTAAACTGGGTACCAGTCTTTGTCCCTGAGCTTCCTGGGAAGAGCCGTGCATGGCTGCTGAATGGGTTTTGCTAGAAGATGGAGACTGTGTCTCACTTGACTCCACAGGGAGAAGTTGACTGTCTGTCATTTAGTGACAGTTCCCAGAGCATCACTGTAACTTGAAATTTTCCACTCTGATTACAGATGTTCCACATCTTTTAAAAAAAAAAAAAAAAAAAAGAGAGAGCCCTGAATAGAGTAAAATGTTTTCATTTAAAAGCTTTGGCAATGGAATGCTGAACAAGACCTCTCTTGAGTCAGGGACACTCAATACTTCAAGGATTTACCTAAATATAGCTTACTTTAATTGTCCCCAGTCATGAGAGGACAGTAGCATGGAGAATTCAAAACTCACTGGGTTTGGGGTTCAGAGTACGTCTCCTGCTTGAGGTTCAGTCAGGCGTGTCTAAGGAAACGATAGTCTACATGTGTCACATTGTGAAGGAACCATCGTCTATATATGTCACATTGTAAAGGGCTGAATCACTAGGAAAATTGTCTGGTTTCACTTTCCTGGCTCATCCCTGTAGGAGTTTTCACCCCCACCCCCAGGATGCTGGAGCCAGCGATGCTAGGGGAGGGCTCTACCTGGAGCTACTGTGTGCTTCAGCCTCGTTTCAGTAAATGACCATAATAGTACCCACCCCATGTTGTTATTCTCAGAATTTACTTACAGTCAGCACATGAAAGCCATAGATGTGTTTTACTGGTGTTCATTGCTTCTCTTTTCCAGCACCAATTTAGTGTGTGTCATGAATTTATTCATTAACTATTCCTCAAGCACTTTCAACTGCACAAAGCCTTCTAATTTTAACACCATAAATCAGCCTAGAGGGGTGATCTAGAGGGAGGTTAGGGAAGGGAGGAGAGGGGGCAAACGTCACTGGATCACTTGATGGGCCTATTTTTCCTCTTCCAGCTCTGCAACTGGCCGTGCCCAGGACAGTGTCCGTGACTGAAGGAAAGGACCTGGACCTTTCTTGCAACATCACAACTGACCGCGTGGATGATGTCCGGCCTGAGGTGACATGGTACTTCAAAAAGACACCCGACACTTCTTTGCTTGCCTCTCATATGCTGGCTCGGCTGGACCGTGATTCCCTGGTACACAGCTCCCCACACGTTGCTCTCAGTCATGTGGATACCCGCTCTTACCATCTGCTGGTGCGAGATGTTAGCAAAGAAAACTCCGGCTACTATCTTTGCCTTGTGGCCCTCTGGGCTCCTGGACACAACAGGAGCTGGCACAAGGTGGCAGAGGCCATGTCTGCCCCATCTGGTGTAAGCGTGACCTGGCTAGGTGAGTAACTTGAGGAATGCCTTTTAGCCTCTGCTCAATCCTTCCTGAGCACTCAGGAAATGTGTGGTGTGCCGGGCATTCTATCTCATTTAGATGTTCAGATCAGACAAGTGTCCTCCAAGGAAGCAGGATGGGCTGAAGCAGTGTGGGCAGCAAGGGCAAGCATAGGTGGTGTTTGCCCCTGTGCACTTCCTGGAGGAAGTGGTTTCTTTGTTGTTGAGTGCTTGCCTGTGAGAGCTGAGCTGAATGGCTCTTTGCAGTGGCTCTTTGTTAGAGAGAGGCCATTCTCTCCTCTTTACTTAGAGTCCTGGATATTTCTGCCCTGGGCTAATGCTCCCTGAAGCTCAGTGAGAAAGAGCAGCCACTCCTCCAGCTAATGGAGAATGTCTTCTGCCCCTGCTACCTTGGACAGGCAGACAGACAGACAGGCAGGCACACAGACACACACAGACACAGACACAGACACACAGACACACAGACACAGACACACAGACACACACACACAGACACACAGACACACACACACACACACACACACACACGCGTGCGCGCGCACACACACACACAGTTTTATCTGCAAATACCATTTACTGTAGGGGCCGGCTTCCTCCCTGTCTCTCCTCAGGCCTTGTGCTGCTCCAGGCAGAGGGGCAGAGGTGTTACCTCACCTCTTGTTTTATGGCAGCTTGTAACAAGGGAAGATGACTGGTGTCTCACTGTGTCATCCCACTTGTATGTGATCCCTGGAATACCCTTCTTTATCACATATGTGATTGTGGCCATGTTCTACTTGTCATATGTCAACTGATATATTCTTATCTCATCATCATGTGTGCTCCCTGGAGAGTGCTCACTTTGTAATGTGTGTCAAGTAAGTCCTCTTTCATCATGTATGTGCTCTCTGAGAATACTCACTTTTTCATGTGTGCTCCCTGGTAAGTCTTCATTTTATCATGTGTGTTCCCTGACAAGTCCTCATTTTGTCATGCGTGCTCCCTGGTGTGTGTCCTCATGTTTTCATGTGTGTTTCCTGACTAGTCCTCATTTTATCATACGTGCTCCCTGGTGTCCTCACTTTGTCATCTGTGTCCTCCCTGCCGTGCTCACTTTACCGTGTTTGCTCTCTGGTGTCCCATTTATCATTATGTGACCCTACCATGTCTTCGCCTTGTCCTACATGAGATTTCTGGCTTTGACCTGATCTCTATTTCCTGTGGTGCCCTTTGTCATTTTTCCTATGCATCTGCCCACTGGGAGGAATGTGTAGTAGCTCATCAAGGCTGGTAATGGCAATTCAGCTTAGGTGGGAGGGGCTGACGGGGCGTGGCTGGCTCCCCACTTGCATCATTTCCACAGTGGTCAGCCTATGGTCAGCTCTTACATTTTCACTGCCCTCACAGGGCTTTGGGCCCTGACAAAGACACTTGATTTTTCTTTGATTAAGGAGGCAACACTGATCTTTAAAGGTCAGTAAATGACTTCATCCTCTGTCTGATGCTAACACTTCTCCTACATGTGTATGTCTCCAGCTCCTATGTGATTCTTCTCTGTCTTTCATAGAGGCTATGCTGGCTCAAGGGAGAGCTCCCCGTCTGTTTGTCCCTAATAAACAGATGGGAACTTGCAAGTGGTCATTAGAGAGTAAGCGGAAGGGAAAGTCCAGTTGGGACTGAGACAGGGGTGAGCGTGGTGTGGGGGTGTTAGCCCTGTGAGCAAAGTGCTGCTTTGATATCTAAAGAGCGAAAGGAGCAGGCTTATCTGTTTTCATTCCTGCAGTCAGGAGCCTGCGCTGGAGGCGCTCTGCGAAGTCCTGAGCTGGAACAATGTTGGCCCAGCCAGGACTCTCCTTAGCAACCTTCAAAATAAAACAGATGTTGTCAGCACTGAGAGAAGAGTTTTCATCTCTGGAGTTGAATCTGTCTCATAGCTCTGATCCTAGTGTATTGTGTGGCACTGTCAAATCCCCACTCTGGCTTTCTCCCCTCCCTCTCTCCAGCTTCTGAATCCTAGCTCCACGATTTTTTTTTTTTTTTTAAATTCTGCCTGCACTCCAATTCTGAGGGCTTCTTTGAAGTCCTGGTGTATTGATCCCACATACCCTGGGGGAAGTACAGGCACTGTCAGACATCAGGGGCAGACTCTGGGAGGGAATGGGCTTTGTAACTGGAAGGAATTTGTTGGTGACGTGTTCTCCAGAGATTGGGGGGGAATAAAGAGGCTAAACTGTGGGAAAGACTCCCTTATTATCCTAAGGGTCCTGTCACTTGTTTTCCTGCAGAATGCCAGAGCCATTGCGAAAGATATCAGTGCACATCTCCAATGCATATAGAGCCCCAGACCTTCCCCAGGCTCTTGTGGAATAGGCCAGCCCTAACATACAGATAATATAAAACCCATGCATCCAAAAACCAGAACTGTATGCAGGCATGGCCGTGGCTTAGAGTATTCAGAGGCCCTTGCATAATTGTGAGCTCATCAGGAGTGTAAATATTATAAAAACAACTGTGTTCTTCTCTTTTTTCCTCTTAAGTCTTCACCCTGTTCTCTGTCTATGACTCATGGTTTGCAGCTGCTTGGACCCTTGTCAGGAGACGAGTCGGGCCTGACTACAGCCACAGGCCTTTAGTCACAGTCTGCAGACTGCATTCTCTGCCCAGAAACTGAGGCAACCAGCTGACCCTACATGTTTTCTCTAGAAATGTAATTTGTGCATTTCATCAAATACAACTGAGGCCTATACAGGATAATGAAGATGTGACAAAAAAAAAAAAAAAAAAAAAAAAGCAAGCCGGGAAGACAGATGACCTGCTAAGTATATAGACCATCCTAGGTTACGTGGTGTGGAATGTTGTCATAGAGGCATGCTTAAGAAAATTGGATTCCTGTGCAGATATGATACAGCACTCAGTTTTGCACTTGACATATTAAGAATTATAATTACCATTTATTGAACACCTTTTCCAGGCACTGAGAACTTCATATGCATTAAATGGCCAGGTGGGAAGTGTTTATGATCATCTTTGGAAAGGAGACTGTCCCCCATTGGCTAATTCTTGCTTCTTGTTCAGGATTGTGGCCTGAGTTGAGTCTGTCCTAAGGCATTGTCTTTGTATCTGGGGAATGTCCTTGGCTTTGGAAGTCAGCTTTACCTCCTGAGACAGCCAGTCCCAAGTCCTAAAGATGAGCTGTCTCTGTTCTCATCTTCAGAGCTGCCGTGCTAGTTGATGATGGGGTGGGAACTGGGGGACCGTCTTAGTCCGCTACGTGGGCCTACTACTGATGGTCTGAAAAGTCAACGATCCTTTGCAGCAAGGTGAGAGGATCTGGTGATTTTTCTTTTTTAGAAAGTGAGAGAAAGGCCTTTTGCTAAGATTTGCATTCCTCTTTGAAGAAGAAAAGGCTCTAAGTTGGTTTGCAAAATGAAGAACAAAGCAGCAGACATAAAGAAATAATCAAGATCAAAAGAGGCAAAGAGAATCCAAGAACAGATACTGCTTGGGATGAGTTAGTTGGGTTGGCGTGAATTAGTTGCAGCATTTGAGCACCAAATTTGTAGAGTTTTGAAGCTGAGACAAAAAGAGATGTGCTTATCTAGTTGTCTGAAGAAAGAAAACGTAAACTTTCATCGAGGCAAACTTTTTCTTGGCACTGAATTTGTCCCATGCTTTTTTATTTTGGGGTGGGGGGGGCAGTGGATAATTTAATGGACAGTGCTCACAACTGTTCTTTTACCAAAGGCCTTCAGTGATTGTTCAAGTGTATGTTTCTTATACCCATACTCTCTGAGAGCTGAGGGTGTGAATCGTAAGTGTGGAAAGGAGTTTCTGTCTCAAAGAACTTGTATTGCTTCAGGAAACAAATGTTGCTTTGTGTTGATCCAATTTAGTGTATGGCTGAAACAGAGAGAGCCAAGCCGAATGGCCAGTTAATCTGCACATTTTAAGCCATCTCTCTGTGCTATCAGATGTCTTAAACGAGCCCTTGGCAGGAGTTGGATACTAATCAGTTTATGGTTGAGCTCTCTGCCCGAAGTACCAGACTTCTGTTAATTAGAGAGGGTTCCTAAGGCTCTGGTTGCAGGAGGAGGCGCAAGAGCTGGAGGGGGCAGGGCCAAGCTCTGCTGGTGAGCCTAAGAGTGGATTTGCATTCTTCACCACTGGAGAACTGGCACCTCTTCAGCAGTGTGCCAGCAAGGAAGGTAATTATTTTTTTTTTTTTCTTTTAAAGGAGCTGTTAATCTGCTAAAGTACTTGGTAGACACTCCGACATTCTGTGCCGTCTGTAGGACATCCTGTTTAGATCTATGGTAGTTTTAGCATGGCTATTGCCTGTACCTGACCAGGATTATTCCAGAAGAGTGGTGGAGTATTAGAGACTTGCAAGAATTTCTGCTGTGTAGGCTTTGGCTTTCTTGGTTTAATGGGATAGTGCACAGCATCTCCAGTTACATCCTTGATACATTCCTTGGTGGTGGTGGCGGCGGTGGTGGTTAGTGCTTGAGGGTCTCCCTCACCAAGTGGTTAACCAGTTAGGATGTAGGAGTATGCGTTCAGATACCAAACTAACATGGAGGAATCAGGAAAATGTGTGTAGGAAAGTAGAAGTAGCATTTCCAAGAAGTGCTGGAGCAAGGGGTCACAGCCAGCCCTTCCTTCTGTGCGCTGGGTATTTATGGCCCTTTCTGAGAGGAGTAAATAAGGATGAGGAGCGTATGGTGGGCCATCTGAATGGCCGTATTGCTCTGAAATGGTTAATGCTGACTTCTGCCATGATAATTGTTCCTCTTGGACTCTGCAGAGCCATCCCCCCACCACAGGACTTTATTTGTAGCCATCTCTGTTTAAATATTAGAGAGTCTTTATTATACAAATGACTGTGCTAACTCGGGCAGTCGGCCTCTGAAGTACCTGTCCACTTCAAGAGCCACAGGAGTGGAGTGCTCCTCCAGGTCTTTCTAACCCTGCCCTCCACCCTTCCCCAAGTTAGCTATAAAGGTTACAGTTGGAGAGGGAGCTAAAACCTTCCCTCCTGGAATGCTGGGGGGGGGGGGGGTCAGAGCTTCTCTGATGTGGTCAGAGCTTCTCTGATAGTATCACTCTGAGCTTCTGGGAGGGAGCAGCCAAGAAAGCCTTGGTATTCCAGGGGTGGAATGAACCCGTCCAGGTAGCTTGGGTTGGGAGCCAAATCGCCTAGATTAAAAAGTCTCCCATGCAATTCTGCTCATATTCTATGTAAAAAATCTCTAACTTAGCTTCCTGGGCTTCATTTTTGCTTGTCATTTAAAACATACACAGAAATAATAGTAATCCTGTAATATTGTTGTAGATAGTAAGGCAACTTCCAAGAAAGTATTATGGCCTGCTGCCTGGCATCTAGAAAGCCCTCTGAAAATGCTGATTGTCACTATTATTACACAATGGTGATAAGGTATATACCTTCCTTCTTTATAGACTTGTCAGAGTAAGCAAAGGATATCGGTATACCTTGCTGACACACTAGGAAAAGCAGGTGGTCCCTGGAAACAATAGGCAGGAAATACTGCAGTCTGTAACTTAGCCAGTGATTCTCAAGGTTTCTCATTGTTTTGAAACTTGTGACAAAGATATTTAATGGTTCCTGTTTCCAGTAGAATCTTTCTTCTGAGATGGATCACCTGCGAATCTAGCTTTGGAGAGAGTGTGTGTCCGAGCAGGTGTGGACCTGGTACCCAGCTTAGAAAGCAGGCTCTTACTCCCACGTGCTCCTGGCACTAGGCTTGACACGGCTCCATGTTCTGACACGGCTCCATGTTCTGAGAGAGCTGGTAGCGTGGGTGGTTGTTTGTTTTCAGCTTTTCAAAACAAATTTACAAACATTCACAGTCGAAGAAATAATCACCAGCTTTAGCTATATGTATCTTACTTATCTGATTTCAACACACTCTCTCTCTTTCTCTCTCTTTCACACACACGCATGCACACACACACACACACACGCTCACACATACACGATCACACATACACGCACATTTTTTTAATCTGCAAGAGCATAAAACATACTCGAGAGGCCATATCTTTTCTTTTGTGAGACAGGAACTCTTTCCCTTTGTAACCCAGACTGGCCTTGAACCCAGCACCCTCTGGCCTCTGCCTCTCACATGATGGAGCTGCAGACGTATACTACCTCACTCAGCCTTCAGATATCATTTACCACTGAGTACTTGAGGATGCATCTTAGCTGATGAGCATTTTCAAACATAACCCTCCTTGCATCCTTAGCTGATTTCTTGATGAGATCAGGCAGAACGTAGCAGTAATCAGTGGTGAAATACTATGCCAAAAATGAGCATTTTTATGCAAAATATTAAATTTAGTCCAATTCAGCCAGTATGCTAATATCTTTGCTGTAGAAGGTGCTTTGTGCATAGCATGTGCAGATAGATGCTCTGAGTAGCCTTGGAAAAAGTCCTAGAAGATTCCATGAGCTGTACATACAAATAACAGAAGTTCAAGGCAGTGTTCTAGTAAAATCTCCAGAGATCGGAGCGGCCTGGCTGGTGGTTGGATCTCTGCTGAACACTTTGTGATTGAGAGATGGGTATATTTGACAGCGTGCCGAGGGTGTTCAGAGGGGGCATTCCGTGTTGCCAAGGTCACAAAGGCCACACAGAAAAGGGTGTGTACCAGAAGCCTACAGAAAGACACCCTCCACAAACCATGCTTAAAATTGTAAAGCAACATAAAAGGTCATCTTCTGCGCATGCACAAAACAGAAACAAAACGGGGCTCACGTCCTGACTACCTTCACTCTGTTGTCATAAGCAGCAGCCTGTCTTCTCTGGGAGTGTTCATCTGAAATTGGCTCATAAAGGTGTGGTAGATGACTCAAAGGAAGCTGCACTCTGTCGTTTCACAAGCCGAGAACCCACTGTCTGTGCATTCAGTCTGGGGCTGTTTGTGGTGGAGGTGAGGCTAAAGCTAGCTGTAACAGGAGCAGGAGAGCGGCCACAGGAAGTCCGCAGAGTCATTTTCCTATCACGCCAATGGGAATTCTTAGACTCAGATGTGAATGTTCTGCAGCCCTACTGTGTTGTCCCCTCCCCGTCTCCTGGATTCACAGGAGGGAGACAGAGCCCTTTCAGAGTGGAGAGTGGAGTAGAGTGGGAAAATCTCTTCAGCTCTTTTCCTCAGCAGCATGTTGAGCTTGTATCCCGGGTGATGAGGTCGAAGGTGTAATGGGGGTGGGGGGGCAGAAACAAGAGCTGAGAGAATGGAGACGCAGTAGTGTTGGGGTTGGGTTGGGTTGAAATGGTGAAGGCTGGAGTGTGTGTTCTGAACTGAACACGTGGGATGAGGTCCTGGAGGTTAGCAGACTGTGACTTGCCAAGTATATCAGTTTAGAGGGCCACTGGGAAGCCATGCTAGTGTTGCCGGAGGCAGTGAGGGCCACAATGAGAATGGTGTTCCCCAAGATCTCATTCTTAACTGCCTGCAGCAGGCTGGGAATGAAAGAGTGAGTTCCGGGACACGGAGGAGGCAGAATGTGTGGGCTTACTCTCTGGGGGAATGTGGGCAAGAGGGAAGAGGGAAGGTGGAAGATGGGGTGCATCTCACGCTGGGGTAGCCAGGAGTGCGATCCTAGGAAGTCAGTGGAGAGTTGGGAGCCTTGGCTGTGTTACTTTGGAGTGGCGCCAGCTGTGTCTTCCTCTGTGTGCGTGCTGATCAGGGAAGGTGAGGACTGAGGCGGGTTACCTTGTGTCCTGGCTACACTCGAAATGATGTGGAGCCCCAGTCCATATGCTGACACGGCTCTACACCTATGGTGGGTTGTGACATCTAAGAAAGAATTGGGACAGAGTGGTGCACCAGTTGGGTTCTAAGACACTGAGTGAGTTTTGGGTCATAGTGGGGGGTGGGGGGGGGTTGGGGAGAGAAGACGGTAGGGCAGAGGTTCCCTGGTGGAACTTTTCTCTGTCCACTAAAAGGTCAGTCATGTTTCCACTTCTTTATTATCATTTTTTAATTTAATCGACCAATTAAAATTGTACACATATATTATACACGTGTGTATTGTAAATATGTCTATGTGGTTTTGGTTTTGTCTTTATTTTTGAAACAGGGCCTCAGCATTTAACTCTGTCTGGCTTAGAACTCACTATGTAGACTTGGCTGGCCTTGAACTCACAGGGATTCATTCACCTTTGATCCTGAAATGCTGGGATTAAAGGTATATATACCACATCTGGCTTAACATTGTGCATGCGTGTATGGTATAAGTCATGGTGCTTGCTATGTACGGAGAGCGGAATGGCTAAAGTAAGCTCATTAACATATCCATTACTAATGAGTAAGCTCACTCCTTTTGTGGTAAGAACACTTAGAATTCCTTCTCTCCAGCAGCTCTCAAGCAGCAGTCACCAGGTTGAAGTGAACTTTCTGGACTTCCCAGCTCCAGCAGAAGTTTGAATCCTTTGGCCCTACCCTACCCCAGCCCTGAGAACTACCATTTTACCTTTTGCTGCTCTGAGTTTGAGTGTTTTAAGTTCCATAGGCATTTGTCTTTCTGTCTGTCTTGTTTTGGTTAACACAGCCTCTTCCAGACTCGTGCGTGCATGCATGCGTGTGTGTTCTATGTTGTTTTTCCCCATTTATCTGTTGGCAGACGCCTCCTCCTCCTCGGCTCCTGTGAGCAGTGCAGTGATGAGCATCTCCTGTCTGTCACTCATCGACATTTCAACAGCTTTTCCAAGATGTCGCTTGGGAAGAAAGTGCCTGTGGGTGGAAGTAAACCATGAAAGTCAGAAGGGTTTGTTATTAGGAAGTACATGATCTGTTAGAGAACAGAAGTCCCGAGGACGGGATCTGGACATCTCAGTTTCATGGATCAGGTGGGCTCAGCTTCAGGCCCAGGAAGCTGTCCTCTGGTCACATCCCTGTGGCAGTAATCGGCAGTGTCATTGCCAGCACAGCCTTCAGTGTCCTGAAAATCGTCCCGTTGAGCAGTGGAGCTTAGAAACTGTTCTGTTGGGAGGAGAATGGGTGTATCTCCAGAGAGATGCTTGTCTCGAATGGTAGGAACCCTTTCAGCCCTGGGACCAGACCTCCCACCCATGAGCCAAGTGCGGAAGTTACTTGCCTTTTAAAGGTCTTACTTCTGGGCATGAAGTGGGAGTTGTGATAAATAGTGTATTATGTTCTTAGACATGTTGGTGTGTGCTTTCATACACCTCCCTCAGTATGCTCCAGGTTACTCGTGTTGAGGGGAGGGTGCAAGCCCAGTCATGCCCCAGTGTACGTGTGGCGGTTAGAGAACAACTGTGGAGTTTTCTCCTTCCGCCTTGTTGAGGCAGGCTCTCTGCCGTTTCTGCCATGTTGTATACTCCTGGCTGGCAGGCCTATGAACTTCCAGGTAATTCTCCTGTCTCTGCCTCCCAGCTTGCCACATGGGTGCTGGGAATATAAATGAGTACACCAGGCTTTTCATGTGGGCCCTAGAGACTGAACTCAGGTCATCCGGTCTTGCACAACTATTGCTTGTTCTTGCCGAGCCACCTCTCCAGCCCCCTTTATGTATATTCTAATTCTCAGTCCTTGCAGTGAGGGTAGAAGTGTGTAATTGTGGTCATTGTCTGCATCATGACAGATGAGGCACAGAGAGCTTAAGCAATGTGTTGAAGATTGCCTGCAGGTCAGTGGCAGAAGCAGGATTAGTATACATAATCGGCTTGCTGACCCCTGACATGTTAGCACTGCAGACCTTCATGGCTCTTCATAGCCTCACGAAGTAGTGTGCAGGTTGAGGCTGTAGCACCAGGAAGTGTTACCCCAGACTCAAGGTACACAGTGGTCTATTAATGGCAGCCATCGTTAGGTTAAAGGTTAAGTGCAGGGGTCCAGGGTAGCTGTGCATCATATTTCTGTTTCCCTGGCTCCAAGCCTCCTCCACACTTGCCAAGAAACCCATATTAAAAGCCCTGGCCAACTTTCCTTCCTGTCTGTCCATTCCACATTACCTGAGGTCCTCCAGTCTCCACACACTCTCTCCCATCATGGTGTCCTGATATTTGGGATGCCCTGAAGCTTCAGAACCCCCTGGTGGCACTTTTCTTCCGAGCTCCCCTTATGTTCTCTAATATGCCAGTTGCCCACTTCACAGTGACTGTTTGGCAAGGGCCCACCCCTGAGGTTTACCTCTACAGTGGAGCCCAGTCTCACTCTCAGTTAAATACCCAAGAAGAGAAACACTGGAGAGAACTAAGGTTTTGAGTTCTTTCCGTTCCCTAGCCCTGCGATTCATTCTTGGAGAAGTCACGATGTTATAAATTTCATTAGAAGTGTAAATCACAAAAGAACAGTTCCTTGACCTCAGCAGTTTATAATCTGTGTGAGTCATAAATAAAAGCAGCAAGAAATACAACAAAATTGCTAACGGTGATAGAGAGAAAGAGAACACTGGAAAGTGGAGGCCTCCGTTCAAGTAGAGTGACTTCTCATAGAAGGCAAGGTGCTTAGAACAAAAAGATGGAGACTTTTCTAGTGACCTTACCATCAATCCAGGGAACAGATGTCAAGTACCTACTGGCTTCCGGGATTTAGAGTTGAGACTCTCAAGCAAAGAATAGTTTCAGAGAGGATGACTGGTGTAGGAAAGACATATGAGCGTTCAGAGGAAGAGCACCATCCCCAGACACGTGAGGCTTGCAGAGAGTCCCAAGCCCTGTTGTACTACCCTGGCATCAGCCTATATGGCGGGTGAAGAGCCTCGTGAATAGGGGAGGGGAGGAAGGAAGGCTACCAAGGGGGTCTAGTACAGGTTCCTTAAGGAGGCAAGCATGAAGAGGCCTGCAGCCGGTGAAGATACAAACGT
Source organism: Uromys caudimaculatus (assembly GCA_028551405.1). NCBI lineage: Eukaryota > Metazoa > Chordata > Mammalia > Rodentia > Muridae > Uromys > Uromys caudimaculatus. The sequence goes on along the minus strand of CM052704.1, from coordinate 74,951,777 downwards.
GACGTACAGTAGGGAGGTGGGTGGTGGCATTGAGCGACGTACCACGTTCACTATGTGATGGTTTCATGGTTGGCAGAGATACAGGGTGAGTTATTTGTGGCAGTGGGAAGAACATCCTTTTGTGGAGTCTTAAGCGAGGGGGTGTTGGCTGACTGAAGACAGATTCAGTGGAAAATAGCAAGTGAGGATAAGAATATCTGTGAGAATGAGGACCAGGGGCCTTGCATTTGGGGCGTAGCCAGAGGTGGCAGGAACCCGAGTCCCTGTGGGACTGGTGGGCCTCAGATTGTACATTGTTCTTGAGGCTAGAACTTTGCGTTACTGCTCCAGTGGGCTCTTTGGAGGTCTGTGGGCTTGCTTGGTATCCCAGAGACAATCCTAATAGAATGGAAACACTTAAGTTACTGAGATCTGTCTCAAAGACTCCAACCTCCTGGATCACCTGCTAGCTTCTCCTTGTCCTGTGCAAAAGTAAGGGTTCTGACCCAGGATATTTGGCTTCTGGCCTTGGCAGCTTGCTTGCTTGATTTCCTTTCTTTCTTTCTTTCTTTCTTTCTTTCTTTCTTTCTTTCTTTCTTTCTTTCTTTCTTCCTTCCTTCCTTCCTTCCTTCCTTCCTTCCTTCCTTCCTTCCTTCCTTCTTTCTTTAATTTAATCTTATTTTTTAATGTGTATGGGTATTTTGCCTGCATGTATGTCTGTGAACCAATGTGTACAGTGTCCTCAGAGGCTGTAAGAGAGTATTGGATCCCCTGGAACTGGAGTTAGAGATAGTTGTGATTGCCGTGTGGGTTTTGGGACTTGAACCTAGGTCCTCTGCAAGATCAACCAGTGCTCTTAACTTCCGAGCCACCTTGGCAGTTTTCTTAAGGCAGATACAGGAAGAAGTGTTTTACAAACTTTGAGAAATACTCTTACAGAGTCCTTCCTGCTCAACACAAAGCCTTGATTTTCATTTCAGATGTTGGTAGGATGGACGATTTGTTGGAATGTGAGTGGTCCTTGACTTGTTCCTTGGCCAATTCTTATGTTGCTGTGTTTTCTCTTTCCCTCCTTCAGAACCAGAATATCAGGTCTACCTGAATGCATCTAAGGTCCCCGGGTTTTCAGACGACCCCACGGAACTGCAGTGCCGGGTGATAGACACGAAGCGTGTGGAGGCTGGTGTCCGACTTACCGTGTCATGGTACTATAAAATGAACCGTCGCAATGACGATGTGGTGGCCAATGAGCTTCTCGCAGTCATGGACGGGGACTGGACTCTGAGATACGGAGAGAGGAGCAAGCAGCGGGCCCAGGACGGAGAGTTTATTTTTTCTAAGGAGCACACAGACACATTCAATTTCCGGATCCAAAGGACTACAGAGGAAGACAGGGGCAGTTATTCCTGTGTTGTATCTGCTTGGACCAGGCAGAGAAACAACAGCTGGGTGAAGAGCAAAGATGTCTTCTCCAAGCCTGTCAACATATTCTGGGCCTCAGAAGGTGCGAACATCATGCCGTCATTGTTCAGTTTTGTTTTAGTTTCGTAAGTCTGTGTTTGTGTCCATTATCCTCACCCTGCGCTCACACTAGAAATCCGTGCTCATACACTAGGGAGCTGGATCTGCATGACCCTCTTTGCTCTCCTTTGGACTCACTTGGCGGGAGGAACGGGCCTCTGCTGCTCGCTGTCCTTAGCAAAACCTTGCATTTCCTGAACCCCATTGTTCCTTTTTCTTTCTTTTGGATTCCAGCCCCCCTTGTTCCTCTGCAATTTCTACCATCCTCCCCCAAGTCCTGAAAGACCCCTCCCTGCCCAGGGCCACCCCCCCCCCGCTCCTCCCCCACACCCTCACCCCCATCACTCATCCTGATTGACTCCTTGATCATCTGCTGGAGCCTTGGTTTCATGGCCACTCCTGTCTGGCTAGCTGTGTCAAAATCATCCTGGGAGCTTTCAAAAAAGAAAGGATCCCAGTAGAAATTATGTTTAGATTGGTCTGAGGTGTGTGCAGTCTGGACACTGGAATTGAATCTTCTAGAGGGGCCACCATGGAGGACCCCCAGTGTAGACAACACTTTCATTCTCAGCCCTGTGCCTTTGTCTCTAAGTATCATGTCCTCTGTCCCTTTTGGTCTTTCATTCGACCCGTTCACTACTGGTAACTGAAACCCAGCCCTCCATAACCCAGTGTCACAGTCTGATTCTATAATCCCACAGTCTCCCCAGATCATTCGCTGTCGTGCTTCCGCCCTATTGGTTCTGTCTTCTACCATTGTCCTTTTTCTTCCTGGGTCTTCACTTTTATCAGGAAGTCCAACATGTACCTGTAGCCCTTCTTCATACATGTCCAGGGCGAGTTGCGTGATCATCTACTGATAGCCAGCCTAAGTTCCCAGCCAATCATGTTCCTTCTTTGCATTCTTAACTCTCTTCCCCTGGCTTGGTCTACCTTATATTCTGCTTAAAACACAACCCGATTCAAAGCCAACTTTGCTGTCGCTTTGGCTGCATATGCAGAGCTAGATGCAGTTGAAGGAAATAACTTTCCAACAGTGAAGGTCTCACTTCAGATCTCCAATCCCTTCTGTCATGTGGGCTCTCAACATTGAGAGTCATTCTGGTTTCTTTCGTGTTTACTTCCCCACTCTCCTACGTGATAATTGCATGCCACCTGCTCTCTCTGAAAACCTCCTCCCCCAGCCTCTGTCAGCTCCTGGCCCTGCTTCTCCATCCCTATAAAAAGACAATCAAAGGAGAACTTATATCTGCCATGCTCAGCACTGAACCTGTTACTCGCCCTTTGTCTTAGCAAAGGTTAGCCCCTTTCACAGCCCAGACACATGACCCTCTCTCTGTCTTATATCTTCAATATTCTCTCTCCTCTGGTCTTTTCCCACCGGCCTGCTAACATTGCTATTAGAGGAACTATTTTTGGTCTGTCTTCTTCCTTCGTCTTTCTGTTTCTTACAACCATGCCCACTACTCTGCCCTTCTATAGAGGTGGATTTGATTTTACTATATTTAATATCTCTTGTTTCTCCTCCATTTCTCTGTGGTACTTGTTCCCAACCCCTTAGTGCACATACTAATATCGCCAGAGATCCACACACTGCCGAATCCTGTTTGTCAGCTTCCTTCCTGGGCCGGGACAGTTTCTCCCTTGCAGGAATGCTTTGGCTTTTCCCACGGCTTGTGGGATGCCTTTCCCGGACCTGCTTCCATCCTCACTGGCTGCTGCACCTCAGCCTCCTTACTGCTTCCTACTCGTTCTCCCTGTTCCCACTCAGGACGCATCAGGACACAGTCCCTGAGTCCCTGCTTAACTCACTCAGCATCATCTTCACACGACATACATCAGTGACTGACTCCCAACTGTGCCTGTGTGTCCCAGTGTATTCTAGAACCCCATGGTCACAGATATGTTGCCTTCTTGCCTAGCAAGCAGCTCTTAAGTTTCCTTCTAAAATGGAACCTCTGATCTCTGCCAGCCATCTTCTTCCACCTTTATTTAGTTGCTTACCTAGACCTTTACCTCTGACTCCTCATTTTTTCTTCTTTTGTTTTGTTTAACCTGCTAGGGACTGAAGCCGAACCTTACAAGCCAGCCGCACCCTGACCCCTAACTTGCCTTTTTAGTTGTTTGATTTGTTGGGGCCTGTTTTGTTTTTAGGGGCAATGTCTCATGTAGCCCAGTCATCCTTAGACTCACTGTGTTGTCAGAGATGACATTGCGCTCCGATCCTCCT